>JAJPUD010003400.1:0-29296 GCA_023553655.1 Myrmecobius fasciatus | reverse complement strand
GAAAATCAAATTGTTAGTCTCAAGAATGATAAGGGAGAACTTTCCTCCAATGAAGAGGAAATTAGAGCAATAATTAGGAGTTACTTTGCCCAACTTTATGCCAGTAAGTTTGATAATCTAAATGAAATGGAGGATTATGTACAAAAATATAGATTGCCCAGGTTAAAAGAAGAGGATATAAATTATTTAAATAGCCCCATATTAGAAAAAGAAATAGAACAAGCTATTAACCAACTCCCTAAGAAAAAATCTCCAGGGCCAGATGGATTTACATGTGAATTCTACCAAACATTCAAAGAACAATTAATTCCAATACTACACAAACTATTTGAGAACATAGGGACAGAAGGTATACTGCCAGAATCCTTCTATGAGACCGATATGGTGCTGATAGCTAAACCAGGTAGGGTGAAAACAGAGAAAGAAAACTATAGACCAATTTCCCTAATGAATATTGATGCAAAAATTTTAAATAAAATATTAGCAATGAGATTACAGAAAGTCATCCCCAGGATAGTACACTATGACGAAGTAGGATTTATACCATGGATGCAGGGCTGGTTCAATATTAGGAAAACTATCAGCATAATTAATTATATTAATAACCAAACTAACACTATACATATGATTATCTCAATAGATGCAGAAAAAGCCTTTGATAAAATCCAACACCCTTTCCTATTAAAAACACTAGAGAGTATAGGATTAAATGGGCTTTTCCTTAAAATGATCAGTAGCATCTATTTAAAACCATCAGCAAGCATCATATGTAATGGAGACAAACTAAAACCATTCCCAATAAGATCAGGAGTGAAACAAGGCTGCCCACTGTCACCATTACTATTTAATATTGTATTAGAAATGTTAGCTTTAGCAATAAGAGAAGAAAAAGAGATAACAGGAATCAGAGTAGGTAATGAAGAAACCAAATTATCACTCTTTGCAGATGACATGATGGTATACTTAGAAAACCCTAGAAACTCAACTAAAAAACTACTAGAAACAATTCACAACTTTAGCAAAGTGGCAGGATTCAAAATTAATCCACATAAATCATCAGCATTTTTATATATTACCAACAAAGTTCAGCAGCAAGAGATACAAAAAGAAATTCCATTCCAAATAGCAGATGATAGGATAAAATGTTTGGGAATCTATCTGCCAAGGAAAAGTCAGAAACTATATGAACTAAATTACAAAACACTTTCCACACAAATAAAATCAGACCTAATCAATTGGAAAAATATTAAGTGCTCATGGGTAGGCAGAGCGAACATAATAAAAATGACAATACTACCCAAACTAATCTACTTATTTAGTGCCATACCAATCAAACTCCCAAGAAATTATTTTACAGATCTAGAAAAAATAGTAGCAAAGTTCATTTGGAAGAACAAAAGGTCAAGGATTTCAAGGGGATTAATGAAAAAAAAGGCAGATGAAGGTGGCCTTGCTGTACCAGATCAAAAACTATATTATAAAGCAGCGGTCATCAAAACTGTTTGGTACTGGCTAAGAAATATAGCAGTAGATCAGTGGCACAGGATAGGTTATCAGGACAATCTAGGCAATAACCTTAACAATCTAGTGTTCAATAAACCCAAAGACCCCAGCTTTTGGGATAAATACTCTTTATTTGGCAAAAACTGCTGGGAAAATTGGAAACTAGTATGGAAGAAATTAGGGCTTGACCCATACCTAACACCACATACCAAGATAAGATCTAAATGGGTTCATGATCTAGATATAAAGAGGGACTTTGTAAGCAAGTTAGAGGAACGTAATATAGTTTATCTCTCAGACCTGTGGAGATGGAATAAATTTATGTCCAAAGAAGATCTGGAACTCCTAATTGAACACCAGATGGATAATTTTGATTATATTAGGTTAAAAAGTTTCTGTACAAATAAAACAAATGCAGACAAGATTAGGAGGGAAGCATCACATCGGGAAATCATCTTTATATTTAATGGGTCTGATTAAGGCCTCATTTCTAAAATATATAAAGAATTGTCTCGTATATATAAGAATTCAAGCCACTCTTCAGTAGATAAGTGGTCAAGGGATATGAACAGACAATTTTCAGATGATGAAATTAAAACCATCTCTAGTCATATGAATAGTTGCTCCAAATCACTATTGATCAGAGAAATGCAAATTAGGACAACTCTGAGGTACTACTGCACACCTGTCAGATTGGCTAAAATGACAGGAAAAGATAATGATGAATGTTGGAGTGGATGTGGGAAAGCTGGGACACTAATACATTGTTGGTGGAACTGTGAACGGATCCAACCATTCTGGAGAGCAATTTGGAGCTATGCTCAAAAAGTTGTCAAACTGTGCATACCCTTTGACCCAGCAGTGTTTCTACTGGGCCTATATCCCAAAGAGATCTTAGAGGAGGGAAAGGGTCCCACATGTGCAAGAATGTTTGTGGCAGCCCTTTTTGTAGTGGCTAGAAACTGGAAACTGAAGGGATGCCCATCAATTGGAGAATGGCTGAATAAATTGTGGTATATGAATGCTATGGAATATTATTGCTCTGTGAGAAACGACCAGCATAACAATTTCAGAGAGGCCTGGAGAGACTTGCATGAACTGATGCTGAGTGAAACGAGCAGAACCAGGAGATCATCATACACAGCAACAACAGTATTACATGATGATCAATTCTGATGGACAAGGCTCTCTGCAACAAAGAATTGTCTCAAACCAGTTCCAATTGTTCACTGAAGAAAACCATATACACCCAGAGAGAGGGATATGAAATATGGACCACAATGTAACATTTTCATGCTCTCTATTGATATTTGCTTGCATTGTGTTTCCTTTCTCTGATTTTCTTTTTTTTCTTGTAGATAGGATTTTTTTTGCACAATTTGTCAAGCATTTCAACATTATTAACATGTAGTGGAATTCCTGCCATCTAGGGGAGGGGAGGGGACGAGGGGTAAAATTTGTAATGGAAAGCTTTGTAAAGATCAATGCTGGGGAACTACCCATACATATGTTATACAAATAAAAAGCTTTAATAAAAAAATAATAAAACAAAACAAAACAAAAATCAAATTTAGACATTTCCATTGGGATACTTTTCTCAGTCTTTACAAACTAGTTTCACAGGTGCTACCAACAGATTTTTTTTCTCTTTCAGCCAGTTCCTTTTTTCTTTTTCTTTTTCCTTTTTAGTAGAGCCACCTATGGGGTTCCATTACTATTTCCCTTTCCTGCAATCACAAGTGCAAAGGAGAGTAACAATATTCTTGTTAAAGCTGACTGTTTAGCATATATTCTTTAAAAATACAAAAACAAAAACAAAAATCTGCTCAAGTAGCTATCTTTTCTTCAGTGCCAAAGGTTTTGCTTGAAAATAAATAAGAGATTTGCTAAGCACATTTACTCCCCAAAACTACTCTGGCCCAAAAAGGTTGGGAAAGTGGAATTGAGTCCAGCACCAGAATTTCCAATAAAGGGGTTAATGAATTATTGAAGCAGCAAAGTTAAAGGTTTATCTAAACAATGTAGATAGTCACAGGATAAATTGAACCCCAAATCCCTTTCTTTCTTAATTGGTATTGGGTCTTTAGGGAGCATCCTATTTTATTTGGGGGCAGAAGAAGAGGTTTTAGTTAACTCAAATAATTTGCATTATTTTTGCAATTCATTTTGCATATGTATATACAACCTGAGCCACAAAACACATGGCTAGAAATTAGATAGTAGAAAAAATTAATTCTTCCTACTTCTTTGCCTTGATGATGAGAGGAAGAGGTGGACATCTGTCAACTCATTTTTGATGGTCTTAATGTCATTAGAACCACAAGTCCATGAATATGGAGATTAAGATATGATTTGGCTGAGTTTATTGCCTTATGCAGAGATAACTGAAGTTTATGATATGTAGATTGAGGGCATGAATATGAGATATTTTTTAATCACCAGTTGTCAGATCCTTCCTCTTTTTCTCCACTAGCTACCTCTTATTATTAATTGCTGTCTAGCTGACAAGATTGTCAAAGAACAAGGAAGGGGCAAGGAAAAGTATTGAGCTAGAGAAAATCATTCAATTCTCAGTACCCTAAAAAGAATTCTGATGGAACTTCTCTTAACATGAAATTTAAAACCTCACTGGGTTTATAGGTTGTTGACTATTTAAAAAAATTCAAGTAAAGGAAAATATAGCTAAAAGGCTTTTCTCCAACCATTTCTGATGCATACACTAAAAAAAAAAAAAGATTTCTCTAAAATGTAAAATACAAATAGATTCAACTTTTTTGTGGATAGGGTCAACCTTTTGATATTAATGTAGAAACAGAGTACTCCTGTCCCCTTCCCCCCAAGCACACACACTTACAAGCTTCCCTGACAAGATTATTCCAGGTTCAAGGTAGTTGATAGGGCTGCATCCACTTAAAAAACAATACTTCACAAACTTCTGTTAATTTGTTTAACTTTACCAGTCAGCTAGTAGAACATATATATATAACTATATAATATAATACATAAAGATTGTCAAGATATTTGGAGACATCCTGTTTCCCAGAGCTAAGGCCTAACAAGCAGGCTGTGCCTTGAGCCTGGCATAACAACAATCCTTTGCACTCTAGATGATCTCACCTTCTGGTAAAAATATATTGCTTTGACCAGCACCAGGTGTTCACTGAGGAAACCCCCCCCTTCCCACTCACTCCCATTTCCCAAGAATCTGAGAATCAGAAGCAGGTGATCCATCACATCTCTTGACATGTTCACAATCCCTGTTTCTTATAACTACTAAATAAACTGAACCACATACTGTCAAGCCAACTCTGGCTCTGTACACTGGCTGTGAGACAATCAACTTGGAGACTGTTGGCAGAGAACCCAGAAATAACTGCTTTGTCCATGCATGAACCGGCTACAAAAAGTGCTACTTAAGACCTAAGAATGATTATGTCAGGTCCAGTACATTTATGTATATAAAACACAGCCTTAGCCCCAGCATGTTAAACTCTCTTTCTCAGGAGGACTTCTCTTGCAAATATTTTTCTTACTTTGAAATTAATTGAATTTCTTTTTTTTCTTACATTTTATTTTATTTTTATTAAAGCTTTTTATTTGCAAAACATATGCATGGGTAATTTTTCAACTGATCCTTGCAAAACCTTCTGTTGCAAATTTTTCCCTTCTTCCCCCCATCTCCTCTCCTAGATGGCAGGAAGTCTAATACATGTTAATTATGTTGAAATATGACAATTGAAAATATGCATACATATTTATACAGTTATCTTGCTGTACAAGAAAAATCAGATCTATAAGGGAAAAAAAAACCTAAGAAGGAAAACAAAATGCAAGAAAACATCAACAGAGAGCGTGAAAATGCTATGTTGTGTTCCAGACTCAGATCCCACAGGTATCTCCCTGGCTGCATATGGTTCTCTTGATCACTGAACAATCAGAAATGGTTTGAGACAATTTTTTGTTGCAGAGAGCCATGTCCTTCAGAACTGATCATCATGTAGTATTGTTGTTACCGTGTATAATGATCTCCTGGTTCTGCTCACTTCACTCAGCATCAGTCCATGCAAGTCTCTCCAGGCTTCTCTGAAATCATCCTGCTGGTAGTTTCTTACAGAGCAATAATATTCCATAACATTCATATACCATAATTTATTCAGCCACTCTCCAATTGATGGGCATCCATTCAGTTTCCAGTTTCTAGCCACTACAAAAAGGGCTGCCACAAACATTTTTGCACATGTGGGGCCCTTTCCTTCCTTTATTATTTCTTTGGGAAATAGGCCCAGTAGAAATGCTGCTGGGTCAAAGGGTATGCACAGTTTGATAACTCTTTGAGCATAGTTCCAGATTGCTCTCCAGAATAGTTGGATCTGTTCACAGCTCCACCAACAATGTATCAGTGTCCCAGTTTTCCTACATCCCCTCCAACAAGGAATTGAATTTCTGTTTGATCCTATCTTGTCTCTAGTCTGCTCTTTTTGATTCTACCCACCCACAGGTTAGACCAGTTCTAATCCAGTTGACAAGATGCACATGTGGGAAATTCTTGCCTCTTTCTTCTTTCTGTTTTACAATTAGACAAGAGAGGACACAAGAAATTCAAAAGAAATGACAGGAATCTTTGGGGTGACTAGAAATCCAAGAAGGGCCAAATGAAGTTATTACCTACCCCCTCCATTAGCTCTACTAACCTAAGAAAAGACTATTTTGGAAATGATGAAGAGAAAGGTCTAGAATCACCCTCAGTATGGTAAGATGATCATGCAATCATACAGGAACTGAGAATGAGTAAAAGTATATAGATTTTTGTTTTCCATATTATGTTCATTCTGATGTATATATTCATTCAATGAGAGGATCAGACTACACACACACACACACACACACACACACACACACACACACACGCCCATACACCCATCTATTCAATTTGTGTAAATTTGCATATAAGGTGACTCTGTTATATATATATACATATATATATATATATATATATATATATACACACACAAACACACACATACATACATTCATTGAGGAAGAAATTAGGTTTTAAGAAGAAAGAGATCTTTAAAGATCTCAGTTTGACTTAAAAAGGCCAAGGTCTCCCACTACCTCAAGGACCATCTCCAATTGTCCTGATCTATATCTGGCCACTGGACCCAGATGGCTCTGGAGGGGAAAGTGAGGCAGGTGACCTTGCATAGTCCACCCTCACTCAAGACAATTCACTTGCATATCATGGTATCACTTCCTTAATGTCTTGGATCTCTTTGAGAACAAAGGACAACAACACTACTTAAAGATATATATTTTTAGTAGCATTTTGCTCACAAAAGTTATGGTGGGGGAATCTAAAAAATGCATAATCTAAATGTGAGTAAACGGAGAATTTTTTTATGCTATGAGTTTCCTCTTCCCTTATATCTTGTTTAAATCAAGGTTCTGAACAATTAACTTGTACCCACCCCGTTTAAGACTATGCCTATTGAATTCAAATTCCAAACCTAGATTAATCTTACATAAATGGACAGACATATTCTCATTGCAAGAATGGGATATGGGTTGTGTTTGCATTGCAATGCCCAGAATCCAGCTCACTGAATCTAAATCATTCAGAGAAAGATCTAGGAGGACTAGATTCTCTAGATATTCTGCTTAATGGCATCATCATTACAGAACTCAACAATCCTTATTCATCACTTATAGTAGTGGTACCTAAGAAAAAAAGGAAAAATAAGAAGATATGTATATATATATATATATATATATATATAATTGAATTTTGAACAAAAGGACTAAGGTGAAACATTATACTTTGCTGTGGGTTCAAGATGCCTTGGATTGTTTGTTAGGTAGCCAGTGATTTTTAGAGTTAGACTTGCATGATGGATATGACCAGATTTCTGTGTCTCAGGAAGAAAAGGAAAGGGAAAAAAACAGCTTTCATCTGTCATCTGGATTTTTAGATTTGAAAGAAGTCATTTTGGGACACTGGACCATTTCCAAAGGCTGATGGAAAAAGTGGTTGAAAGTATGAATCACCAAAAATGTTAGTGTATCATTGCCTTTGGTAAGACACTGGAGGGCTATGAGGAGAGATGGTTTATCTGGAACTGTCAATTGACAAATGTCAATTTCTCTTAAGTATGTGGGACACATTCTTTCTTGTTTTCAAATTTCTTTTTTTTTCTTGACATTCTTTCCCAACAAAGTGTAAGCACAGACTCAGAAAAAAACAGAAATATTTCTCAAGAAGCCATACCCACAAAATCTTAGAGATTTAGTTGTTACTCACAAATTTGTTAAGAATTACAGTCTATTACTAAATTGTTAAGTGACCATACTCATATATGTGATTATAGAGACCTACAACCAAAAATGCAAAAAAGGCAGAAATGTTTTAAAACCCAAAAAGTCTTTTGTAGATAAATGAATAGACAAATGTGGAAAAATATCTAGGATTTATTAAATTGCCTTACCTATTGCCTGTACTAGTGTTGGCTTGTGCAGACTCAAGAAAACTGTTTATTTTCCACACAGATGACAACCTGGAAGGTTTGAGAACTGTTCTGTAACCAACACAAAAATGATATCCATCAGAGGCCAACTGCATTTATAAGCAGAGATTTGACTGACAGTGAATTTTCCTACACTGTCTTTAAGTTTGAATTGTTTGGCTTAAAAGTGGGTCAATACAAAGTTCAAAGACTATGTATATGGAGCAAAACTCCATAGACACCATTAACTTATATTTTGATCTGAACCAAGTTTCATGTTATTTGATAGAGATGATTAATAGCATTGGACAAGTATGATTTCAGCATTATAGAGCTCATAAGACCAATGAGGTCTTTGTCCTCCCCCCATAGCAAATGGGGGGAATGTCTAGAACGCTAGGGAACACTAGAACACAGAACATTGGTGTTGATATCAGAAGAAAGTGTGAAAACAATTTATAACACTCAAAACATGACCCGTCCCGCGGGTCTCGAGCTAAGGGTGCCTGAGATCTCGCATCGGCCTGTGAGCCAAAAGGCTGGGGAGGCTTCAACCTGGGGATGGGCTGTGAAAGGAAAGAATGGAGACCACTCTGTGTAGGGACAGAATAGCTCGTTTATTGAGGCATAGTACAGGGTTTATATACATTGTGTATCAAAGTAAACTTTCATATAACAAAGGATGTAACATCTGTTGACCATTTGTCAGGAAATTGAATAAGGGGAGGGATGTGGTGTATGTGTGACTTCCTGAAGCAGGATGCCTGCTTGACACTTTCTTGAGATAATTGATCGTATCTGGCTTCCTGGTATGCACTTTTTGGGGGCAGGGGTTTGGTGATGTTTATTAGACCTCTTGCTGGTATGCACTTTTTTGGGGACAGGGGTTTGGTAGACCTCTTTGTCTCTAACAGTCTCTTTGTCTCCAACAAAAACACTTGGCTGCAATTAGGTAGAAATATTGCTGAGATCTTCCAACTTCCACCAGATAGCATGCCAAATACATATATAAATCTTGTGACACTGAGCTAATCTTCCTTGCTAAGTGGCCTGCAGATGAATGCAGATGAAAGAAATTGGCTGTAGAAGGAGTGAGATTTATTTTAAGGCAAAAAGTATGATACTGATCTTATTCATCTGAAGTTCTGGACAATAGGAGGAACCTTACTCCTGAGGCAGTAGCAGAAGTTGGATCTGCTTGAGATAGTACTGTATTCAAACCTAACTGATCTCATACATTTAACCAGCAAGCTGCCGGTATTACCAAAACCACACTGTTTAATAACCATGAATGTTTTACATGATGAATTTGGACATTTGGGTGAAATAAAAGACCTTAGAACTGGTAAAATTAAATCAAACCAAAACAACAATATTAATAGTTAAAAATGGATGCAAAACTCAGCAAGAAGCATGATACTTGTGTCAGATGTGTACAAAGAAAAAGCATTATCAACTCAAGATGCAAATTGGAGCATGTAAGTACTAGTAATACTTTCTTCTATCCCAGTAAGGACATAGCAAAAAATATGATTCATTTTTTTGTGATGACTAATCATTTTAATAGGTATTCACAAGTATATCCAACCAGATATGAAATAGCACCCATTGTTACTAAAGTATTATTGGGAAAAGTATTTTTCAGGATATGAATTCCTTTCTAGGATCTTCTCTGGCCAAGGTAGAATAAGTTGCTCAAAGATGTTGGCTTTGGTAGAGATCAAAAAGTCTAGGATTACTTCTTACCATTTTCAAGCTGATTCACAGCCTGAACCATATACTGTTAAATATTTTAGAAACTTTAAGAACAAAAGGTTAAGTGGGGATCAAACATATTTCATTTCTAATACATGCATATGATTTCAGGTAGAAAGGTGCTTTAGACTGTGCTATAATTGCTCATATTTGGTTGAGAACTGTGACTGCTTATTGACTTGTGTTTTGATATCTCATATGAAGGAAATGGTGTAAATACTCATACTCAGTACATCAGTCAATTGAAGGAGCAACTGAGAGATATCTACCAACTAGCCACAACTTCAGCTCAGATCTGTGACAAAAAAAAACCAAAGATGTGATGCTAGAGTATATGTCAAGACCTTCAACAAGGAGATTGTCAAATTTAAGAAATCTTTGTATATGAAAATCTCAAGTTAGTTGAGAAAACTAACTCATACAATGTTATTAAGAGGCTATGAATCTTGCAGGTTTGTGAAGTAGTCTCAGGGAGTGGAGGAAGTCCTATTAGGTTTATTCACCATTACTACTTATTGCCCATTGAAGGGTTGGTTGGATTTTCTAATAAGCAAGTGAAAAAAACTGATGGATACTCAATTAGCCAAAGGCTAAGAAAAAGACTATACCAGATGTCTACAAACACTTTCTGACTAAGATATGGGTACTGAAAACTGATGCATTCAATGAAGGAGACTATATGTCTTAGCACAGAGCAAGAGAACTACACCCAGAGGCAAATCCTTTCCTAACCAAAAATACTGACACTCCTAGGATATAGACCATCAGGGTCTTTATAGAGTTGTGTGTCTACACCTCGGCGATGTCAGACTAACTCTCAGTATATTCCTGCTGTGTGGGTTGAATCTCAGAGGAGGAATCTAATTTGAGTCTAGGGGCTCTTTGTATGGACCTCTCTACTTACTGGTAAAGATTAATATTCTGCACTTGCATGAGGGAACAGAGTAAAATTAGTAAGAGCAGGCGAGAAAAAATATTTTCTCTCTTTTGGTTCTTTTGGCTTTCCGTTTTGAGAAAAAAGACCTTAGATATCATCTTGTCTTTTATTCACTGAAGGGAGAGAAAGTCTGTGAAGAAGCTAACTGAAGAGGAGCTGCAAATCTCTATCATTCTTCTACCCCTAGCTTGTTATATCAGAGAGGTTGGAGAATTTTGCCCTTGGGGTGAGATCCAAGTCTCTCTCTTTGGTTAAGCTGAGATATCTTGTTCCCAATAGGAGAGTTTCTTTATATTGTCTGGTATATATCATATGCATATATTTTTTTAAATTTGGATTGCTATCGACTTGGATAAATAGATCCCTTTGGTATTTTCTATGTCTTCATTGTGGAGTTAGTATTTGATAGGAAGGGAATCAATCTTTGTATATAAAGCTTGGAGTCTCCCTTTCCCCATTAATGAGTTTAGCTTAAATCTAAAGATTACTTCCACTAGACTAATAACATTTAAGGGGGAACATAGATATTATTCTCTGAACAAAGCAGTGTGGTAAGACTCTGACTCCAACTTTCTGTGTCTGGCAGTTATCAAAGAATCCCTTAGAGATTTCTTATTCTTTCTTCCTTATAACCACACATGAGACAGCCATCCTACAAAAATATAATTCAACTTCACTGTGTTAATGCCACTATTCTGTTCTATTTTTGAAAATCAAAACAGATTTTGCTTTTCTCTACCTCTGTGATATGTTGCCTGTTTTCAAAATATCAAATAGTGGGGAAAAGGACTTACATCTCTCAGAACTAACATTAAAAAAAAAGAGAAAAAAAGTCAGGGAAATGAATAAAATATAATAAATGTCTGGAGAGAATTGAGTGGGAATGAAAAAGAATGTCAGCAGTTCATGATACCTGTTTTATTTTTTTGCTGAGGCAATTGGGGTTAAGTAACTTGCCTAGGGTCACACAGCTAGGAAGTGCTAAGTGTCTGAGACCAGATTTGAACTGAGGTCCTCCTGACTTCAGGGCTGGTGCTCTATCCACTGCACCATCTAGCTGCCCCAGTTCATGATACCTTTACAAAGATTGACTAAATATCAGGACATAAAAATTTTATAGTGAAAACCAGAGATATTAAAAGTATTATTTTTCAGATCACAATGTAAAATTATATTTAATAAGGGTCATGGAAACAGATTAAAAACTAATTGGAGATTTAAAAACCTAATCTTAAAAAAAGTGTGGGTTACATTATGGAAACAATCAATAATTTTGTTCAGGAGAATAACAATAATGAGAAAACATGTCAAAACCTATGGGATATATCAAAAGCAATAATCAAAGGAAAATTTGCCTTTCTAAATGCTTATATCAATAAAAAGAGAAAGAGCAGATCAATTAATTGTCTTTTTTACAGATGATATATTTTGAAAATCCCAAAGATTCAACTAAAAGGTTAGTTGAAACAATTATTTTAGCAAAATAGCAGGATGTAATATAAATCCACATAAATCATAAGCATTGCTATATGCTTATATATTACAAACACAACCCTACAAGAAGAGATAAGAGATACTACATTTAAAATAACTAGACAGTTTATACAAACAAAATCATTTAAAAAATTTATACAGATAAAACCAGATTTAAATAATTGGATATATGTTCATTGTTCTTGGGTAGGGAGGATCAATATAATAAAAATGACAATTTTACCTAAACCAATTTATATGTTCAATTCCATCCCAATTAAATTGTTAAAACTTTATTTTACAGAATTAGAAAAAAATAACAATAAAATTCATTTGGAAGAACAAAAAAATCAAGACTATTAAAGGAACTAGTGGAAAAAATGTAAAGGAAGAAATACCAGATCTTAAACTATATTATAGAGCATTAATTATCAAAATCATCTAGTACTGGCTAAGAAACAGAGAGGTAGATGAGTGAAAGAGTAAACATACAATTTATAGCAGCAAATTAATATAGTGACTTTGCATTTGAAAAGTGTAAAGACAAAGTTTTGGGCTAAGAATTCATTATTTGTAAAAATTGGTTAAAAAAACTACAAAACAGTCTGGCAAAAATTGGACATAGACCAATATCTTAAACCATTTTTCAGATAAGGTCAAAATGGATACATAACCTAAATACATAGAGAGATATTACAAGAAAATTAGAAAAACATGGAATATATTACTCATCAGAATCATGATTAGGTGAACAGTTTACAAATGAACAAGAGTTAGAGAGCAATTTTGACCACATTAAATTTACAAGGTTTTATACAAATAAAGCATATCTCCAAGAAAAGAGGAAAGGAGAAAGTTGGGGATAGGAATTTTATAGAATTTCTTACGTAAAGATAAATCTCAAATATATAAAAGAAAATCTTTGTAAAATCTATAAGAATATGAACTACTCTTTAATTGATAGACAGTTTTCCAATGAAGAAATTAAAACAATTTATATGAAAAAAATGCTCTAAATCATTATTGATTAGAAAAATGCAAATTTACCAAGCTTGAAATGTCATTTTATATTTATCAGATTGGCTAAAATGATTGAAGGGGAAAGTGATGCATGTTGGAGAGGAGGTAGAAAAATTGGGACACTAATATATTCTTGGTGGAACTGATGAGGTTCTGAGTCATTAGGTGGGGTTGGCAGAGAAAACCTCAAATACTGATAAGATTACTCCCAGAGATAAGCAGGAAAGGGCACTGATGGATATCATCTCACTCTTATAAGTCCACCCCCTTGGCGGTGCTGGGTAAGCCCACCTTACTGTATCCAATCAATTGTTAAACCCCTGAGGTTAAATTTCCCCTAATAAATCTGCCCATGACCCACACCATTTTTGCTGAATTCCTCTTGGTTTAACATGCCAAAGAGTTCTTCCTTGTGATATCTTTCTCCTCACTCCTCCATGCCTCATGGTGTCCTTCCTCTCATTCCTTCTCCCCCTCTCCCACTATGCCTCATGGTGTTTTTCTCCTTATTATAGCTAACTATATTAGGGTGCTAAATACCATTTAGGAGTCAATGGAATACTTCTACCTCATGGAGTGTTCTCTTTCTCCTACTTAATTATGAGCTCCACTAGGGAACTTGTCTTTTCCAATGCTCTCCCCATATCTATTTCATATTTATTAGTCCTGGGGTCAATTGTATCTCTTGATTTTGTCTATACTTTTCTCATAAATAAACCTACCTTTTGTCAAAGAGAAAGGCTATTGTGAATTCATCACATGACTAAACCCCAACATTTGGTGCTAAACTCCAATCCCAAAATTTGGTGTGCCTTCATCAATTTCTTCATTTGGTGCTGAACTTCATACTCATCAGAACAGTGAACTGATCCAACCATTTTGGCGAACAATCTGGAATTATGTCCAAAGAATTATTAAACTACTATATACCCTTTGATCCAGAAATATCACTACTTGGTGTATTTCCAAAGATGATTAGGGAAAAGGAAAAGAACCTATATGTTCTAAAATGTTCATAGCAGCTCTCATTGTGGTGGTAAAGAATTGGCAGTTGCAGGGATATCCATCAATTGGGGAATAATAATTGCAGTATATGATTATGAAGGAATACTACTGTCATGATGTTTAATGATTTTAGAAAAATTTGGAAAAAAACTAGCATGAAATAATGAAAAGGGAAATGAGCAGAACCAAAAAAACATTGTATATAGTAACAGTACTATTGTTTTAAGAATGACTTTGAGTGATTCCCCAGCCTCTGACTATTTTATAAATGCTCAATATCCTCCCTTACCTCCATCCCCCATTCCCAAGCTTTCTTTAATTACTTTTGGTTCTCATGAAAAACAACTTATCTTGTGAAATGTCTCAACAACTTCTCACCTATAGCTAACCTTTTCTGAAAATTGTATGCTCTTTCTGTGCCCTAGTAATCGGATCCCAACATTTGCCTGCTGTGTAGCACCTAAAACTGTACCTCCCTAACATCAGCTAAAGATTTTCATTTTTGCTATATTGCCTATCTTCTCTTTAATTCAAGTTGACACTTCTATTTCTATTTTTTTTATCTTTCTCCTTTCCCTTATTCTTATACTTCCCTAACATATGTAACCCCAGTCCCAAATCCCATTGGTAGGGAATTGTCTCCTAGTAGGTAGCATTTGTACAGCATTTGCACAATGATGGGGATGAAGTAAATCCAAAATAAGCTTATAACATATCCAAAAAACCTAATAAAACAAAATAAAAATTTCATCAAAAAAAATTCTACAATACAACTAGTAAGAAACAATTGTCAATAGTTCTTTTAAAAAATCTATTTCCCATGAAGAAAAAGAGAAGAAAAATTCAAGCAAAAAATGTTTTCCAGAATAGTAAAACAAAATAGTGTTTCAAAAAAAAAAAAAAGTAAACAAACTTGATACTTCCTAAAAAACTTCTCAAGACTTAGAGTGCTTGTCTGAGGTAATATACATTCAGTCTTTAAGGATCAGGTCTTTTGAGACAAAAAGAGATAGCTTTAACATTCTGTTCATCACAAAAAATTATTCTGAAAAGAAAACATTCTTCATGTTTCTCACACACCCCCCCCCAAAAATGTTAGCTTACAAACACAAAATGTAAACCAGACTGTTAGTAGAAAACAATTCCTAACTCATTCTAGGTCAGCAGAAGTATAAAAAAAAATAAAAACAATGGGCTTTATAGAATAGAGAAATCTGGAGCTTTTATTTTCTATTCAATAAAAAAGTCTGAGGCAATTTGAATTTAAGTAGTCCCATTCAGAACACAGCGGGGTGCCTGATCAAGAGACAATTTACTGAAGAACCACAGGAAGAAACAGAAAAAACAAGTTCTCCAAGATTTTTAGAAAACCTTAACAAAAACCACATTTCTTTTTTTTGATAATAGTTTTGTTTATTTCCAAAACAAATGCAAATATAATTTTCAACATTCATCCTTGCAAAACCTTGTGTTCCAAATTTTTTCCCTTCCTTCTTCCCAACCCCTTCCCTATACAGCAAGTAACACAATATAGAAAAAAAATGTATTTCTTGCAAAAAATAAATGGCCAGAAATTATATTCCTCTGGGCATATATATCAAGAACCCATTATATTTTGAGGGCCACCCCCTGTGCCACACATGTAAATATAAATCTCACTCATTTTACATTGCCCCCATAGTAAAGGAGTATAGTTTCTAGGGGAGATAGCACTAGAGAGGTTTCCCCCACCCCCAACCTTGGAATGATATTGTTCTGGCAATCTGTCAATGATTGTAAAAGTCCTCTGGCCTAGGAATATAATAATATTTCTTCCCTTAGATTTTAGGGAAGATATATTAGTGATCCTGAGGCCCTCTGACCTAAGAATGTTAATTGTTCTAATAATTTGTCAATGATTTCAAAGTCTTCTGGCCTTAGAATAGTCCTACAAACATTATTGAATGTTGGTCAGTGATGATCAAATTCCTGATACCACTCCTCAGTTCTACCTCTAGGCAATAAATTAGCATATCAATGGATGAAGAACTGGATAAAGGTGTCTCCTTTCTCCAGGTTCTTTGCTAAATTTGTTTTGAATTTAGCCCTCTTCAATTGGCATTACAATCACAATAAACTTTGCCCCTTGACTTGAATGTGGATTCAAGCCATGGATTAAATTTTTTTGAGATATCTTGAGACTCTGGTCTGTAACCCCCAACCTTTTGGGGTCCCTTCCCAACTCAACACATCATTTACACACATACCACACACATACACACACACTCCTCCACTGAATTACTATTTCTCTACATTCCCTGTATTTTTTACACAATAGTAGGAAAATCAAATGCTGCTGGAGAGTATTTGGTTTAGAGTCAGAGTAAGAGTACTTGCAGAGGAAAGGGAAGGGGCCAAATAGTAAGGGCAATTAATTGTAATTAGGTCAGAGGGAAGAAATCTTTTATATCAAAAATTTGGCTCCAATACATGTTAAGAATATTAAGACTACTAAAAATAGAATCTTTTTCAGACAGTAGCTTAAGCACAGGATTTCTTAAAAGCAGAGTTAGTCAAAACAACAACTTGGTTTCACCCTGATTAAAGAGGCAAAATATGTCAAAGTAGCAACAAAATCAGGGCTGATCACTGAAGATCAGCAATGATTTCAAGTTTGGGATAACTTTTATAGTTAACTTTAAGACAATATGGATAGGTCTACCTCAGCCAAAAAGGTAGGTCTTTGAATCTCAGTCTCCCCCAGGTTAGCAAGAATGTAACAATTTGCAGGTAGGGGTACAATGACAAAGAACAGGTGATAGATACAAAAAGTGGAGACCTGGTGTCTTCCTTCTTAGCAGGTCCTCCCCAACACTGATAAACAGAGCTGGGAATAATTGAGTCAACATAACTGTCAACAGCTTTATCCCCTATAAGGGGGTCTTTTGAATCCATGCAATCTGGGATCCTGAGATCTCCTCCTTCTAACCTTGGAGAACTATTGTTCTGGCAATCTGTCTGTCAATGATTATAAAAGTCCTCTGGCCTAGAAACATAATATTATGCATATATAATATTATATAACTTAGGCCAATTTTCTGAATAGTATATTTCCCCAGTCCCTAAAAATAACAAGAATATGGTAGACCATACCTAAAGAGGATCCTAGCATTTTGTAATAACCTTAGGAGGTATCTTATAGTAGAAGCTATTTCAAAATGCTCTGTTATAAAGCTTACTGCCATGGTGAAATGTCATATGGATATACAAGAAGATTGGGGTTAGAATAGTCCTTGAGGAAAATGATTCTAGGATCTTGGTGATGGGGTGAATAAGACGCCTAGTGAAAGACCAGGTAATTACTAGTCAGGTGGGCCAGAGGGGCTTTGCTGAATTTATTTATTTATTTTTGCTGAATTTACTGAATACTTAGGTGAGCTTTTGTTGCAGTGGGTTCTAGTTGAATTCGAACAGTTACTCTCTAAATTGTAGAGGTTATTACACTCTGAGGTAAGGGGCATAGACAGGATTAGTTTGTCCTTAATTGGGCTTTTGTTGAAGGAGGCCTTTTTTGAATTCCTTGCATTGAAAGGATTATCTTGACCCCTTAGTAATTGTATCCAATCAGAAGGCCAAACTATAGATGTGAACTCTATGCCCCTCCCCAAATTATTTCTCTGTTATATAAAGCCCTATCCTCTCCCTTGCCAATTGCTAGTTCCATAGGAACTTTGCCCACCTTGTCTTTGCCCTTATTAAGACATCTTCTTTATTAATTTTGAGCTCCCCTATTAATGGCAAGGCTAACTTTTTAGAAATCAGCCCACTATTCAATGGCGTACTCTCCCATTTCTTCTCTAAACTCTCTTTTGAAACTTCTGCTATCAAAGTTGCAGGATACAGAACAAATCCACATAAATCATCAGCATTTTGGGGGTTCAAGCCCTGCTCTTCATCATTGGAATTTGGAAGGGAGGCAGAAAGCCCAGCTGAGGGAATTGACAGTGAAAATAAGTATAGCTTAAATGAGATTAAAACAAAATTGAACAGTCTTTAAGTCTGGTGAAAATTAAAAACAGGGAGAAAGACTGGAACCCTATGGAGTTAGGAAGAGTGTAACAATAGGTGTTTTATCGATGGGATATAACTACTAGGGAAGACAACAATAATTTTAAGGTCCCTGACCTTAGGAGGCTTCTGTTCTAACCATGTTAGTGATTCTAAATCTTCTGGCTTTGGAATCTGTGATCCTGAGGTCTTCCCCCTCCAACCTTGGAGTACTATTGTTCTGACAATCTGTCTGTCATCTTTACTTAAATTTTAGGGAAGATATAATAGTAATCCTGAGGCCCTCTGATCTAAGAATGCTATTGTTTTGTCAATGATTCTGGCTTTAGGATAGTCCTAGATCTGCTGGTCAGTGTTAACTAAATTCCTGAGACCAATTTCAAAGTTCTATCTCTAGGCCATAAAATTAGCATATCAATGACATGAAGAATTGGAAAAGGTGTCTCCTTTCTCTATGTTCTTTGCTAAATTCTTTTTGAATTTTGCTTGCTTCAATTGATGTAGCAATTACAATAAACTTTGCCCCCTTAATTTGGCTTCAAGCTTGCAAATTCTTTTTAGACACCTCACAACACCAGTCTGCAACTCCCAACCTTTTGGGGTCCCTACTCAACCTCCACAGATGGAAGAGACATATGTGAGTGATGTTAAAGTAATAAAATGAAGAATATCTTTCATAAGACATAGAACTTTTTTATAAAATGAAGAGCAGAGGAGATTAGCCAGGATGGTGAGAGAATTTTGCCTAAAGAAGGTGAAGTGTTTGAGGGAAAACATGATAATTATATTCACATATGTCAGAAAATGTAATGTAAACCCCTTATCTTTCTTATTCTTAAAAGAAAGAACAAGGAACAATGGATAGAAATTGAGAGGAGATGGTGGAAAATGCTTTTACTATATTGTTTGGAAAACATAAATTTTTATACCATTTCAATTTAACTAGAGATTCTTTGAATTCAGGATGTCAGTTGACCCCAGTAATTTTCCTTATCAGAAATGACTACAAAGAATTTTGAGTTTCTTCAGTCCCCAGATCCACTCAAAACATTCTAGTTTGAGGTCTCCACACGCAAGTCTTGTTTTGTGTCCACCCAAGCTTGTATTTTGGGTTCTCCTTGTGTTTTGGCTTTGTCTAAATTTTATTGAATTTTTTTTTTTACTCTTTTTTAACTTTACTCATATCCATGTCAAGCTAAAACTTGCTTTTAAGTTGCTGACTTGGAAAAATTGCTTTACTGTGTATGTGTGGTTTGTATGTGAGTTCCTTTGTCTCAATCTTATGTGATATGAACATAGGCTCTATAATGCTTGTACTAACAAATTAAATGTACTAGAGCTTCTCCTTTTTACAGGGAAACTAGATAATGGAAGAGCACAACTACCCAATCAGAAAGACTTCTGAAGTCTTGAATTGGTTGACATATTAACAGTCTTTGCAGTGACTTAAAATAATCTGGACATGCAGAAAAGCAGCAATTCTGAAGCCAATTAAGTTCATAGCAGCATTGAGACATCCTTATCTTCAGAGCCTTTCCCAACTATTGGTTTTGAGGCACATCCTATTTTAAGGTTTTTGTAGACATGCTCTCATCTATTTTTTTTGTGCTCAAGCCTTGAATTGTCAGGACTTTTTATCACCAACAATACCTTCTGATTTGTGAATCAAAGAACTACAGCTCTAATACTTGGAATTCTTCATTCTTCCAGTTTCCTGGATTTCTCCTTTTGGGAATGAGGTTCTCTGCCTTATTCTTTTCTAGGAACTGTCCAATTACTGTCCTTGCCTTCCTTTGTTTGAAAATTATAAATACCTCATCCTTTCCAACTCCTCCTCAAATAGAATATGGACATTGTCTCACTATTTCAGTTTGCAAGCTTCTTCATAGGCATATAAATGCATTTATGATCTTTGTAAACTGTATTCTGGATCATTCTGGGTCTCCCTTCTTTTTTGACCTGGGGTTTCTTCTATTTTAATAGTTTGGGGAAAGAGAAGAGGGAGCCATTTATTTATTTATTTATTTATTTTTATTTGTTTACTTATTTAATATTTTCCCCAGTACATCTAAAACAATTTTCTACATTTGTTTTTAAAACTTTTGTTTTAGATTCTCTCGTATACCCACTCCCAGCCCCCATTAAGAAATCACATGTGAAGTTATGCAAAACATTTCCATAAAACATGTGAAAGAAAACATAGATCTTCCACACACAACAAATCCTTAAGAAAAAGAAAAAAAGTTATGAGAGAGAGAGAGAGAGAGAGAAAGAAAGAGAGAGAGAGAGAGAGAAGGGGGGGGGAGGACAGCAAATGCTTCAATCTGTATTCAGATACAATTAGTTCCTTCTCTAGGTATATAGGATTTTCCATAATAAGTCTTTCCGAGTAGTCACGGATCATTGTACTGCTGAGAATAGTATAGCCATTTACAGCTGATCATCCCAGAATATTGCTATTATTTTGTACACAGTACATTTCCCTTTGCTTGAGTTCATGGAGAACTTTGCAGGTTTTTCTGATAGCATCCCATTCATCAATTTCCATAAAACAACAATATTTCAATATAATCATATATCACAGTTTATTCAGCCATTCCCCAATTGATGGGCATCTCAATTTCCAATTTTTTGCCCCGAGAAAAGAACTGCTATAAATGTTTTTGTACATATAGTTCCTTTTCCTTTTTTAAAAAAAAATCTTTTTTGAATTCATGCTTAGTAGTGGTATCATTAGGACAAAGGATATGCATGAATCTATAGCCTTTTAGGCATAGTTCATATCTTTTGATGATTTATCATTTGGGACATGGTTCTTATATTTTATAAATTTGACTCAGTTCCTTCTATGTTTGAGAAATGAAGCCTTATTGGAGAAACTTCCTTCAAAATTCTTTTTATAATTACTATTTCTAATTATATTTACCCTCATTTATTCTATTCTCTTTCTCCTTTTATCTTGTCTCTCCTCAAAAGTGTTTTGCTACTACTTCCTCAGTATGCTTTCTCTTTTATCATCCTTCCCCCTTCCCTTATCCCATTTCCCTCCTATTTTTTTTTTTTTTTTTTACTGAGGCAATTGAGGTTAAGTGACTTGCCCAGGGTCATACAGCTAGGGAAATGTTAAGAGTCTGAGACCAGATTTGAACTCAGGTCCTCCTGACGTCAGGGCTGGTGCTCCATCCATTGTGCCACCTAGCTGCCCCTCCCTCCTACTTTCTTATAGGATAAGATAGTGAACCAATTCTGATGAGAGTAAGGTTCACTCACTTCCTTTCTTCTCCCCCTCTTTTCCTCTACCATAAAAGTCTTTTCTTGCCTCTTTTTATGGCACATAATTTACAACATTCCACTTCTTCCTTTCCCTTTCTCCCAATAAATTCCTCTCTCATCCCTTAATTTTATTTTTTTAAAGCTATTATCCCTTCTTTTTCAACTCACAACTATGCTCTTTACTCTATATATGCTCCTTCTAAATGCCATGATGGTGAAAATGTTCTGAGTTACAAGAATCATCCTTCCATGTAGGAATATAAAAGAAAAATCTTATGAAGTCCCTTAAGATATCACTTTCCTAGTTGACCTCCTTATGCTTCTCCTGAGCTCTGTATTTAAAAATCTGTTTTTTTTTTAAAATTTATCTCTGGTTTTTTCATCATGAATGTTTGAAAATCCACTATATCATTGAATTTCCACCTTTTCCTCTGAAGGATTATATTCAGTTTTGCTGGGTAGGTGATTCTTGGTTATAATCCTAGCTCCATTGCTTTCTATAATATATTCCAAGCCCTTCGGTCCTTTAATGTAGAAACTACTAAATCTTGTGTTATCATGACTGTAACTCCACTCGAATTGTTTCTTTCTGGATGTTTATAATATTTTCTCCTTGATCTGAGATTTCTGGAATTTGGCTATATTTCATTTTGAGAACTCTTTTAGGAGGTGATCAGTGGTTTCTTTCAATTTTACTCTCTGGTTCTAGAATATCAGGATGATTTTCCTTGATAATTTTTTTTTTTTTTTTTTTTTTTGCTGAGGCAATTGGGGTTAAGTGACTTGCCCAGGGTCACACAGCTGTTACGTGTCTGAGACCAGATTTGAACTCAGGTCCTCCTGACTTCAGGGCTGGTGCTCTATCCACTGCGCCACCTAGCTGCCCCCGATAATTTCTTGAAAGATGTTGTCCAAACTCTTTTTTTATCATGACTTTCAGGTAGACCAATAATTTCAAAATTATCTTTCCTAGATCTATTTTTCAGGTCAGTTGTTTTTCCAATAAGTTATTTCACATTTTTTAAAATTAAAATTTTTTTTTGTTTTGCTTAACTGTTTCTTGATTTTTCATAAAGTCATCAGCTTTCCTTTGTTCAATTCTAATTTTTAAGGAATTATTTTCCTCAGTGAGCCTCTGTATCTCTTTTCCCATTTGGCCAATTTTGCTTTTTAGGCATTCTTCTCATTACTTTTTGTATTTCCTATTATACTGCTCTCAATTGTCTTCATAATTTTTCCTCTGTCTCTTTTATTTGATTTTGTGCTGGCTTTCCAAGTCCTCTGGGCTGAGCGATCTTGAAGCCACCAGTCCTGGTACTGATTCAGAGGTCCCTTGGCTAGTTCTTGCTTTGCTGGTGCTGGGATTGGGTCTGAGTCTGGGTCTGGGGTTAGGGTTGTTTTCATGTGGCCTGTACCAGGACTTCATGCTGGACTCCCACCCTGGTTCCATGGACCTTTCCAGCTGTCCTATAAAGTTGTCTTTGGATAGAAAATGTTCTACTTTGTCTTTTTGGGTATGCTGATGCTCTAAAATTTGTTTATTACTGGAAGAAATTTGGAGCAGTCTGGGGGAGAGGCTGATGAGTTCCTGCCTTTACTCCACCATCTTGGTTCCACCTAGAAGGGAGTTATTTAACAGTGGAAACCTTTCAAAGCATCGCAGAAATAGAGTCATATCTTCTTTCTGGCTCACTCTCCTCTGCCAAATGACCTCATAACTTCCTTTCTTAAACTATTTCAGATTTTGGAGTTTGTTCTCCTAAAAAATGAGGCAAATTTCATCTTGATTCAAGGAAACACTTCCTTAAATTAGAATTGTCCATAAGTCTGCGCACTCCTCACTGGTCTTCAAGGAAAAGTTGAGGACTATTTGCCAGGAATGTTGTTGAAGAGCTCTTTATTGGAGAAGCTGATCCCTGATAAGATGTCTTCCAGCCCTGAGATTCTATGATTCTGTGACAGTTGTGTTTTGTGTTATCTGCTTGATGCTTTTGGATATTAGTAATGCTTTTTGATGTGCATGTATGTATATTCTTTTGCATGAAGGGAGAAGTCTAATGATTAGATTGCAATTTGTCTGGGAAGGAAAAAACTCAGGATGATTGGGGGCTCCTGAATATGAATTGGAGACAGACTGAACTCAAAGCTGGAATGATTCTCTGGGTAGTAATTGAGACCTGTAAGAAAAATTTGTATAAAACATATTTCTAATCCTCAATGTATTAAACCAGTATTAAGCCTTAGTATATGAAAGGAATTCTTCTATGGAGACCTAAAAATAAGCAAAACACAATTCTTGCTTTCATTGGACTTAAAAAAAATCTAATAGTTTATATTTTAATTAGGAAGATAAAACATGTATAGGAATTACAGGAAACTAGAATCAGGGAAGCTAGTTAGAAAGCTATTGCAATAATCCAGGCATGAGATGTTGGGGGCTGATACTGTGGTGATGAGGGTGATGGTTTTAAGTTGGAATTAGATAAAGAAAGAAAACAATTTGAAAGAAATTTCTGAGAAAAGTCCGGTAAAGGAATTTGGACTAAGTTACTTTTAAGGTCTCTTCCCAGCTTTAATTGCCAAATCTGATGACTTTTCTCAGTCCTCATCCTTCTTTAAATCTGACACCACTGATCACTTTTCTCCCAAATCTTTTTGGAACTCACTTCTCTTTCTACACTTTCTCTGAGCACTCTTATCAGCTTCTAAAGGTCCAATTATCTCCTCTCTGTAAAGGACACACCCATATATATGCATATACACATTTATAGGGTTGTGGATATCTTTCTACATATTATATATTACACAAATAGTACACATACTATCTTTGTGTGTATGTCTGTGTGTGTGAGAGAGAGAGAAAGAGAGAGAGAGAGAGAGAAACAGAGAAAAAGGTTTCCTATCAAAGATGTTACTTTAATTCAGGATACCCACATATATAATAATACATATTGTATATGTGCACATATATATGCATATATAAATGTACATATATGTATATATATACACATGTGCATATGTAATGTTCAGTTCTAGTCTCTCCCCTCACCTAAAGCAACATCTTTGATAGATTTCCTGATTCAATGTTGTCTTTCCTAATTGCTGTTCAGTCTGACTCTTTGTCTTATTAGAGTTTTTCTTGGCAAAGATGCTAGAGAGAGATTTGCCATTTCCTTCTCCAGGAGGAGATGAGGTAAATTGCAAAGAACTGAGTCCTGGAAGAACATCAGACCTAGCTGCCATTACCCACCACTGGAAATCAATCAACAGAATTGCCCCAGGGCAAATTAAAGCAGATGTCTCTCTTTTGCTTTGAACAGACCTCAAGCCTTAAAAAATGAATAAAAAACCAAAAAGAACCCTCACCATAGACAGCTTTTATGGAGAGAGAGAAGAACAGACTTCAAATCCTAAGGTGCCTAAAAGTAAAGCAACTCCAAAGGAAGCCACAAAGGGAGACATGAGCTGGTCCCCATTTCATAAGGCTTTCCTGGAAGATTGTGTGTGCTTTTCTTGTTGTTCTCCTCCTCCTCTTTCTCTTCCTCCTTTTCCTCTTTCTTCTATTCCTGTTTCTCCTTTTCTTCTTTCTCCTTTCCTTCCACTTCCTTTTTCCGTTTTTCCCCCTTTTTTTTTTTTTTTTTTTTCCATTTTTAGTTGTGTCTGATTTTTTGTGACTCTATTTAGGGTTTTCTTGTCAAAGATACTAGAGAGACTTGCCATTTCTTTCTTCAGTTCATTTTTACAAATGAGAAAACTAAAGTAAACAGGATTAAGATATTTGCCCAAGGTCATAAACGAGTAAAAGTGTCTGAGGTCAGATTTAAAGTAAAGAAGATGAATCTTCCTTTGTCTAGGCTCTACATTCTATCCATGGGTCATTTAACTGTTCCATCCCAGATCTTATGCTAAGACAACTTCCCCCAAAATTCTGATGTAATAAGCTTGGTATTAGAGAGATTGTCCACTTTTCTGCCTGTTTGTTTCCCCTCAGTCTTTCTCCCTCTTTAGTGATCTAAAGAGATCTCTTTATTTCTTTAGACTGAAAGCTAGAAAAATCAGAATCTTCTCTCTTGGTCTCACCAATTCTGTCTACCCTTCTGGCAGGTAAGGAAATTGAGTACTCAGTCTCTATAAATAAACGAAAAGTACCCCACAATTGGTCCTTTGAGCCAAAGGCTACATATATATTTCTTCATCTTAACAAAAAGTCACTCTCATGAACAGATAGAGTGATTATAAATAGTATATGTTATACCAAGAAGACTCTTTGTTTCCACATTTATTTACCATTGCCACCTTTTCAAATTCCTGAAATAAAAATACTTTTTGAAAGAACATCTTAAATCTATATTAATTACTACCCTAGAGGGAATTATTAGACAACTATGTGAGAAAAGACAGGTACCTTGGGGTGAGATCTTCCCAAAAAGAAAAGAAAGGTCTTAAAGGCAGTTAGGAGAAGAGAAAAGGTTCAGATAAAATTTTTTGAACTTCACAATTTTGTTATGGGATAGTTCTGTAATAAAAAAAAAATTAAGCAATGACACCAAAAATATTATTTAATTAGGAAATAAAGAACTTTCCTTGGAACCACACCAACACTCATGTTTCTTCATTGTATTGTTAAGATCATGTTTCCCCCATCAAGGAGGGGAGAGGGAAACAAAAATATATTATATGCCTACTATGTTCTAAGCACTTTACAATTAATATTTCATTTCATCCTCTTAACAACTCTATGAGTGAGTGCTATTATGATCCTCATTTCACAGTTGAGTAAACTGAGGCAGATAAAGGATAAGTGGCTTGTTCAGGGTCCCACAGCTAGGAAGTGTTTGAAGCTGGATTTGAACTCAAGTCTTCCTGACTCTAAGCTTAAATAACTATCCTAAGTGCAGACCTCCTATAGGTTTTGGGAGCTGATAGTCAGCAACAAAGTGTTATAAGAGCACAGAAAACAATGTTCAAATATGGCTTTTAGCTGTTCTGCTTCAATACTCACTTTTGGCTTTAAGGTCTGATCACCATTTGGAGTTCTTTTGATTTTTTAATTAATTGTTTTTATAATTTAAGTGCTACAATGTTTTTTGCTCTCTTTTGCCAAGGATATTTTGCAAATTCATTTACATTTTTATTGGATTATTGAAAAACATGGAAAGTAATTAAACATTTTCCTAATGGTCATTTAAGGTTATAGAAAAAAGTATTTATGTAAAGAAACTTAAATTGTCCATGCAGATTTAAACATATCAAAGCAGAAGTAAGTGATTATTTCCTCTCTCCTCTCTCTCTCATATCCAACTAGTAAGTAGTGTTATTTACACCTTCATAATATATCTCTTTTGTTACTAGGTCTTTGATCACAAAGAGATCAACAAAAAAAGGGGGAAAGGACCTCTTTATAGCAGCTCTTTTTGGATGGCAAAGAATTGGAAATTGAGGAAATATCCATCAACTGGGGAAATGGCTGAACAAGTTGTGATATATGACTTATAGAATGCTATTGTACTATAAGAAATGATGAGTAGGATGTTTTCAGAGAAACCTGCAAAGACTTGCATGAACTGATGCAAGATGAAGCGGGAAGATTAAGGAGAACATTCTACACAGTAACAGCAATATTGTAAGGATGATCAACTGTGTAAAACTTAGGTACTTTGATCAAGACAAAGATCCAATACAATTCCAAATGACCCATGTTGAAAAATACTCATCTACCTCCAAGAGGATATGACTGAACTGATGAACTCTGAATGTAGTTTGAAGCATATTTTTTTTTAAAACTTTCTCCACTTGGTGTAGCTATGTGGTGCAGTGGACAGAACAGCAGCCCCAAAGACTTGGAGACCCAAAGACTCGAGTTCGAATTTGGCTTTGGACACTGGACACTGAACACTTTGTAATTGTGTGACTATGGCAATAAATAAATAACAGTTTAAAAACAAAAACAAAAAACCCCCAAAACTTTCTCCACTTGCATCCTTTCAGAGAAGAGAAATAAGCTGGAAAAATGAACCAGGAACAATAACAGCAAAGAATCTTGCCACAGAAAACTGCTCTGGTGACAGGGAAGCTTAAAATTCAAATTCAGACAATAATGCTTTAAAAAAAATCTATAAAAAATTTTCAAAAAATGTAAATTGAACACAAACCCAACAAAATTCCAGTAGGACCAAAGGAAAGAAGTAAAAAAGAGGGAAAAATGAAAATCAAATAAGAGTAAAAAAGGATAAATTGAGAAAAGAAAATTGCATGAATCTTTTCAATTGCAAGATGCAAGAAACTTATGAAAAGAGGATTAGTAATTTGGTAAAAAAATGCACAAGAAATACTGAAAAGAATTTCTTTAAAATAAGAATAGTAAATGGTAAAATAATTATAAAACCTACTGAAGAAAATAATTCCTATGGGGAAAATACTGAAATATCTATTGCATATTTTTTTAACCTGGATTTGTGTAATCAGATATTGCTTAAGTCAGTATGTGTAGGACTTGTAGAGTATAAGAACTTTAATGACATTCCAGGGGACCTAAAGATAGTTCTAAGGAATACTTGGACTCCATCTAGGTCTTATGTTTTGAGACATCACTCAAAACTTTGTTTTGGTTAGCTCAAATTTTATTGAATGTTTAGACTTACCTGCTGAGCAACTTTTGTGCCTTAACCAGAAACTGTCCCCTTTTAAAAACAGTCTATGGGCCAGTCATTCAGCTCCTTATCCTCATACCCTTTTTTGAATTCTATATAATATAAAATTCAAAATGACTTAAGAGGAGTGAAGTACATCTACTAAGGTTTTTTTGCTTTTTGCTGAGGCAATTGGGGTTAAGTGACTTGCCCAGGGTCACACAGCTAGGGAATGTTAAGTGTCTGAGACCAGATTTGAACTCAGGTCCTCCTGACTTCAGGGCTGGTGCTCTAACCACTGTGCCACCTAGCTGCCCCTACTAAGGTTTTTAATAAAACTTTTTTCATGTTTGGATTTTTTATTCACTGAAACTACTCAAAAATAAGGATTAATGAAGTGGAAGCAAATGAGTCAATGAGACATCAAGAAACAACAAAACAAAGTCAAAGAATTAAAAAAAAGAAGCATATGTGAAATACCTCTTAGGAAAAAAAAAAGATCTGGAAATAGATTGGGGAAAGATAATTCAAGAATTATTGGACTACTTGAAAGCCCATGATTAAAAAGAGAGATAAAAAGAGAGTCTAGATATTGTATTTTAAGAAATTATAAAGAAAATATGCTCAAACATATTACAGTCAGAAGTCAAAGTAGAAATCAAAAGACCCCTGATAACCTCCTGAAAGAAATTCCAAAATGAAAACTCCTAGGAGTATTAGAATCAAATTTCAGAGCTCCCAGGTAAAAGAGAAAGCAACCAGAAAGAATGAATTAGAATACCATGGGGTCACAATCAGGATTTCCTAAGAATTAGCAGCTACTATAGAAAGATATGGAAATCTTAAAATATAATTTTTGAGAGGCAAGGGATCTAGGATTACAGCCAAGAATAACCTACCAAGAGAATCTTATGGGGATATGGAATAGATATTTAATGAATTGGACAACTTCTAATATTTCTGGTGAAATGACCAGAGCTGAAAAGAAAATATGACATTCAATCATAAGACTCAAGAGAAGCATAAAAATGTTTTATGGGAGGTAAGGGACCTAAGATTACAGTCAAGAATAACCTACTGAGAAAATCTTATGGGACTATGGAATTTAATGATTTGGAGAACTAATATTCTTTTTTTTTTTTATAAAGCTTTTT
>JAJPUD010003399.1:223598-251440 GCA_023553655.1 Myrmecobius fasciatus | reverse complement strand
GTTATCTTTTCCTGTCATTTTGGCCAATCTGACAGGTGTGTAGTGGTATCTCAGAGTTGTCTTAATTTGCATTTCTCTGATCAATAGTGATTTGGAGCAACTTTTCATATGACTAGAGATGGTTTTAATTTCATCATCTGAAAATTGTCTGTTCATATCCCTTGACCACTTATCTATTGAAGAGTGGCTTGAATTCTTATATATATGAGACAATTCTCTATATATTTTAGAAATGAGGCCTTTATCAGAACCATTAAATGTAAAGATGATTTCCCAATTAGATGCTTCCCTCCTAATCTTGTCTGCATTTGTTTTGTTTGTACAGAAACTTTTTAACTTAATATAGTCAAAATTATCCATCTGGTGTTCAATTAGGAGTTGCAGGTCTTCTTTGGACATAAATTTATTCCATCTCCACAGGTCTGAGAGATAAACTATATTACGTTCTTCTAACTTGCTTACAAAGTCCCTCTTTATATCTAGATCATGAACCCATTTAGATCTTATCTTGGTATGTGGTGTTAGGTATGGGTCAAGCCCTAATTTCTTCCACACTAGTTTCCAATTTTCCCAGCAGTTTTTGCCAAATAGAGAGTATTTATCCCAAAAGCTGGGGTCTTTGGGCTAAACAAAGTTATTAATCTAATGGAGTCTTCAGTTCTTTTTCTTACCCTAACAAACACAAAATTAGGAGAAAATCTTTTTTTTGTATATTAAAGATTATGAGTTATAGCCAAAGGAATTTCTTTATTTTCCATAAATATTTGGCCATATCTTGAATTTTTCAGAGAAAATGAATGCTAGCCAGTAAATTTAAAACTTACATGCTTAATGGACAAGGGAGCATCCAGTAAATTAAATATTTTTCCCACAAAAGTGTTCTTTACAGACCTGTAATTTGCATCATCAATAAAATATTTTCTCATAATTGCAGCTTTTTATGTTCATAATAGACAGAGAACACCCACTGATCAGCCTCTTTCAGGAATCTATTTTATTGTTTTCAAACTCCTTTTAAAAGCAGTATGTATAGTTTTATCTAATTCATAATGAGAAGAATGTATGATATTGGGATTTATATTTAAATTTCTCATGCAATTTTTTTAAATTAAAGTTTTATATCGCTATTAAACTTTTCTAATACCTCTTCCTTTCTCTCCCAACACTGAATTTTAATAGCCTTAGACTAAATATATAAAAATTTTTCAATTATTCAAAACATAATAGAAAAATGAAATGAATTCATTTTACATCATATATATTTTATTTTGAACATTGCCTATCTTGTCAGATACAATTAATGTCATATCTATTGGTTTGATATAATTCTTTCTTTGATATTAGGAAATTCATCATATTGCTGCAAGTTTACCAATTTAATAATGCTTTGAATGGGCTAAAGTTACATATTACTGGTCTCTGGTAATCTTTTTTAAAATTGTTAGTTTTCAACAGAATTCAGGAAGTTATAAATAAGGAACCCTGTCAACAGAGGCAGTAATCAGTCAGTGCAGCTGCAGATGGGTAACTGGCTTACTTAAATGAACCTGCACTTAAGATAAGTAGCACCATCAGGAATATTTATTTATGAAGAATTATGAGAAGAGAAAGCAAGATTTCTTTTGTCTCATGCATGTAAACATTTTGTTAGCATTCTTTACTTAAGACCTTTTCTGTTTATTTCCTTTTAATTCCCTTCTCTATCCCACCCCACCCCCTTTAATTTTATTTTTTATGTAACATGTTTGTAGTTTGCTTTCTTTTTAAACCATAGTCTTTACCTTTTTCATTCTAGGCCTTCAATCACAAACTTAATCCAATCCAGAAATTTACACCAGAAGATTAATGCAATAAAAGTACTAGAGGTTGAACTTGGATTAATTATTGACTTAACATATGCCACAAGATATTATGAAGTTAGGGTAAAATTTCACCTGTATTTTGTTTCCATTGGTAAGGTTTTAACATAAATACTTGCAATTTCAAGGCAAAGTTCCATTAAATCTAGTATTAGATGTAATAGTAAATATAAAGTACTCTTCCTTCTTAGGTACTTTCTGAGATTAGCTCTTTTTCCCAACCAGAAATGTGGTAATTCTTTTTCAGATGATGATGACAGAAAATTTATTGGACAAAAAAAAGAAGTCTTACAGATGCAGAGGGCATTCTAACTCAGCTCCACCTTTTTATTTTACTATTAAAGTCCTGAGTAAGAAAAATAGGTCACAATGGCTTTTTCAAGTACCTCCTTCTCATCCTAATTTTAAATTATGGCAAAATCCATTTTTCTACTTACCTGAAGAACTAATTCCCAGTGCCTCAGAGCTGTTAAATCATATGTGTCAGATGGAAGCAGAAGCAGATGCATTACACCCTGTAATTACCATAACATAAAAAAAGAACTTTTGCACATGCATTAAAATTGAATGTCTTGTGATTGCAATGATATATCTTGTCCCTTCCCCCTATGAAGAAATAAAGAAAAATAATTTCATTGCTTTCCTGGAAAAGTAGAAGCTCTGCATCCTAAAAACTCCATGACTATAATCTATTGCTTACCCCATTAGACACGGTCTCATCTGTGTCCATTGGTTTAACATAATATTTTCTGTGATATTAGGTAAAGCTCATTAGAATGGAGAAGTAATAATCTGATAATGGCATAAGATATCAAAAAACTTTGGAAAAAAGGAAGAAAGATATAAGATTTGGAAGTAAATTGGCAACTAGTACAGATTTTAAAGCACAGATATAAATAAGTAGAGGAAACAATTCTGTAAGCTTTTGCTTTCTGCTACATAATTGATACTTTCTCTTATCACTAATATAAATATATATTAGTAATATAAAATGTGAGATATTTATATATGTGTGTGTGTATTGGCAGTATGATCATTGATATAAATATATATTAGTGAGATAGAATGTGAGATATATTTGTGTGTGTGTATGTGTGTGTGTGTGTGTGTGTGTGTAATGGGGCGGGAGTATATAATTAGTGATATAAATCACAGAGATTCATCTAGCCCATAGAATAATTGGTCACATGTATCTTCACATACCTGACATTAGCTTTTATCCTTCAATTTTCCAAAATCTAGTTTTCATTCTCTGATCAAAAAATGTTTGTATCTTATTAAAGGGCAGCGGTGTGGCCCAGTATATAGTGCCTGACCTGGAGTCAGGAAGACTCATCTTCTGGCCTCAGATATTACTAGTTGTGTGGTTCTGGGCAAGTCATTTAACCCTATTTGCCTCAGTTTCCTTATCTGTCAAATGAGCCAAGGAAGGAAATGGCAAGCTACTTCAGTATGTTTGCCCAAAAAATGGGATTACAAAGACTTGGACAGGACCAAACTACAGTGATTTTATTAAATGGTCCTCAGAGTTTCTTTCAGTTAGTCATGTGATACTTTTCTTCCACATCAACACACCTGATTATACTTCTACATTCTCCACACTCAGAAGGAATCCATGATACTTCCTAACATAATCACTCTGCCTGTGTTCTTCCTGACTCTCAAATAGTTTTTTTTCTTCCACATCTGTCCTTTCTCCCTCTGCTCTGGATCCCCTTTCTTCAAATATGCATAGGTCTTTATCTTGGGGGGAAAAATTAAACCTTTAATTTATCCTATTTCTCTGCCTCTTATAACTACCATCATATTTTTCCCCCTCCTCTTTCCCCATCCCCTTCCTAGCCTGATAATTTTAACACTTTCTGTTAGATTTAACCACATCATGATTTGGTCCAGAAGATTCATGTTCACTTTGACCTCTTTGTCATAGATTTTTTTTTCTTTTTGAATATCCTAAAATAATTTATTTTAAATCATTCTTAGGACTCAAGGAAGACAAAACAAAATATACCGTTTTATGGTTCACAAGAGTTAAATGCACAATACTGAGTAAACTATAAAATGAAAAAACTTCAAAGGTCTTTTCATGGGATCACAATGTAAAACTATCGATTTGCACACTTTTACAGCTGAAAGGAATAATTATATGAAAGAGATTTTGTAACAAGGTGAAGGAAAGAAAAGGTCTGTCTAAGCTTAATATATGAATTATGAATTCTATTTTGTTTTAGTCTACAGGTCAAAATATACAATGTATTGACAGATGTATTCTTTTTAAAAGTTTGTTCATCTGTATATCGGCTGAGAAAAGAATTGCTATACAATATAACATCATTCTTAGCAAAAAAAAAAAAAAAAAAAAAACCAACGGAATCACAAAGAGCTGGACATGACTGTCACAGATTTCTGATCAAAACCTCCCTGAAACTACTACTTCTTCAAATATGATTTGATTACACTGTTCTCCTGTTTTTCCAGTCATTATTTGTCTCTTTTCCTTTAATATCTCCATCTATTTGTATTCTCTCAAGCTTTAGTCTTTGATTACTTGCTCATTCTCCTCCGCCTCTTTAACAGTCACCATTTGCCTAACCACTCAGGCAAAAGTTCTTAAGTCATCTTTGATCCATCCTTTGCCTTTCTTCCCCATATCTAGTTTCTTTATATTCTTTCTGATGTTAAGCTATATTAGTTCCTCATTAAGTCACTCTTTCCTTGTTGGATCCTTTTACTAATTCTTCTCCACTTCAAGCCTTTCTACATAACTGTAGACTCATCTTCCTTAATTATCACTTTTATCATGTGATTTATCATTTAAAAACCTTCAGTGGGTTTCCATTTCCTAAAGTACCAAGTCTAAAACAGAATCCTTAGGTTTCAAAGTGCTCCATTATCCCTCATTCTCGGCCTTATATTCAGCCTTATTCTGTACAAATTTAATAATCATTCTCCACTCGAAGCATGGCAGTCTCCTCACAGTCCAATGTTTGTAACATACTCATTCATACCTGATACAGTGCCTTATACACTTGATAGGTATCTGATGAATTAGAATAATTCACATTTTTCTTAGTGCTTAAATTCCCTCTTCTCTCTTTTCCCTATTCATTATAGGGGATACTCTATAAAACTTTAAATCTTAATATAATGTAACATTGAATGAAATATTGTTCTATATTTAATTTCCACCCACATATGCATTCTCTCCCAAACAAGAATTAAACTTTTTGAGGGTGTTTTCTCTTTTTCTGCTCCTCACAGAAGTTGAATAGAAAAGAAAAAAAAAACCCTAAACTAACACTCAAGTTGATTTAAACTTGAGCTGCAGAATAATTATCGGACAACCCACTGATCTCAAATCTGAATTCAGATTAGTGGGTCTTTCCTCTATTTTAAAAATTTAGAATGGAGGTGGCAGTGTGTAGGAGCCTGTTTCATGACTAACAATCATTTCGTGGTATTTTCCTTTGTTCTAGGATTTACCAAAAGCATTATAAAACACTTTACATTGTTGGATTTTAAATTCCTGATATTATAGTTCAAAAAAATGGGTCAGAAAATTCCTTTGTGAAACTACAGAAAATGGTAATTAACACTTTTATATAAGAAAAAATGATTTTTAACAACTGATAAAATGAACTATTCTAGCAAAATGATTAGACATTTTAATATAGCATGAAATATTTAAGAAAGAATATTATGAAAGGCTTCTTCTATGTTGTGAAGTGCTTATGTGGCCCAAGAAAATCTAATAAGTATCAAAAATTATTATGAAAATATTTCCCCCATATAGTACTATAAAATACTGAGCCACAGTGAGTACACTTTAAATTTGATTCTGTTTGTTCATTTGCTTGTTTTTTTTTTTAATGGAGCTTTTCAGGAATAGTGTTCCTTTATTATATAAAATGCCTTTCATTTTTCATGATGAGTAGTATAGTTTTCCTTTTTGATCTCTGTTAAAGCCATTGCAATAATCAGTTGCTATTTGCTAAATCAGGTCACATGAAAGTCATCACAGAATTCTCATAGTTGGTATATTTATTAGTGTCTCAAAACTTCAGGAGCCTTAATATTTCAAAGATGATTTTTGGGAAGGTCCTGAAGCTATTTTTCACAAACTATTAATAGATACTGTGGTTATAATTCCAAAGCTCAATTTCACATTCAGAACCATTCAAATCAAAAGTGAAATCCATTTCAGTAGTGGAATTTAATTGAGACTGCAAGGATATTGCTTAAATAAAATCCTTCCCTTATTTTTCTCATACACAGAACATTATGAAGAAATTTGGCTTCTTGGAACACTTGCAAAAGTTTCCATGGTTTCTCAGTTGAACGATGATTGTCACGGCCAGCCCCCTCTTTCACTTCTGGACAACCAGAAAGGGAAGACATGCCTTCTGCCATTCGAAGGTTAGGCTCCTCAGAATGAGCAGTCAGATCTCAGCCAAAGCCTCAGCAAATGTAAACTTTTTGCATTCTTTCACACAAAAGTTTATGGGAAATGAAAATAACTGAGAAATATAGGAATGTGAATCTTTGCTGGCTTAAATAAAAGTCATTTAAAGGCACTTTAGAGTTGCCTTCATTCTTCCATGCCTACTTTACTAATCTTAAAACTTTATATGTTATTAATATTGCTATCATACTACTACTCCAGCACTTTATTCAATAATTTATATTCTAAAGTAAAGAGAGGGGATATCAAAGTAATGCCTTGCAGTCCAGAAGGCAATTTTGTCACACATTATTATTGTTATACTTTCCCTATAATCAAAAGGGGACATTATGTAGGATCCTACTATTTATTTCTTCTAGTGCCTTATCAAGGAGTCCTTTTGGGCCATGTGTGAAGGATGTTTGCCTTTTGACTATAATTGCCCCAGAGTTCTCTATGAACATTTGGATAGAAATTTCAAAAGGCCCTGGGGAATCTATGCCCTTTAGATCGACAATGAGAGGCCCCTCCTTCCATTTCTATGCTGATTAATATCATTTCTGAGCACCACAACTACATGCATCTGGAGATCATCCACACTCTTCAATTCTTTATGGTCCCTGGAGGTTTTTCACTTTATATTCACAATTCTGCCATCCTCAAGATTAACAGCTTGGTCCTCTTCCAGTTAGTCCAATGTAAAAGTTTATTTCTCCTCTTATAGCAGAAGCTACTCACCCAGAAAAACTTTAAAATCTTAACTTTCTCCTTATGTGTGGCAGACTTTCAAAATGCATTGGGCCAGCCAGATGGGGAGAGAGCAAATGGAGAGGGCAGCAAATCAGGGTAGAGAGAACCATAAAATAAAGCATTTCTACCATTCTGACTATACATACAGCTGCCTTGATTTTCATCCTGAGGCACAAGTCCCATTCTAGCACATATATTTTTTGCCAGGATTAGGTTTTCAGGCTATTTTAATGTAGTAATCACTTTTGCTGAGGATTTTTCTCTTGTTTAAATATTCCTTGTTATAGAGGATGTGGCTTTTTGGGAAGGGAAATGAGAGAAATATGGGGGAAATTTAGACAATATAAAACCAAAAGATAGTAATAAAAGTTTTTATTTTAAAAATAATTCTATGCCTCAGTATGTCATTATTATGTTCAATTTATTTCTAAAATGGTTTATTGATTATCTTCATTCAAGACTAAGCAACCTTTTAATGTCTGCAAGGGACTCTGTCATTTACCAAACTACATAGTAGATATCTTACTATTTTTACACTCAATAACAATATTTCTTATATCATATAAATCTTAGAACATGTTGCCCAAGTACATGAATAGTCCCAACCATTTGGAAGACAAAGTTCCTGGAAGATAATACTAGATAACATTTGTATAATGCTTACTATATACTAGGCAATACCATGGGAAGTGTTATTACCATCTCCATTTTACAGATGAGGACACTGAGATGAAGAGATTAAATGACTTGTCCAGGGTCACACAGCCAATGTCTGAGGCCAGATTGGAACTCAGATCTTCCTGATTCTGGATTCCACTCTATTCACTGTACTACCTACTTGCCCCTGCTAGATTTAAACTCATATTGTTGTATTCCTAACAATATAATGTAGCGCACATAATGAAGTAGTCATCTGTGGGAGAGTTGAATTAAAAGTCTACCAGATGAAATAATTGCATACAAAAAAATGTGTCTCAGCAAGATAACTGTAAAAATATGTATGCACATATTTGATTTGTCAAGTATTTTAACATAATTAACATGTAGTAGACTTCCTGCCATCTAGGGGAGGGGTGGGGAGTTGGGGGGGGAAAATTTGTAACAGAAAGCATTGCAAGGGTCAATGTTGAAAAATTACCCATACATATGTTTTGCAAATAAAAAGCTTTAATTAAGATGAAAAAAGAAAAATGTGTCTAAATTATATTTTGAAAGGTAAGAAAACATAAAATACAGTTTGTTATTATGCTAAATTACCTGAAAATTAATAATTAACAAAATTACTGAATAATCACACACAGGCAGTAAATCTTAAATCCACAATTTTATTTTATTTTAATGCATTTCATCTGTTTTTTCCTTAAACTAATATTAAAGGTTTTATTTGACTCTGCAAAAATTTAGTATTTTATTTAAAATATTACAAAAGTTCAAAAGGAATTCTACATGTATTTAGTTTCATTTAATATATAGAACAAGTGTTAAAATATAGATTATTTAACATCAAAATCATCCCAAACAGTTCACATGCTCACAATAAAAAAAATTTATGTTTCAAATAATTTTCATGAAGAAATCAACAATCTTGAAAAGGGACATATACCCAGAAAAGGTTTTCCACCAAAATAAGTCTTTTAGGCAAATAAACGTTTGGCATTCAAATAACATGGCACCCTATAGGAGTTGCACTCTCTGCAGTAGAAGTCTGAATGTTTGGCAGTTTAGTTAAAGAAAGGACCTTACTGCCTGGTACCTTATCTTTCCAGGTGATCTTCAGAACTTTTCTAGAGATAACCATTTCATTAGTGGAGAAAATCAAGAGGAGAGAAACAAAATCAAAAGTAGTAACTAGTAGTTTACAGAAGATAGGTGAATATTACTTATCTATAATATTCCATATTTGGAACATTCAGTAATTATGTGAATTTGAGGGCACAAAGAAGGTGTTAAGCAGATAGACTGTCAGAAAGATCTGAGTTCAAATACAGCCTCAGGGACTCACCAGCTGTGTGAATGATATGGCATGTCACACTACATGGCATCCAATGCCTTTCACAGCCTGCCCCCTCGACCTTTGCACCTCAACACTACTGTGCCATTGGTCTCCTTATTGTACATCAGACAAGACATAACCAGAGTCCAGGAATTTTTCAATGCCCCCCCCCATATCTGGAATACTCTCTACTCTCCCCCCACACACTCCCCATTTCTCAGCTTCCTTCAAGTTCTAAAGCCAGGCTTCTTAAACTGTTTCTGGATTCTTATGGGGTAGGGATCATGTAAAAATTTCTCAGGTAAAAGAGGGTCAGGGTTGGAAAAAGTTTAAGAAGGCTTCTTCTAAAGGAAGCCTTTCTCAATCATCCTTCTATTGATTAGCTTCAGTTTATCCTGTATGCATCACTGGTCCATAGTTCTCAAGCTGTCTTCCTCTGTCTGAGAGAGAGGGACTGTCATCTTTTAGCTTTCTTTGTACTTCCAGTGCTTAGCACAGTGTCTGGCAATGTATGCAATTAATAAATGGTCATTTAATGTTTAGTGTAATTAATGTGAAATAAAATTTTCCTCCCTGGAAAGTTTTCTGATATCGTTTTCATAAAACCAAATTCCAAATAAGTGATATTTTTATTTATTTTTCGTTTAGGTGATATACTAGAAAAAAATTAAGCTATTTCTTTTATTACTGGGGGGGGGGAAGGCATAATTTGGATAAATAAATTCCTCTTATAAATATAAAATAATATAAAACAATCCTTTCGTTGGAAATCAACGTGCAAGTCTTAAAAGCCATATGATTGTTGGAGTTCGCTTATATACCCACACCACACCTACAACACATTTTGGAAAAACAAAAACTGTGCACCTATTGCATCCAATCATTCAATGTGTGTGTGTGTGTGTATAATATAGAACAAATTAGAAATATCTTCAGTTTCCAAATGCAGAGGCAATTTCCTGAATAAGAGGCGGCCAAAAATCTCTAAGAATTTTGGTAAGCCCGGAACCCAAGCCCTCGGCAACTCGTCACCTTGAACTTGACAGTTCACAGAGGAGGAGCGCCCAGAGAGCTGCGAGGCGGGCGGGGCGGAACAGAGCTGAGCGTCCATCACTGTACAAGGCTTACTCACCTGGCAACCCGCGACCCCGGAGAGGAGGCGGGCGCGCTCACCGTTGACACTTACTAAGCGAGGATACAGTTCTTCTAGACCACTGCGGGAGGTCCCGGGCTCCCAGTAGCACGAGAGCAAGAGTGACCTCTAGCTCACCGGCTCAGTGCTACCCGCCTCCTTCCCTCCCACCCCCCAAAACGGTTGTTTGACTCGCGTGCTCTCGGAGAGAGCCGAGTACCGAAGGCACCTGCACTGCGCATGCTCTAGAGCGGGCTCTGTGCCGCGTTTTGGAACACTGACACAAGACCCGTGCTAGTTGCTCACTCTGTGGGCGGTGGAAATACTTGTAGACGTTAGGGAGCGCGGTGGGCAGGAGGCGGGGGATAAGAGATTTTCTTTTAAAGCACGTCTTTCTCTCAGGAAGGGAACAGATCCCTTCCCTAGCAAGCGTTTCATACCTCACCTCAAAGGCTCTCGGTGCCCACGGGGGAAGCCGGGCCCATCCGGGCGAGTGACCAGTGGTAGGTAGGAGCCGCGAAGGCTGCTGGGAAACGTAGTCTTCGGTGGAGCTCCCAGCTGCTGCGCCTCCCTTTGCAGATCCTTAAGGGAAAATCGCGTTGGCCCGCCTTTTTAGGAGGAAGGTTTTATTTTTAAGTACCGTTGATATCCCGAAAATTACTGTGTGGTGGGCTGCTTTTGTTCACCTTCGAGCTCGGGGGAAGGACTGGATTTGGGGTCCGAGAGCTGGAAGGCACCTTGGAGACCAAGTAATCCAAACTGCTCATTTTACAGATAGGGAAACTGAGGCCCCGAGAGTAGCCGGTCCAACCCCGCGTCCCACAGCGTCCCCCGTGTCCAACTCTAAGGACGGTCCTGTGCCCTTAGGCCATGCCATCTGGGCTCAAACATTTACCTCCATTTATTCCGTTGTAACTCGATAACTACATATGAAGTCCTAAGAAATTTGATTTTCCCTGGGTCACCTTACCCACCTGTAAATAGATGAGATGGAACGGATAACCAGCTGAAGTTTCTTCGATGAACTAAATCACAGAACAATGGATAGAGCTGGAAGGGCCTTTAAAATATAATCCAGTCCCATCATTTTATAGATGAAGACGCTTGATAAGTGAGCATCAGGGACTTTATGGGACAGATTGTCAATATCCGAGGAGGAGGGATTCCAGCCGAGGTCTTTTGTCTATAAACCCTGGGATCCTTGATCCTACTTGTGTGTCCTTGGCTCACCCCTTGACCCTTATAAAAAGAAGGGCTTGGTCTAGATAACTGAGGTCCAGGTTCTTTTCTTTTAAAGATTTTTATTTTCAAAATATATACATTGATAATTTTCAATATTCACCCTGCAAAATCTGTGTAACAATTTTTTTCTCTCTCCTTTCCCCCATCTCCTCCCCAGATAGCAAGTAATGCAATATATGTTAAACATGTGCGATTCTAATATACATATTTAAAAAATTATCATGCTGTACAAAAGTCTGATTGAAGAGGGGGAAAAATGAGAAAGAAAACAAAAAGCAAGTAAACAAAAAGTGAAAATACTATGTTGTTATCCATACTCAGTCCCCACAGTCCTTTCTCTGTGTGCAGGTGGCTCTTCATCACAGGATCATTGGAACTGCCCTGAATCACAAGGTCCAAGTTCTAAAGGGTCCATAAAATGTGCAAATACACATGCCTGCTTTAGAGAGTAATCTGTATCAATGAAATAACTCAATTGTCAATTGAGAAATAAGCTGAAAATATATAATAACTGAGAAGTAAATGCTTTTCCTATGTGAATAGTTTAAAAGATTTCTTCTGAATCATAAACGTTCACGGAAAGCATTTGTCATGTTCTTGTTTCAATCCAATTAGTACGTTATATTTGAAGAACCCCTATAGGGATAAAGAATCCATTTTCTCCTTGGATACTTCATAGGACCATCTTATTCCATGTTATGTTAACATAAAAAGAATTTTAAAACAGCCCATACCCCAAAGGGTTTATCTAGAGATATCTGGGGATTCATGACAGTTTCATCTAATGTGAATTAAGGAAAATACCTGTAAATAATAGCATTTTTATAGTATTTTGAAGTCTGAAAAACACTTCACAAATAGAACCTCCTTTTATCCTCACAAGACCCCTGAGAAGGAAGTGCTATTATTTTTTTTACAGATGAGGAACCTGAAGCCGACTGGTTGCTGAGGGTCACACAATAAGTCCCTGGAGAAGAATTTGAACTCAAGTCTCCTTAGCAGGGCCTGCCAGCCATCTACCTCTCTATTCCCTTATGTTGTCAGAAAAGGAGTTTGCTCTTTAAATTGAGTGGATGCCCATTAGTTGAAGAATGGCTGAATAAATTATGGTAAAAGAATGTTATGGAATATTATTGTTCTATAAGAAATGATCAACAGGATGATTTCAGGGAGTCTTAGAGAGACTTACATGAACTGGTGCTAAGTGAGTAGAACAGCAAGATCATATAACGATCAATTCTGATGGACTTGACTCTTTTCAACATTGAGGTGATTCAGGCCAATTCCAATAGACTTGTGATGGAGAGAGTCATCTGCACCCAGAGAAAGGACTGTGGGGACTGAGTGTGGATAACAACATAGTATTTTCACTTTTTGTTGTTTGCTTGCATTTTGTTTTTTCTCATTTTGTTTTCCTTTTTGAACTGATTTTTCTTGTGCAACATAATTGGGGAAATATGTATAGAAGAATTGCACATGTTTAACATATTGGATTACTTACTGTCTAGGGGAGGGGATGAGGGAAAGGAAGGAAAAAAATTTTGAACAAAAGGTTTTTCAAAGGTAAATGTTAAAAATTATCTATGTATATGTTTTGAAAATAAAAAGCTTTAATCAAAAAAAATAGTTTGCAGATCAGCTATTATCCCTCTGCTTTTTGTTTCCTTGTTTCTAAAATTATAGGATTAAACTACTTAATTGCTGAGTTTCCTTTTCAGTACTAAACCCCATGATTCTATTCGTGTGCTCTTTGTACAAATCATTTAACCCTTTTGGGTCTCACTTTCTTTAGTTATAAAGTGAGGAGGTTGTTCTACATACCTAAGATCTCTTCAGCTCTAACCATTGAGACCCAACATGAGCTAGAATAGTCAGAGAAGGATTCTTAAAGGTTGGGAGGGACTCTGGGCTTTGCCTTTAGCATTATTCTGTTTTATATTTCTGTCAATTACCTGGATGAAAACTCATAGATATGACTACTCTGGAGTAAATATTTCCTATAGAAAAGTATTGGGTATTAAGTTTGAATAAGTTTTTAGTTGACAAAGTCAGGCTAAGCAGTTTGACCAAAGTAATCTTTTAGAAAAATTAATTAAATTAATATCCAGGAAAAAGTTCTAAGTATGTACTTAATATTAAGTTATTTAATTATATTATATACTATATGTTATTTTGCATTATATTTATATATTAATATAATTATTGATATATTAATGATTAATATGTTAATTAAACTAACATTCAGGAAAAAGTTCTAAGTATGTACTTAATATATTACTTATTAATACTACTATTACACACTTACAAAACACCTACTATATGCACAGTATGAAAGATGACAGACAAAAAAGGAAATAATCACTGCCCTATCTGAAGAATATACATATACACTGATAAATAATAAAGTTAATTGAAGGAAGAAAATATTTAACAGATTGGGGAAGAGGGGAGGGCAGAGAATAGACTTCTTGAGAGGTAAGGCTTGAACTGCCCTTTAAAGGAGAATAAGTATGTAGAGAGATTGGTTTAAGGAAAAGGGATGTTACAGACATAAAGAAGAGCTTCTGTGAAGAGAGGAGATGGTATGCCCACTTGGGGCAAGGATCCAAGTTGGTTGGAACTGAGAGTGCATAAAAGAGTAATATGAAATAAGGCTGAAGCTAGGCTGGAGGGACTGAAAAGTCAGAAGAGTTTGTGTTTTATTCTGGAGACAAGAGAAAGCCACTGGAACCTTCTGGTGATTTTAGCAAGATTATTTTGGCCACTGTGTGGAGTATAGATTGAATGGTCCCCTAAATTAGGATGGTGGCCATATGATTGGAGAAAGGAAGAATGAAAGAGATGGTATATTTCTAGAATGTGAAAGTAAACTAATACTTTAAGGAAAATTTCTAATAAAATTGAAAACCAAACTTAAACCAAGGGTGATTTTTTTAGTTAACCAGGAAAATGGTACAACATTAAATTCCCTGAGCAATTAATTTTAAGCAAAGTTCTAATGAAATTTTAATCTGCCAAAACTAATAAAAGTTCTCAGATAGCTTGAAAACATATACACAGTTATAGGCATTTTGGGAGCAGTTGAGTTGTGGATTAAATATTACTTGAGCATTTTATTTCAGACAAGTTGAAATTAAAGATCTAGAAATTGGGGCTTCAGAATATTTTTAGAACTCACATAGTGCAATTATTGATTTAGAAGCTAGTAAGTCAAACCATAATATAATAATCATTTCTGCTTTTCCTGAGATCAAGTACCTCAAATGTTGGAAGAGGGATCCTTAATTGTCCCCTCTCCTGCCCCTTTCTACCACCATTGATCAAAATTATACAGGTACAGTTTCATGTTTTAGTACTTAGGCATATTAAATGATTAATATTAATTTGAAATTACAGTTTATACCTTGATGATAAGCTTACATGATGATCAACTGAGTCAAATTGTTATTTTGCATAATAACCTATGATCTTATATGTGTGTGATGTTACAGACTTAATGGATCATTATAAGAAAACAGAGGAGATATCAGATGACACAATTAAGGAAAGTAATATTTTAAAATTAATTTCAAAATCAATGTCATGGTTTGAACAGAAGTGAACCAAAATCTGGACTTAATGCTCTCACATGATTCAAAGTACATTTAATTCTGATTTTGACCACAAATCATTTTGCAAATAGAAAATCGATCAGTTGTGAAAATTCATGCACTTTTCAAACAAGCAACTCATATTTGTTGAATATTTGCTGAATACTAGCCATTTGGGCAGTTTTTAAAAATAGTTATTGACAGCCATCCAACCACCAGACTGGAATTTACCTTCTTATTTTAGCATCCAAAGGATAAATCGTGCTAAACACTATTTCTCTTATAATTGAATTAAATTAGAAAGTTTGAAAACAGATTGAGGTATTCTCAGGAAATGGAAAAGGTATACTCAGGAAAAACCTTTCTCCAGATTCCTTACTGAAATTTCACCTCAGGTGACCCTAGCAGATATTAATAACAACAATAATTCTAGCTAACATTTATGAAGAACTCCAAAATTTGTAAAACACTTTTCCCATATTATTTCTCTTGATAGTCATACTAATTTGTGAGATACCTGTCATAATTACCTTCAGTTTATAGATAAGGAAACTTGAGTCAAAGACAGGTTAGGTGACTTGTTCAAAATAATACCACTTATCAGAGGGAAGAATTTTAACCAAGATTTTCCTCTTCCAAAACCAGTACTCTAACCACCACATCACTTCCTTTTACAAATATATAATATTAGCTAAGATATGATACTAGGCTAAGGCTTTTGCTTTTAAGGCTGGGGTTCTTAACCTTTTTTGTACCATTTATCCTTTGGAAGTCTGGTTAAGCCTGTGTACCCCGTGTCAGATTAGTATTTTTAAATGCATGTAATAAAATATATAACACTACAGAGCAAAGTGATTATGTTGAAGTAATGTTAACAAAATATTTTAAAAGTAATTTCAAAGACCCCAGATTAAGAATTGTTGCTGGAGAGGATTCTGGGAAGATGATGAAATAGGTCAGAAAACTTTGCAAATTTCTTTCACAGAAAAAGACGAAGTTGTTTTAGAGGGAATGTAGAGCAGTGGAAAGAAAAAAAAGTCAGGGTAAAGCAGTTAATCTTCTAAAACAACCTTAGAAAACCCCCAAGAAAGACCTGACCCCTACTAGGACAGAGGTTCAGTCTGAATGAAGTATAAATACCTCCAGGAAATCTCTGTGGACTCAATCTGTGCAAACAATAAGCTCTGAGGGTTTATAGGGGAGGAGGGTTGGGAGGCAGTCTCATTCTTATCATCTTATGGACTTGTGGGGATCTGATGGCCAATAGAAGACTGAAGGACTGTATATGGTTTCACTTCCAGGAAAGAGAGGACAGCTGTAGATTGCGGCCACCAGAGGAACCACAAGGAGTAAGATAATGATGACCTAAGGTTTGGGACCTGTATCTCAGGACTAGAACTTGGTTGCATTAATAGCTGCTAAAAATAAAACAATAACTAAATAAAAATGAGCAAGCAAAAGATAAAGAATCTAACCATAGATAGGTGCTATGAATATAGAGAAGTTCTGGGTTCATATTCAGAGTAAGATAATGGAACCTAAAAAGCACCCTTTTTCTAATGAGAAATGTCAAATGGTCCAAACACAAAGACTTTAAAAATTAGAGAGTCTGAGGAAAAATTAGGAGGAAAAATAGGAGCAATCCAAGAAAATATAAAGAGAATTATGGGAAAAAAATATCAAATTTGATAATGAAATTATCAAGAAAATAATTCCTTGAAAACTAGAATTGGGCAAAGGGAAGCTAATGAAGTTCTAAGCCACAAAGAAATAATAAAACAAAATCAAAAGAATGAAAAAATGGAAGACAATGTGAACCATCTCATCATAAAAAAACTAATCTGGAGAACAGATTGAGGAGAAATAATATAAATAATAGACTGCCTGAAAATCATAATTAAAAAAAAAGAATCTTGAAAGAATATTGGTTGGTTGGTAGGTTGGTGTCTTTTGTACTCGAAGAGGAACAAAATCATGTCACTATTAAAAAAGAGTTGAGTTACAGTATGTCCGACTATGGCTGATCAGACCAATGAGAACTCGGAATGCTCTGCCACAGTTCGGACACAAAAACTCCCTATAAACATTTGGGGTAGATTCTAATTTTGAGCATCTCGTATTTCTTTAGATCTAATTCAATTCTGCTTTGCTCATAGAGTATAGCATCTTCTTTGATGAGGGCATGATGAGGGTGGTCCTGTGCCATGTTTCCCATGTCATACAATGGATTCTAAAGTTCTTAAGAACTTTTCTGACCACTTTGAGAGCTTATTCCTCCCCACACACACCCCCTTGTGAGTTCTCCATAAAATATTTTTGGCAAGCATACATTTGGCATTCTAACAATGTGGACAGCCCAGTGGAGTTGTATTCTCTTCAATAGAATTGGAATGTTTGGCAGTTTAGTTTGAGAAAGGAAACTTATAGGAATATTATAGCCAAATTTCAAAGCTCCCAGGTCAAGGAGAAAATATTGGAAGCAACGTGGGAAAAAAAAGTTTAAACATTGTGGAACTACAGTAAGGATAACACAAGACCCAGGAACTACTACACTGAAGGGGATTATAAGTTTTAGAATACTATATAGAGCAAAAAATTGGGGTTACAACCAAGGGTAACTAACTAACCCAGCAAAGTTTAATATAACCCAGAAGGAAAATAAATGGATATTTAATGAACTGAAAGACTTTCAGGTATTTGTGACAAAAACAGCAGAATTTATGGGAAAATCTTGCATGTAACATTCAGGAGAAATATAAGAATTAAAGACCAATTATAAGAAACTCAGTAAGGTCAAATTGTTTACTTACATATGAAAATATCAGTTTTTTAATGATATTTTTATGTGGGTATTTTGAAAGAAAGGCTTGGGCTGAGTTGAATATGAGAAGAGATTAAAAGCAGTTATATGAATGTGGCAAAAAGGAAAAGTTGATATAGAAGTTAGTAAGGGGAGGGTGAGGAGTACTGAAACCTTACTCTCATCTGGAATTGGTTAAAGGGAACAACATAAACATCTAGAAAAATAAAAAATTCATAAAGAGCAAGGGGATAGAGTGAGGAGGGGAAAATAAGGAAAGGATTACTAGGATTGGAGAGATGAGTAGATTAAGAAATAGGAGAGTAAAGTAGAGTAAGGAAAGATAAGGAGGAAAATATATAGCAGATATATTTTCAGCTTAAAAGCTGAATGGGATGAATTTACCCCTAAAATAGAAACTGATAACTGATTAAAACTTATTAAAAAATTCAACAATATATATTGCTTTTGAGAAATGCTATAAAAATGATATACACACACATAAAATAAGGGTTAGGAATAGAGTTTATTATATAAAAAAATACAGGGGTAATCAGGATTTCAGATCACTAAAGTTAAAATTTAATCCAAAAAAAGCTTGCCATAGGATATATTTACAAAACCAGAATTTCTTGTTTGCCAAAGCAAAGATCTAACAAATTTACTAATTTGGGGAAAATTGCTATTGCAAAATATCTGATAGTCAAATTAAGCACAATATGATGATCAGGAAGAGTTGTTTAAAAAAAATAAAAATAAAACTGCACTGAATTTCCAAGATGAAAAGATATCATTTTCAATGCTGACACTATAGATGAAATAATCAGACCAGAATATCACCATGCTGATTAACTGCTACATCTAAAATAGTTGCCAGACACTTTCCAATATCTCATTTGATTCTTACAACCAAGGAGGGAGATCTCTTACCATCATTTTATGTTGTTGAAAAAATAAACTAAGATTAAATAACTTGCTCAAGTCGTGCCGCTAGTAAGTGTCTGAGACCAGATTTAAATTCAGGTCTGTCTGACTCCAGATCTATCACTTTATCCCTAGCACTTCCAACTTGTCTTTCAAGTCATCATTGAAAAAAAATTCAAGTACAAACACCTCTATCAGTAACCAGTATATTTTTCCAAATTATTTTCCAAAATTGATCTTAAATATTTTTTCATCATAACTATAAGGAACTTATGATTTATTCTCATAAAACTTTTTCAATAGTTATTTGCTATAAAATTTAGAAGCTTGCTAAGCAAAATGATCTAGATTCTATTTATTAGATTTTTTTTTTGTAAATATGGGTAAGGGAATATTCTTTCTATTAGAAGAAAAAATAAACACCTATACTCTTAACTTTGATGAAAAGTTGCATTGATCAAATTGATATCTGCCTAATCAGAATATGTATTGTTCTGGGAGAACATATCTTTCCCTTGTATATTATAATAAGGGCATTCATTGGCATAGATTTATATCCTCTAAAAAAAAATGTTAACTAGAGCTTGAAGACAGACCCATATCTATCTCCAAATCTCCCAAGTCATATCAGCCCTTTGCAGGCATTCTCCTTTAAACAAAATTATACAGGTTCTAATCATATTCTTTGTCAGATGACCTGAATTCTAGTTTAGATGCCAATGCTTATTGGTTGTGTGGATAAATTGCATAGCTTCTTTTGCTTTTCTTTCTTCAGCAGTAATTATATCACGGGTGGTTATGATGAAGGTACTTTGCACATGTCATGGTTCTATGTGAATATGAATTATTACTTCTAGTAATATCCTAAGCCATTTTGTGGCATATTTTTTTTCTTAAAAGCATCTTATAACATTGAGGCAATAGACATCCAGGAGTTTATCCCTACCTGTTGTTAGGTCAAGAGAAATTGCTTCTCTCCTACCAACCCCACTTGTCCAGCTTCTATTCTTTATCAGAACACCATTAAAAAAAACTGTAGTTAAAATTGGGTACTGATCGTGAACTAATATTGATTCAAAATGCTAAGTGATGTTATAGTAAGATTCAAAAAATCTTTGTTGACAACACTTCTCATTAGAAATGCTTAAAACGCAAATATTGAATTGCTTAGTAATAAAAGGATAAAAATGAATAGATCATTAGTTTTTCAGGTTGGGCTTCAGACAACAAATTTCACATGAAGGGAGAAAGATGATTGCTTTTAATCTTGTTTAGGATTTAAAAATAATTTATATCAAGTGTAAATTAAGAAATTGAGACATAATGGGAATGATTCATTTGATAATAGTAAGGCAATTCTTATTCTGTTATTAAAATCTCCATGAATGTCAGGAAATGAAATTTATAAGTGTTAGGCAGAAACATTTTTTCTACAAATATTATTTAGTGTTTACCATATCTCAAAATAGGCTGGGAAAATGGCTGAAAATAATTTTTAGGATTAGAATATTGACTTATAAATCTTTTGATACAAAAATAGTTAATCATCACTTCCTTGAACTTTGGGAAACAAGTAATATCCTTGATGAAAATAACACTTTAATTTTTAGTATCAGATTTCTTAAAAACATAGGATACTGATTTTTTTTACAAGGAGGTAAAATCTGCATTATAAATTTTGTTTTCCCATCCTGAAGATTCTAAAGAATGAATGCAGGTGACAGTCCATATTTTATAGTCTAATTTAGTACCCTGTCTATGTGCTTTATACACACACACACACACACACACACACACACACATATATATATATATATATACTTTATAAATTAAGATTGAATTGTACATTATGGACTTTAAAATCTCACATAAGCATTGAGTTATCAAATATGGGCCAAAGTTCCAAGTCTGTTTCATAAACCTCTAAAAAATGGCTGAGCTATTTCTTTTGAGTTTCAACACTGACTGTCATGAGGTCCACTTTCATATTTGATCTCCTCTGCTCATATGCTTGCTTAAGTTTATGGTTTTTCAGGATTTTAATAGTAGTTTATGAGTGAATGAAAATCTTTAAATGACAATAATTGGTAATTATGCAGAAATCTAGTTAAGTGGGTTTTCTATATTGCACGATCTATATCAATATATTTTCTTAAATATGCAGAAAATGAAACCTCAAGAAAGATTTATTATGAAAAATATCTCTAAGAGAAGAGAAGATATTAAAAAAAAGGTATGTAAAAAAAAGGTTTTATCTATCAAAGGTTTTGCCAGTTAGAACAATGGTTGAGTCAGGCTACTCAGGAAGCAGAATCATTTATCTCATATTATCAGAAATAGATAATGAATGAATGTTGAAGTCATGGCATAAACAAAATCAATATTCAACAAAGATTTATTAAGTGCCAGCTTTATGCCAGTTACTGTGCTAAATACTAGGATACAAAGGAGGATAAAAAAACCCCAGTCCTTGCTCTCAAGGAACTCCAATGGAGGAGATAGGATGTAAAGTATTACACACAAAATATAGACAGGATAAATTGGAGCTAATCTTAGGGGGAAAGTACTAGAGGAATCAGGAAGGATTTCTTGCAGAAGATGAAATTTTAGCTGGGACCTAAAGGGAAAACAGGAGGCAAAGATAAGGAGATAGGAAGAACAGGTTGTTTGAAATTTATTGCTCACATCTGTGCAAATGAGAAATTTGGTAGAGTTCTCAGACAGCAACTTATACTCTTATACAATCCATAAATCCAGGGTATCTGTATCATAGATGTAGAACAATAGAGCTTTAGTGAAATCAGAAGGAGAAGGGAGGGATCTCAAATATACATTTATTATTCAATTGTAGGAAAAATAAGAAAAGAGAGTACAATTTTGTACTGTAATTTCCCAACTGAGCTAACTACAAAAAAGATTGAAAAAAATTAGGCAAAATTATTCGAATTTGGGGGATAGCATCTCATCTTTTGAAAGGGAAAGGAACCTAAGGAAGAGGAGGGGTCAGTGATATTATCTCAAGAAAACCATAGATTACTTTTTGTTCAAGATAAAATAAGACAAATAGGTCCTTTATTGTTTCTGACACAGAAAATATCTTAGTATGTTGAATTCAACTATGATCAGTTTATAGAACATAAAGGAATGAAATAAATGTGAAAGCACTCAAAGCAAAATTTTTTCCCATTACGGCAAAAGACAATTTTGTTGTCTGCTTAAATGAAGGTGGAATAAGAAAGCTGAATAGGCCATTTATTATGAGCTGCTCACAGAACCTCATGGTACCATACCATTTAAATAGACACAGGAAGATGAAGGAAAATTGATGTTAAGGCAAGGTTATGAGTTTTTTTGGAGGGAATGTTGAAGCCCTATTTACATTTGGTCTATTATCTGGGGTTATGCTGCTGAGTTCTTAGGGTACTGTACTTGGCTGTCCAAGGATCTCGGGCAGTTCAGGCGAGGTTGCTACAAATGTTCAGCTGCTCCTGTGGTCTGATCTGGTCCTTTATATAACTTTGGACCCAGTTTGCATCTAGGCAGTCTGATTGCAATCTTATCCTCTAACACATAATTCCTGCTCCAGCAACTGTCAGCACTATAGGAAAGTTCTGCAGGTTCAAAGGGACAGATCCATAGGCCACAACCTCTTGTCTGTATCCCAAGATCTTGTTCTTGGGCAGTCAGAGATTACTGCAACACAGTGCTTAGCCCAACTACGGTTTGTGCTTGAGGGTTGAATATATGATCCTGATTCTTAGTCAGAATGGCAGAACTCCCTACTCTGGACTGAGCTTATCAGTTGAATCTATGATCCACAGAGCTTCTGTTTCTCTCTTCCCCCAAAATCTTCCTGCCCTGGCCATTTGCTTGAGAGCTGAATTCATGATCTTGGATTTGAAGAACAACTCAGTGTGGTTTCTCCTTGGACTCCCTGATCACTACTTAGTTTGGTACTTTTCTCAAAGTTTTGCTGAAATAGTTGTGGAAGAGTTGTAGAAGCTACTTATTCAACTCCTTTCCCTTTTGAAAAGAATCTTTAAATTTATCTTTTCCTTTGGATACTTTTTAATGTCTCTTGATTTCATTTATAATGCAAACCATGGTAGTTTGGACTTCATCCAAAAAGTAAATACACTTTGAAGTTGCCAGACAGACAACATCCTTGCTCTTCCAAGGGCAAGTTATTTAGATTAATTATCTAACTAACTCATGATAATAGTGGCACTTACCTTACTGTCCCTTTAGCTGCAGGGCCAACATGATGTACAAGAATCACTATGATCATGAGCTTTACTTCTCTCTCTGGAACGATAGCTCTCTGAACTCTCGAACTTGGGCTCACTCTTGAAGCAACCACTCAGATGTGTTGCCCAAGAAACTCCCTTCTCTGTCTAAAAGACTAGATTCTAGGATCATGGTATCTAGGCAATCCAAATCCTCTATCTTCTCTATAAGGATCTGGGATTTAGGAATATTATTCGTAGCTCATGTTCTGTCTCTGACACAAACTGATTGAAACTTTGGACCAATTACTTATCCTAATTGTTTGGACAAAACTGAGGCTTTAATCCCAGAAAAGTTGTTGATGTGAAATAGGAGATACCATTTCCTTATAAGGAAACTCCCTGTACCAATGAAATAAAAAATTTTGAATTCTCTCTACATTAAGTGCCTTTTTATGTTTGGATTCATTAGTTTGTCATCACTGTTTATTTGTTTTAATTTTCCAATCACATCCAATAAATATTAAGCATCAAAAAAGCATTTTATCCATGGATTTGGATCAAATGAGTTAGTATATATAAAGTGCTTTTCAATCCTGAAAGAACTAATATGCTACTATATTAGATGCTAGCTATTTTTATCATTGTTATTTTCTCAGTTTGACATATGTACATGTAGCTGTGATAAACCTCTCTAGTATAATCCAGAAGTGTCTTGAACTACTGCTTGAGCTAGGCAAGTATAGTGTCTCTTCCCTGAACTGTGCCAGAAAGAAGTACATGAACTTCTGTCCCAAAGAGCCATCAACAGCTCTTGTGGGATGACTGAGTTAGAATAAGTTTAGGGTAGGATTGTTCATGGGCTACTGTGAATATAGACTCCCAGTAAGTACTGAGCACTGTCTACATTCTCTGTGGGGTGAAATAAAAGTCGTCCCCTATACAATATGCATTTTCCTTTTTACAGTATACATTTCTTATTATTCTTTGAATATTTGTGCAAAGCAGGTGTTACTTATATTTACGGTCACCAAGATTTAAGATATATTTGGAGGTTTCCCTGAGTAAATTCTGAGTATAGTATAAAAAGTTAAAGAAAAATTGACCTTTTATCAGTCATTCTTTAAGATAATATCCAGGCAGATAAAGAGTGATACTATAAGTAAATTAGAGAAACGTAATATAGTTTACCTCTCAAACATATGGAGATGGAATAAATTTATGTCCAAAGAAGAACTGGAACTCTTAATTGAAAACCAGATAGATAACTTTGACTATATTAAGTTAAAAAGTTTTTGTACAAACAAAATCAATGCAGACAAGATTAGGAGGGAAGCAATAAATTGGGAAATCATCTTTACATTTAAGGGTTCTGATAAAGGTCTCATCTCTAAAATATATAGAGAATTATCTCATATTTATAAAAATTCAAGCCATTCTCCAATCAATAAATGGTCAAAGGATATGAACAGACAATTTTCAGAGGATGAAATTAAAACTATTTATAGTCATATGAAAAGGTGCTCCAAATCGCTATTGATCAGAGAAATGCAAATCAAGACAACCCTGAGGTACCACTACACACCTGTCAGATTGGCTAAAATGACAGGAAAAGTTAATGATGAATGTTGGAGGGGATGTGGGAGGGCTGGGACACTGATGCATTGTTGGTGGAGCTGTAAACGAATACAGCCATTCTGGAGAACAATTTGGAGCTATTCTCAAAAAGTTATCAAACTGTGCATACCCTTTGACCCAGCAGCATTTCTATTGGGCTTATATCCCAAAGAAATCATAAAGGAAGGAAAGGGCCCCACATGTGCAAGAATGTTTGTGGCAGCCCTTTTTGTAGTGGCTAGAAACTGGAAATTGAATAGATGCCCTTCAATTGGAGAATGGCTGAATAAATTATGGTATATGAATGTTATGGAATATTATTGTTCTGTAAGAAATGACCAGCAAGATGATTTCAGAGAGGCTTGGAGAGACTTACATGAACTGATGCTGAGTGAAATGAGCAGAACCAGGAGATCATTATACACGGCAACAACAGTACTATATGACGATCAATTCTGATGGACATGGCTCTCTTCAACAATGAAATGTTTCAAACCCCCTCCAATTGTTCACTGAAGAAAGCCATATACACCCAGAGAGAGGGATGTGAAATGTGGACCACAACATAACATTCTCATACTCCTTGATTGATGTTTGCTTACATTGTGTTTCCTTTATCTGATATATCTTTTGTGTAGATAAGATTTTTCTTGTACAACAATGATAAGTTTGGAAATATGTATACATATATTCGATTTGCCAATATTTTAACACAATTAACATGTAGTGGATATCCTGCCATCTAGGGGAGGGGTGGGGAATTGGGGGGAAAAATTTGTAACGGAAAGCTATGTAAGGGTTATTGTTGAAGAATTACCCACACATATGTTATGCAAATAAAATTAAAACAAAAAAAAGAAAGTATAAAATAATAAAAAAGGAGAAAAACAAAAATAAAACAAAACAAAAAAAGATAATATCCAGGCTATGTGAGCTTAAAGCTTGGGGGTTTTGGTAGTAAAAATGTCAGTATTAATGTAGTTCTGTTCTTCTAGTAATGTATCAACGCATTTCTTATATAAATTTCATATATAAAGGAGCAGCTCTTAAATTATTAATTATTCTGCCACTCTTCCATCACTATGGAAGTGTAAGGGATAGGTGACATCATTTGTGATTTGTTGGTTTGTCTCATAAATTGTTATGACTAAGAAAATTTTCGGGTGATGAACCTTTCCATACGTATTTCAGCTGATCTGTAGACAGAAGACAACATTTTTTCCCAAGGATTTAACTCAGGGCTTTTTTAGCTTAGCCAAATATACCAAAGCTCATAGTCCACTGCACTGGCATATCCTGAAAGTCCACCATAATTCTTCTGCACCCTGATGAGTTGTCACAAGATGGCTCTGGGGAGGAACAGTTCATGGGGAAGCTTTTCTTGAGATCTGGTGTTCAGAACATGTTATTCTGCTGTAATAAAAATAAACTGCCGAGGTTGGCCAATTGACACTAAATGGTCCTCTGTTACTCTGATTTTTTTAATGGCTTATGTCTATTTCTTGTGCTTTTTTCCTCTTATTTAGGCTACTAACCAGGACTATTACTATTGTCCCAGAGTTGCTTCTAACAGATTCCTCCCATAAAATGTTTGCTATTAGTATTAGGTTGATAGCTACAGTGGCCAAGTTTTATGGAATTACATCTGTGAGGAGAATAAATAGACATGGAATGAGGACTTTATGTAGACTGCTTTTGTGATCAGAATGCCCAAAATATCACATGGCGGTGACTACTCAGTGTCTTTTGTTATCCCTTCATAGGATATTGATCCCTTTTCCCCTTGACTTTTAATTGTATAGTTAAAAAAATGGAAGTCCCTGAACAATTGACTTCAGGTAAGTGAGGTAATCATATATTTTGGAAATGATAGAAACCTTTATTGATGATAAAGTTATTACTTCTAGTGATAAAAGTTTGAAAGAACTGCAAGCATGAAGATGGCTGAGGTTTTTTTTTTTCTTTTTTTTATTAAAGCTTTTTATTTGTATAACATATGTATGGATAGTTCCCCAGTGTTGATCTTTACAAAGCTTTCCATTCCAAATTTTACCCCCAGTCCCCTCCCCTCCCCTAGATGGTAGGAAGTCCACTACATGTTAATAATGTTGAAATGCTTGAGAAGTTATGCAAGAAAAATCCTATCTACAAAAAAAAAAAGAGAATCAGAGAAAGGCAACACAATGCGAGCAAATGTCAATAGAGATCATGTAAATGTTACGTTGTGGTCCATATTTCATGTCCCTCTCTCTGGGTGTATATGATTTTCTTCAGTGAACAATTGGAACTGGTTTGAGACAATTCTTTGTTGCAGAGAGCCATGTCCATCAGAATTGATCATCATGTAATACTGTTGTTGCTGTGTATGATGATCTCCTGGTTCTGCTCGTTTCACTCAGCATCAGTTCATGCAAGTCTCTCCAGGCCTCTCTGAAATCGTCCTGCTGGTCGTTTCTTACAGAGCAATAATATTCCATAACAATCATATACCATAATTTATTCAGCCACTCTCCAATTGATGGGCATCCCTTCAGTTTTAAGATCTCTTTGGGATATAAGCCCATTAGAAACACTGCTGGGTCAAGGGGTATGCACAGTTTGATAACTTTTTGAGCATAGCTCCAAATTACTCTCCAGAATGATTGGATCCATTCACAGTTCCACCAACAATGTATTAGTGTCCCAGCTTTCCCACATCCCCTCCAACATTCATCGTTATCTTTTCCTGTCATTTTAGCCAATCTGACAGGTGTGTAGTGGTACCTCAGAGTTGTCTTAATTTGCATTTCTCTGATCAATAGTGATTTGGAGCAACTTTTCATATGACTAGAGATGGTTTTAATTTCATCATCTGAAAATTGTCTGTTCATATCCCTTGACCACTTATCTATTGAAGAGTGGCTTGAATTCTTATATATATGAGACAATTCTCTATATATTTTAGAAATGAGGCCTTTATCAGAACCATTAAATGTAAAGATGATTTCCCAATTTGATGCTTCCCTCCTAATCTTGTCTGCATTTGTTTTGTTTGTACAGAAACTTTTTAACTTAATATAGTCAAAATTATCCATCTGGTGTTCAATTAGGAGTTCCAAGTCTTCTTTGGACATAAATTTGTTCCATCTCCACAGGTCTGAGAGATAAACTATATTACGTTCCTCTAACTTGCTTACAAAGTCCCTCTTTATATCTAGATCATGAACCCATTTAGATCTTATCTTGGTATGTGGTGTTAGGTATGGGTCAAGCCCTAATTTCTTCCACA
>JAJPUD010003399.1:209574-223498 GCA_023553655.1 Myrmecobius fasciatus | reverse complement strand
TCCTGTGCCACTGATCCACTGCTCTATTTCTTATCCAGTACCAAATGGTTTTGATGACCGCTGCTTTATAATATAGTTTTAGATCTGGTACAGCAAGGCCACCTTCATCTGCCTTTTTTTTCATTAATCCCCTTGAGATCCTTGACCTTTTGTTCTCCAAATGAACTTTGCTACTATTTTTTCTAGATCTGTAAAATAATTTCTTGGGAGTTTGATTGGTATGGCACTAAATAAGTAGATTAGTTTGGGTAGTATTATCATTTTTATTATGTTCGCTCTGCCTACCCATGAGCACTTAATATTTTTCCAATTGATTAGGTCTGATTTTATTTGTGTGGAAAGTGTTTTGTAATTTAGTTCGTATAGTTTCTGACTTTTCCTTGGCAGATAGATTCCTAAATATTTTATCCTATCATCTGCTATTTGGAATGGAATTTCTTTTTGTATCTCCTGCTGCTGAACTTTGTTGGTAATATATAAAAATGCTGATGATTTATGTGGATTAATTTTGAATCCTGCAACTTTGCCAATGTTGTGAATTGTTTCTAGTAGTTTTTTAGTTGAATCTCTAGGGTTCTCTAAGTATACCATCATGTCATCTGCAAAGAGTGATAATTTGGTTTCTTCATTACCTACTCTGATTCCTTTTATCTCTTTTTCTTCTCTTATTGCTAAAGCTAACATTTCTAATACAATATTAAATAGTAATGGTGACAGTGGGCAGCCTTGTTTCACTCCTGATCTTATTGGGAATGGTTTTAGTTTGTCTCCATTACATATGATGCTTGCTGATGGTTTTAAATAGATGCTACTGATCGTTTTAAGGAAAAGCCCATTTATTCCTATACTCTCTAGTGTTTTTAATAGGAAAGGGTGTTGGATTTTGTCAAAGGCTTTTTCTGCATCTATTGAGATAATCATATGGTTTTTGTTAATTTGGTTATTAATATAATTAACTATGCTGATAGTTTTCCTAATATTGAACCAGCCCTGCATCCCTGGTATAAATCCTACTTGGTCATAGTGTACTATCCTGGGGATGACTTTCTGTAATCTCATTGCTAAAATCTTATTTAAAATTTTTGCATCAATATTCATTAGGGAAATTGGTCTATAGTTTTCTTTCTCTGTTTTTACCCTACCTGGTTTAGCTATCAGCACCATATCGGTCTCATAGAAGGATTTTGGCAGTATACCTTCTGTCCCTAATTTCTCAAATAGTTTGTGTAGTATTGGAATTAATTGTTCTTTGAATGTTTGGTAGAATTCACATGTAAATCCATCTGGCCCTGGAGATTTTTTCTTAGGGAGTTGGTTAATAGCTTGTTCTATTTCTTTTTCTAATATGGGACTATTTAAATAATTTATATCCTCTTCTGTTAACCTCGGCAATCTATATTTTTGTAGGTATTCCTCCATTTCATTCAGATTTTCAAACTTGCTGGCATAAAGTTGGGCAAAGTAACTCCTAATTATTGCTTTAATTTCCTCTTCATTGGAGGAAAGTTCTCCCTTATCATTCTTGAGACTAACAATTTGATTTTCCTCTTTCCTTTTTCTTATCAAATTAACTAAAGGCTTATCTATTTTGTTAGTTTTTTCATAGAACCAACTCTTAGTTTTATTTATTAACTCAATAGTTTTCTTATTTTCAATTTTATTAATTTCTCCTTTTACTTTTAGAATTTCTAATTTGGTATTTAATTGAGGGTTTTTAATTTGTTCTTTTTCTAGTTTTTTTTTTAATAATAAGCCCAATTCATTGATCTTTTCTTTCTCTATTTTATGCAAATAAGCGTCTAGAGATATAAAATTGCCCCTTATAACCGCTTTGGCCGTATTCCACAAATTTTGGTATGTTGTCTCCTTATTGTCATTCTCCTGGATGAAATTATTGATTGTGTCTATAACTTGCTCTTTCACCCATTCATTCTTTAAAATTAGATTATTTAATTTCCAATTAACTTTTGGTCTATTTTCTCCTGGCCTTATATTACATGTAATTTTTATTGCATCATGATCTGAAAAGGATGCATTTACTATTTCTTCCTTTTTGCATTTGATTTTGAGGTTCTTATGCCCTAACACATGGTCAATTTTTGTATAGGTTCCATGGACTGCTGAGAAAAAAGTAAACTCCCTACTGTCTCCATTCAACTTTCTCCATAGATCTACCTAACTTTTCTAACAATTGGTTTATCTCCCTAGTTTCCTTCTTGTTTATTTTGTAGTTTGATTTATCTAATTATGAGAGAGCAAGGTTGAGATCCCCCACTAGTATCGTTTGGCTGTCTACTTCTTGCATCTCTCTTAATTTCTCCCCTAGGAATTTGTGTGCTATTGCACTTGGTGCGTATATATTAAGTATAGATATTGCTACATTATCTATGGTACCCTTTAACAAAATATAGTTTCCTTCCTTATCTCTTTTGATTAGATCTATCTTGGCTTTTACTTGATCTGAGATAAGGATTGCTATCCCTGCTTTTTTTGGTTCACCCTAAGCATAATATTTTGTGCTCCAGACTTTTACCTTCATCCTATATGTGTCACTATGTTTTAGATGTGTTTCTTGTAGACAACATATTGTGGGATTCTGGTTTTTAATCCAGTTTGCTATCTGCTTCTGCTTTATGGGAGAGTTCATCCCATTCACATTCACAGTTAGAATAACTAATTCTTTATTTCCTGCCATCTTATTTACCCAAGTTATGTTTTCCCCTTTGCTTTCCCCTTTCTCCCTTCCCCCCTCCTCAGTACTTTGCTTTTGATGACTCCCTCCCCCAAACAATACTCCACCCTTTAGATCTCCTCCCCCTGTTTTTACTCCTTTCCCCTGATTCTTCTATTTTCCCTTCTATTAGTTTGTCCCTTACTTTTCCTCCTTTCCCTTCCACTTTCCTCTAGCAACAGACAAGTTTCTATGTGAAATCAAATGTCTGATATACACTTTTACAGCCCAACCTGATGAGAGTAAGATTTACACAATGCTCATCTCCCTCCCCTCTTTCTCTCAATTATAATAGGTTTTCTTTGCCTCTTCAGGTGATTTTACCTTGTTTTTACCTCCTTTTTTTTAAGATCTTATTTTACCACTTTTTCCCTCTTTTCCCCAATATGACAACCTTTTCCCCTCTAGTTCTCTTTTTCATATTATCAAAGTAATATCTAGTTAATTATACCCCCAAACTTTAAGTATCCCCACAGTAGAAACAAAAGTTCTCAAGAGTCCTTTCCTTTTTACCTTTTTATGCTTGTCTTGAGTTCTGTGGGTGTCGAATTTTTTGTTCAGAACCGGTCTTTTCATTAGAAATAGGTGAAATTCACCTATATCATTGAATGACCATATTCTTCCCTGGAGGATAATGCTCATTCTAGCTGGATAAGTTATTCTTGGTTGTAATCCAAGTTCCTTTGCCCTTCAGAATATCTGGTTCCAGGCCCTTCGATCCTTCAGTGTGGAAGCTGACAGATCCTGTGTGATTCTAATTATTGATCCTCGGTATTTGAATTGTTTCTTTCTAGCTGCTAGCAGAATCTGTTCCTTGGTGGTATAGTCCTGAAATTTAGCCACGATATTCTTTGGGGTCTTAATTTTGGGGTCTCTTTCAGGAGGTGATTGGTGAATTCTTTCAATGGTGATTTTGCCCTTTGATTCTACAATCTCAGGGCAGTTTTCTTTCAGGATTTCCTGGAAGATAGTGTTTAGATTCTTTTTTTCATCATGGAGACTGGAATTTTCAAGAGATTGGAGTTGGATATATAGATTTAGGAATCACCTTCATAGATATAATTAAACTCAGTAGGTGATAGGTTATAATAGAATAGAGAAAAAAAGAGAAGAGGACCCTGGACAGAGCCTGGGAGAACGAACATAGTTGATAAATGTTACCTAAATGATGATCCAGCAAAGCTGAGAAATCTTTTGAGGTCAGACTGATGGTAGAACCAGGAGAGAGCAGTGTCATGAAAACCTAAAGAGTATCTAGCTAGCAAGGTTTATAGCTTTGGCGTCATCCTTAGCTCCTAGACATGCCCTCTTGTTTCCATTTACACAGCTATCATGTAGGTAACACAGTGGGGAGGGCACTGGGCACACAGTTAACAAGAACTGAGTTCACACCTGGTCTTAGACACTGAGTAGCTGTGTGACTCTGGACAGTTGTAAAGAACAAATCAAATAATAATTGTAAAGCACTTGGCACACAGTAAACACTACACAAATATTAGCTATTATCGCGATTATTATCATAAATCTAGTTCATATTCACATCACCTCTCATCTAAACTATTACAAGTAGTAGGTCTTTTGGCTTTGTTTATCCCCACTACAAACCATCTTGGCTTGGAGCTCCCAAAATGATTTTTTTGAAATGAAATTCTGACCTTGGTAGTAGTGGTCCTTGTTACTTCTAATATTAAATATAAATTCCTCTGTTATTTGGAAGGTCTTCACAACTAGCCCCATTCTCCCTTTCCATTTTTCTTACACATTAATCCCCTTCATACACTCTACATTCAAGCCTTACCAATCTTTTTGCTGTTTCAAACACACATTTCCTTCTTTTTCCAATCTCCACGCTGTTGGCCTGGCTGTCTCTAGTTCCTGGAATATTCTCACACTTGATTTCCACTCTGGGAAAATTGGTGGTTTTCTTCAAGACTTGACTCAAGTTACTGGTTTGTATTAGCTGCTGACACCTCTTCTTTCAAAATTATCTCATAACTGCTTTATATGGAGTTTGGAATATGTGTATATTGTTGTATGTCTCAGTCTGCCATAATAGAAGTCTCCTCCTTGAAGACAGAGACTATTATACTTTTATCTTTGTGTCAGAAATGCCTACTGTTGTTCACAAATGAATTATCTACTTTTTTGACCTCTATATACCTTTTCGACCATCATGCCTTTGTCTCCAGTGCTTAGAAAGCTCTCTTCTCTTCACTGTCCTGAGATCAGTTCAAAATCCTATCCATTCTTTAAAGTTCAGCTCAAATGGTACTTTCTCTATAGAATCTTCCCATCTCTTCTCCCTCTTCTGTCCTGGATCTTTTTTCTTTCTTTAAGCTTCATTATAGTAGAAACCACATTTTAGCTTATCTTTATATCTTTCCAGTCCAGTCACATAGCAGGTACTTAAAGATTTTTTGAATAAATGTTGAATGAATTTGTTTTAATATTACATTTAGGTTATTTTGCTTTAATCCACAGCAAGAAGTCTTACCAGATGAAGGTCTTACATTTTTTATTATGAGTGGTGAAGAATGTTCTGATTTCCAAGCTTTGAACCAAACTGTAGAACAGGTTAAGTATTTTATTTTTTAAAGAAAATTTACTCTAACATTTCAAGACAAATCAAAAAATATGATGGGGGAGACTCAGTTTTTATTATTCAAATTTTGTTCTTTGTATCTAGGAAGCTGTTTTTCAGGGAACCTTTTAGGGAATGGAGCAAAGAAAAATATTTTTTATCCTTTGTCACTTATCTAGTTTTTGCTAGTTGGTTTATGCATTAATGAATCACAAGATGAGTTTTACTACTGTTGTCTTTATTACATACCAACAATTCCCTTAAAGACAAGCCACATACCTTGTCTGGAAAAAAGCATTCTATTATCTTTTATTCTCCCTAATGTTAAGGAAGTTGAAGCAGATTGTTGAGGGAAACTTCTCCCTAAAAGAGCACAGAAAATAGCTCCTATAAGGTATCAAAATGTTCTGTAATGCCATATTTATTTGAAGTATATTACTAGTGAAAGTAGCTTTAATAAAGAGTCCCTAAAATATATGTGCAGACAGGAAACAATTAAATTTCTGATGATAGAGATGAAGATTATGTGTTTATAAAATAAATTCTTAGAAAATATATTTGCTACACAAACTCATCAATGGTTAGTGGAAAGCTGGCTAGATTCAGAGCCAGTTTCCTATGGCTTGGGTTCAAATCTCTTGCATTTGTGAATTTTTCTTTTCTTGTTAGTTTCCTTATCTATAAAATGAGAAAGTATGACTTCTATATTCCTTATCCAGCTCTAAATTCATAATCCTTTGATTCTTTCAGTGATTCAGATACCATAAAATTTAAATTTGGGTCTAGAACTCTCTGTTCCTTAAGACCCACCTTCATAGAATTTTGGGGTTGGAAGAATCTCAGAGGTCATGTTGTGTATTCTAATCTAATTTAAACTGAATAAGAATCTTCTTTACAGCATATCTGATACAGTAGAGTAAAACAACTTTCTTCAGGCAAGATTTGCTCAAAAAAAAGCAAAACCAAAAAAGATCTGGCCAAGGTGGGAGATGCCACTTCGTTAGGAAAACCTCCCAATCCTTAAGAGGATTAAATTCTACACACGCAGAAATATGTATGTATGTGTTTATATCTCTGTGTGTATACATATGCATTATGCAAAATCCTATGTGTATATAATATTTTCATAAATATATAGACTATGCATATATACTACATAGGTATATATATATATGTATATAACAAAAAAAATTATGTGGGGAGGGGTCAGGATGACTGTTAGATCCAAGCTTTTCCAAAATTGAACTCAATTAAAACATTCTATCTGAATTAAAACATTCTATCAAAAACTTTAAGAAATGAAACAATAGTATGAATTTGAGTTACTTAAGAATCACTTAACATTTGTCTATTTATGGGAATGTCTTAATTTTTAGAAAAAAAGGAGAGAATGAAAATATAGAGTTACATGCTACCTTATTTCAAGCAAAATAGAAGTAACTAAGCTGCCTTCTACACGAAAAAGTGGTCATCTGGCCTTTACTGAAAGATCTCAAGTGGGGGGAGCCTATTACCTCCTGACTTCTCCATTTCTACTTTTGGAAAGCTCAAGTAATTACAAAGATTTTCCTCATTTTAATCCTAAAATTTTCCATTTTCAACAGCCATTCATTGATCCAGTTCTCATTTGCATTGAGCTTTGATAGGTTGGAATTCAGCAGGTGAAAGGTGAAAAGAAATTTTATTCTTAGAAGGAAATAATAAAAGGCATAGATATAGAAAAGCACCAGACACATTTGAAAAACAGTCAGAGAATAGATCAGTGTAGCTGGAATACAGAATTTGTGATATAACATTATATGAAATAAGTAGAATGACAGTCACATTGTGGAGGATCTCAAATGCCAGGCAAAAGAGTTTGAGTTTGGTAAGTAACAGAGCACCTACTTTTCATGACTGTACTTCATTTGACAAATATAGAATTGATTTTCTTCTTGACATTGAACAGAGATTAAAAAACGATAGTTATGAAAAACATGCTGCTTTAAGTAATTTACAAAACTTTATGGAAATGGATGATGAAAAAATCATGGAAGAAGTAATATTTCCAGATTTACTTGAAATAACATCGTCTGAATATAAAGATGATCAAATACGGATTGAAAAAGAACAGGAATATATATTTATACCTAGCAGCTCTCCAGGTACTTTGTTTCCAAGTAAAAAATTAATGTAATGAACAAATCAAGATGCTTTGTATGGTATATCAAAAACCCATGGTTAAAAAACCATAGTGAAAATGAAATATGTGTACTTTTTTGCTGAGGCATTTGGGGTTAAGTGACTTGCCCAGGGTCACACAGCTAGGAAGTGTCTGAGACCAGATTTGAACTCAGGTCCTCCTGACTTCAGGGCTGGTGCTCTAACCACTGCGCCACCTAGCTGCCCACAATATGTGAACTTTTTAAAGGAATTTTTTGTGAAACCCTCAGCATAATTTATGGGAAGAAATTACATTTCCATTTTATATTTGTTTATGACATTTTGGATGTTTATTTTCTGAGGAGTTCTATCTTTCCATTATTATATCAGAGTCAGCTTTGTTCTTTGTATTTGATGAGGAAATAGCTTTGTTTTAAAAGTATAACAGGATGTCCTTTGCATCATTACCCTGGAGTAAAAGAATAATTCAGTTAAAGCATTTTTTTTAAGTGCCTACTATGTTCCAGACACTATGCAAAGCTCTGGAGATACAAAAAAAGGCAAAAACAAAAACAAAAACCCAACCCAAAACTAAATAATTGCTCTTAAGAAGCTCAGTCTCTTGGAGGAGATAACATGCAAATGGCTATGTACAGATAGGATATATACAAATAAAATGAGTAAAGAGAAAGCGCTAAAATTAAAGAGGAGTAGGAAAGGATTCTTGCAGGACTTTGAAGGAAAGTTCAAATTGAGGAAGAATATTCAAGGCTTGAAGGATAGCTAGTGAAAATATTTAGAGTTGGGAGTCTTGTGGGAAGAACAGTGAGGAAGTTAGTGTCACTGAACTGCAGAGTACATAGAGGGAAGTAAGGTATAAGAAGACAGGAAATGAAGGAAGAAGATAGGTTATAAAGTATTTTAGGCCAACTGGAGAATTTTATATTTCATCCTGCAGGTAATAGTTTATTGAATGGTGGGTAACTAGGTGGCACAGTGGATAGAGCACCAGCCCTGAAGTCAGGAGGACCTGAGTTCAAATCTGATCTCAGACACGTCCTAGCTGTGTGACCCTGGGCAAGTCACTTAACCCCAATTGCCAAAGCAAAAAAAAAAAAAAAATTAAAAATTAAAAAAAAACTCCATTGGGAAGCAGAGTTTAAAAAAAGATGCAATAGTTTATTGAGTGGGGGTAGGGAAGGGGTGTGTATGATATGGTCAGATCAGTTTGGTGGCTGAATGAAGGAAATTAGACTTGAGGCAGGAAGACCAATCAATAAGCTATAGCAGTAGTCCAGAAGTGAGGTGAAGGAGACTTGCACTGAGCTGGTTGTATATTCAGAGAAAGAAGGAGGCATATGCAAGAGATTTTACAATGGTAGCCAACAGGTTGGATGGAGAGATCAGGGTGAGAAGAGAGTGAACAGCTGAGGATGACATCTAATTCGTAATCCTGAATAACTGGGAAGATGGTGATCTCTTCAAGGAACACAGGAGAGTTTGCCAGGGAAAGACACTTGAGTTCAATTTTAGGAAGTCTATGCTCAAGATGACAAAAAAGTAGAGATATAAGCCTAGAGATTGGGAGAGAGGTTAGAGTTGGACAAGTAGATCTGAGAGTCTTTTTGTACATTGTACATTGAAATTGTATACATTGTACATTGAAATTGTGGAAGTGAAATAGTATTGAAGGAAAAGAGAAGATGACCCAAGACTGATCCCTGAAGGACTCCCACTGAGAGCGTGATATGGAGGAAGATCCAGTAAGGAAGACAGAGGAGTTATTAAGTAGGAGGAGAGCCAGGAGGTAGCAGTAATCAGCACAACAACCTAGAGAAGAGAATATCGAGTTGAGAGTGATCAACAATGTCAAAGCTTGCAGAGAGATCAAGAAGGTTGAGAATTAAGAAAGGCTATTAAATTTGTCAATTTAGTCATTGATAACTTTGGAAAGAGTGGTTTTAATTGAATGTTGAAGCTAGAAGTCAGACAACTGAGAATTAAGAGGAGAATAAGAGGAAAGGAAGTGGGGGTACCTGCTATAGATAACCTCAAAGACTTTAGGTACAAAAGGGAGGAAAGGCACAAAAAAAAGAGTTCTTCCAAATTCCTTCTATAACCGAGTATGGTACTGATGCCTAAATCAAGACCCCAAACAGAGAGAGATTACAGACCAATCTCCCTAATGAATATTGATGCAAATATTTTAAATATTAGCAAAGAGATTACAATAACTTATCAGCAGGATAATACACTAAAACCAAGTGGGATTAATACCAGAAATGCAGGGCTAGCTCAATGTCAGGAAAACTGTTGCCATAATTAACTATATGAATAATAAAACAGAAATCATATGATAATTTCAATAGACACAGAAAAAGCTTTTGACAAAATATAGCACCCATTTGTATTAAAAAATGAAGGAGAACATATAAAGGGGATTCCTTAAAACAATATGGAGCATCTATCTAAAACCATCAGCAAGCATTATTTGTAATGGAAATAAGCTGGACTCATTGCCAATAAAATCAGGGGCAAAACAAGGATGCCCATTATCACCACTATTATTCAACACTCTACTAGAAATGTTGACTTTGGTAATAAGAAAAGAAAAAGAAATTAAAGGAATTAGAATAGGCAATCAAGAGATAAAATTATTATGCTTTTCATATGATATGATGATATACTTAGAGAATCCTACAAAATCCTCCAGAAATCTACTTAAAACAATTCACAGCTTTAGCAAAGTTGTAGGATATAAAATAAACCCACACAAATATAATTTCTTTATATTACTGACTAAGCCCAGCAGCAACAGATAAATTCTATTTTAAATAACTATAGACAAAATACTTGGGGTTCTACCTGCCAGGACAAACTCAAGAGCTATATGAACACAATTACAAAACACTTCTCACACATATAAAATCAGATCTAAACAATTGTTTATCACTAGGCCAAGCTAATATAATAAAAATGACAATTCTGCCTAAATTGGTCTACTTTTTCAGTGCCATACCAATCAAATTGCCCAAAACATTATTTTACGGAACTAGAAAAAATAACAAAATTCATCTGGATGAATAAAAGATCAAGAATATCAAGGGAATTAATGAAAAAAATACAAAGGACAGTGGCTTACCAGTAACTGATCTAAAATTATTATAAAGCAATAGTCATTTGGTACTGGCTAAGAAAGAGTGGTGGATCAGTGGAATAGGTTAGATACACATGACACACTAGTAGTAATCTAGTATTTGATAAACCCCCAAACTGCAGCTCCTGTGATAAAAACTACCTATTTCACAAAAACTTCTGGTAAAACTGGAAAATACTATATCAGAATCTCAAGCATAAACCTACATCTCACACAGTTGATGCCATAAGAAAATTAGGAGAGTAAAGGATAGTTTATATATAAGATGTTTGGAGAAGGGAAAAATTTATGACCAAAGAACAACTAAAGAATATTATGAAATGCAAAATGGACAACTTCGATTACATCAAATTAAAAAGGTTTTGCACAAACAAAACCAAAACAAAATTAAAAGGAAAGTATAAAGCTGGGAAAAAAATTTACAGCCAGTATTTCTGGTAAAGGTCTCATTTCTAAAATATATGAACTTTGTCAAATTTATAAGGATATAAGCCATTCTCCAATTGATAAATGGTCAAAGGATCTGAACAGACAATTTTCAGATGAAGAAATTAAAACCATTTACAGCCATATGGAAAAAAAAATTTCTAAATCACTATTGATTGGAGAAATGCAAATTAAAACAACTCTGAGATACCACTACACACCTCTCAGATTCGCTAAGATGACAGGAAAAGATAAATGTTGGAGGGGATGTAGGAAAACTGGGACACTAATGCATTATTGGTGGAGTTGTGAAATGATCCAATCATTCTGGAGAACAATTTGGAACTATGTCCAAAGGACTATAAAACTATATATACCCTTTGATCCAAAAGTACCACTATTGGGTCTGTATTCCAAGGAAATCATAGAGGGGAAAGGAACCATATGAACAAAAATGTTGTAGCAGCTCTTTGTGGTAGCAAAGAATTGGGAAATGAGTAGATGCCCATCAATTGGGGAATGGCTGAATAAGTGTCTATGGAAAATAAAGATATTTTAACCCCTAATAATGGTAAAATCAGTAATTATAACCCTCGTAAACATAAAAGTTCTTGAAGGGGCCCTCAGTAATTTTTAAGAGCGTAGAAGGTTCCTGAGACCAAAAATTAAGAGATCTAGTATAGGGAATTCTCCATAAGGACACTTTATCAATGAAGGTTGGCACCTATTCTCCAATTTGTTGTCTTATAGGGTTGACAATTTTCTAGGATCTCACTAATGCATTTTGAGTAATTTTATGACTCATGGATCTACTCTTATTTCTCTATGCCACACTACTACTAGATGACTTGTAGTTAATATGATTAGAATGAAAATTCAGTGCAATTCTCCCAGCTCCTACTACAGTTACAAAATAATGGCTATAATAATATAGTTTATGTATTAAGGACTAATGCTTAAGAAGTACAAAACAAATTAAGAAGTACAAAACAAAATAGAGAAGGTAAGAATGCCAAATAAAGTGTTTTCAATTACATCCTCCATAAAAAAATTTTTTTTTGTTTTGCTCTTGCAAACATTTTCTATTTTTTCCCTTAAGATTTTTGACCAAAATGTTTGATGTGGCAGCCTTATGCAAACAAAACCCTTAATGCAGGAAGAGCTGGAAGTTGTCAGCTTCCCTAATGCTATTTAGAATAATTTATTTTTCACAGAGATCTTGAAAAGGTGCAAATTTTTTTATTCTTAATACTTCCTGTGGTGGTTTTGGTTTAAAAGACTTCTTGCTAGATTTCAATAAAAGGGTAGTTGATGGTTCATTTCTATCCCTTACATTTTATTAGTACTAATTTTCTATTTTAGGCTGACAGAAATATATTTTACACATCATATATAGTAATTAATATATTGTTTTAAGTGATCAACCAAGATAAGCTGCCAAAAAACATGACAGCACGTATCTTAGAAGATGAAGGATTTTATATTAAAAGAAAACCAGAAACATATAAAAGGACTTGTAACAAAATGGAAAATCGTCTTCTTATACTGGAAGAGGTATGTGTACCAGTTAATTAAAATAATTAAAACAATTGATACTTTTATAGTTCTTAAGCAACAAGTAAAAACTTTTAAGTATAATTATATAAATGTTTGTAATAGAATTTTTTTCATTGTTTCTGAAATATTTTTAATAGGGAAAATGCTGGTTTGAAGAAAGTGGAGAAATAATTTCATTACCTTCTCCAATTAAGCAGTCATGGAATTTCAGAAAGCTCATTACTGTTGAAACCTTAAATCCAGGATTAAAAACTATTTATAAGAAGGTAAACAACTGAATCATTTTTGGAGTTTTTCTACCATCAAATTTTTATTGACATTTCTCTGAGGTAAATTGTGAACTCTTTTAAAATCATCATTGAAGACAATAATGTAGGGTACCCATTTGGGACAGGGGTAACATGGGCAAAAGTAGGTGGCAATATACTTGTATATTTCAAAGGTCTTTGATTTCATCAGTGCAATATTCCTTCTACTGATGCTGGAGTTTCTTTTAATTTTAGCTAGTCCAATGTTTGGTCAACATGTATACATCTGTCACTGAGTTCATATTTGAAGCTTTACTTGTTTTGTTTATTTTGCCAGAGCTTGCCCTCACACGATATGGCTATCAAAAAACCACAACTGCTTGCACATCATGCATTACTGTAGAACTTTAGTAGAGAAGTGAAAAATTTGAAGATTTGAAGAATTATAAAAATTATCACAATATACAAGAAGTTATTCACCAGATTATTTTCTTCATCCTACCTTTTAAAGCAAGAAAGGAGAAAAAAATGGGAAGCTCTGGTTAGTTAGGGGAGACACTGTACTATCTCCAGAGGTGCATCCTTCTTTGCTGCTTTAGGAAGACTTGAACTAGTTCGTATGGATTGTAACAGTTAACAAGAATAACTTTAACATTTTAGAAGGAACCATACTTCTCTAATACAAATAAGAGTAAGGATTCTAAGTTATTCCACAAAAAGTCTCACCATATCAAAATAGAAGATGAACTACATAGTATTGGCATCTATCTGCCTTAGAGAATCGGGTCAATTTCTTACAATGTTTCTCTGGGGAAATGTGTTTCAGATACCAAATCTCATACCTGCACTTTGGCAACAGGATGGTGGGAGATTTAGTAGTGATTAAGATTACACCAGTTATTGAGAAAAGAAAAACCAAAAAAAAAAAGGTTGAAAAAGTTTATTAGAATCTTAAACTACCCAATTGAGCTAATGGAATTTGTTAAATAATTCTACCTTATAAAATGAATGAAAATCAATTTTAGAAAATTCATTTGATTATGAATGCATGGCAAATGTTTTTCTTTCAAAAGGCAATAAAA
>JAJPUD010003399.1:36715-209564 GCA_023553655.1 Myrmecobius fasciatus | reverse complement strand
AAATGTTTCAACTAGATCTCAACATCTCGATGTTACAGTTCAGCCATCATCCTCTTTTCAATCAAGAACAAGTGCTATGCTCTAGGCTGCTCCAACTTTATGAATGTTTTCAAAACAGAAAACAACAAAATATTCCTCAATTGCTATATGAAAAAGTAAGAAATGCTTTTTTGTTCATATGACAAAATGATCAATGTTGAAATATTAAGATAAAGTGATTATTAAGAGTCAGTTACTCTTAGGACATGTTCATTTAACTTTAGTCAGTTAAATCAAAACATAATTAAATCACCTGCCTGTGATGGAGAACTGAAATCAAAGTAATAGTGTATATGTGGAAAATTAGAGTAGGATGACTTTGGGAACTATTTGGAGGAAACAAATTAAGCTTAATTAAACAATTGTCATTATCTGACTCTCTGTTTATTAGTTTGGTATCGTCTATACTAGCATTCGATCTTGCTAATGCAGATATTTTTCATATTTTTCATAACATTGTGGAATAGGGCTGAATGCCCCTTCAGTTTCAGTCACTAGAGGAAGGTAACTTAGAAATAAATGAATCAGTATGCCACTGAATCAAGAAGAAGCATTAGAGTCTACCCCCACACCTCTTTGATAAAGATCTTCATAATGAATGCATCAGACTCAATTCTTATTGGGAAAACAAAGAAGTCACAGTAAGTAATTTTGGCAGATCAGAAAGGAGTAGAGACACAAAAAGAGAAGCATGTAGCCACTAAGGATGACTTCCGGTCAGAAGCTAGCATAGCTATGAAAGCAGTGGTGTCGAGCATTGTAGCATTCAGGAACTGATGAGAGGGTTAAGATAAGGCACCAAAAAGACACCCCAAGGGACATCCTACCTTTAAAGCAAGAAAGGAGAAAAAAATGGGAAGTTCTGGTTAGCTAGTTAGTGGAGACACTGTCCTATCTCCAGAGGTGCATCCTTCCTTCATAATGAGAGGACAAGTGCTAGGTACAGGAACAATTGCCATTTGGCAGCTCTGTCATTCCCTACCCAGTGCTGGGTCACTAATTCAGGGCAGAGAACAGTTATAAGTATTAATCTTGGATCTGTACTGAACACAGAATATGCTTCTGAAAGCACATGTTAACTGTGTGGGCTGTACCTGATGCCAAGAGCATAATGCAGAATCCCAGATCAAAGAATAGTTGTTAGTGCAGTTGCCCTGAACTTGGAAAGCCTTCCAGTGGACAAATAGTAGCTAAGTCTAGACTTCCAACCAGAAACAAATCAATAGAGTCAAACTTAGGTCAGGAACTTGCAGAACTAGAACCAACAGAGTAGTGACTAGTTACCCCTTCCCTTTACCTCCATATAATAGTTTAGGAGAAATGCAAGCTTGAATATCCTAAGCCAGTGTTGTTAAATGATGCAAGATGAGAGAAATTCAGAACATACATCTCCTCCTTCCCTGTAGAGTATTCTTATCACAAAATCCAAAGTTAAGAATAACAACAAAAAAGATCCCATTTATAAAGAGCTATTATGGTAATAGAAAGGCTTAGGACACAAACACAGAAGAAGAGAACAATTCAAAAACATTAGCAAAGCCTTAAAAAGAAATACAGTTTGGACTTAAGTCCAACAGGAAGAATAGAAGAGTTAATACAAGAGTTAAAGGAGCTAAAAGTTATCTTAAAAAAAACAAAAGAGACAATAGAAGAAAAATTGGGGAAAAGACAAAAGGAAAATAAGAAAAGACAACTAACAGCTTGGGGGAAAAAGATACAAAACCTTTTTGTAAAGAAAATAAACCCTTTGAAAATTAGAATTGGCCAAATGGAAGCTAATGACTTCATGAGACATCAGGAAATAATAATGCAAAATCAAAAGACTGAAAAAATTTGAATATGAAATATCTCTGAAAAACCAACAAATCTAGAAAAGAGATCAAGGATAGATAGTATAAGAATCACTGGGCTACCTTAAAGACATAAACAAAAAAGAGTTCATAAAGAGCTCTTTCATTATATTCAAGAGATCATAAAAACTATTCAGATATCTTAGAGGAAGAAGACAAAACTAGAAATTGAAAAAATCCATTAATTATATTCTAAGAAAAAGCCCAAAATGAAATTTTCTGGGAATATCACCAAAATACAGAGCCTCAAGGTAAAGTACAGGCAGCCAGAAAGAAAAAAATCAAGTACCAAGAAGCTATCACAGTCAGGATCACATAGTTCTTAGCAGCTACAATTTTGAAGAGCAGAGAGATATTACAGGAGGCAAAAGATTTTAGGCTTATGACAAAAAATAATTTACCTGCCAAAACTGAGTATAATACTGCAGGAGAAAAATGTTATCTTAGATAATGAGAGAGTACTTTAAAGCATTCATGATTAAAAAGACTATAGCTGAATAGAAATTTTGACATACAGATATAACACTCAAGAGAAACATAAAAAGATAAACATGAATGAGAAATCACAAAGGACTACACAAAGTTAAACTGTTTCCATTTTTATATGGGAAGATGATACATGTAACTTTTCATGCAGGAATCATAACAGTAATGCAATTAGACAAAGGGCCCAGATGTGATTCTGTTGTCTATTAGATGATTTCAAAAGAACAGTGGAATGACTGAGGAAAATGAATACTTTGGTAGATTGAGGAAAGAAGAAGAATGGGGAAAATTCTGTCATGTAAATGGGAGTTGTCAAAAAAAATGTGTACAACAAGGAGGGGAAAACAAGAGAATAATAGAAAGGATTAGAAATCAGAATACAAGAAACACACTTGAAATAGAAAGATACGCACAGAGTTAAAATAAAGACCCTTTAAAGAACTGAAATACGCACAGAGTTAAAATAAAGACCCTTTAAAGAACTGATTAATTGGAAACTAACTTAATCCTAAAGGACCAGTGTGTCAAAGAACAAGTCATAGAAGCAATCAATAATTTTTATTTATAACAATGAGTGCAGCTAGATAGTGCAGTAGATAGAACATCAGCTCTGAAGTCAGAAGAACCTGAATTCAAATATGACCTCAGACTCTTAATATTTCCCAGCTGAGTGAGCCTAGGCAAGTCACTTAGCCCCAATAGCCTCAGCAAGAATGAATAATAATAATGAGACAACATACCAAAATCTGTGAGATGTAGCTGAAGTGGTACTTAAGGAAAAATTTGTATCTCTAAACTATTTTATGATAAATGAGCTGATCGACAAACTGGGCATGTAGCTAAAAAAAAAAAACCCAGAAAAATGGCATATTTAAAACCCTTAATGAAATATTAAAATAGAAATCCTGAAAATCAAAAGACAGAATAACAAAATTGAAATTATAAGCACTAAGAAAAAAAATTGAATTAATAAAACTAGGAACTGTTTTCGTATTTTAAAAAAATAAAATTGACAAATTTTTAGTTAATTTGTTTAGGACAGTTGGGTAGTGCAGTGGCCAGAACTCCAGGACTGGAATCAGGAAGATTTGAATTCAGATTTGGCCTCAGACAAATTGTGTGATCGCAGGCAACTACTTAACCCTTTTGTCTCAGTATCCACAAGTATGAAATGAGCTGGAGAAGTAAATGGCAACCAATATCTTTTCCAAGAAAAGCCCAAATCATGAAACCTTGGACATGACTAAAACAATTGAAAAGCAACAAAAAGTTGATTAAGAAGAAAAAAGAAAACCAAAACACCAATATGAAAGATGAAAAAGGTAAGTTCACAACCAACAAAGAAGAAATAAGAGCAATTGTTAGGAGCTATACTGTCGAATTATATATATCATAAAAATGATGCTTGGACAAAATGGATGAATATTTACAAAAATACAAGTTGCCCAGATTATTAGAACAAGACATAGAATAATTAACTAACCCTAGCTTAGAAAAAAGAAATTGAACAAACCATAAATGAACTCCTTTGAAGAAAAGTTAGCATTATAGAAATTGGGCATACAGCAACACCTTATGCCATTTACCAAGATAAGGTCAAGATGGATACATGACTTAGATAAAAGAAAATTATTACAAGAAAATTAAAAGAACATGGAACATAATATTTATCAGACTTATAAGCAGGCAAACATTTATGAATTAACAGGAGATAGTGAACAAACTTAGGTGTGAAATGGATAATTTCAATTCAATTAAAAGGATTTTCTATAAATAAACCAAATGTTGCCAAAATTAGAAGAAAAGCAAAAAGTTTTTTTGGGGGGAAATGTATAATTAATCAGATGTAGGTCTCATATCTCAAAAAATTTTATATCTGTCATAAGATGGGCCATTCCCCCATTGGTAAGTGAACTAATGATATGAACAAGCAGTTTTCCAGTGAAGAAATCAAAACAATTTATATTCATATGAAAAAATGCTCTAAATCACTGCAACATTCTATACAGTAATAGTAACACTGGGGTGATGATCAACTATGGTTGACTACACAGTGTTTCAAGATAATTCCAAAGGACTCAATGGAAAATATTATTCACATCTTAAGAAAGAAATAATGGAATCTGAATGAAACTCAGAGCATACTATTTTAACTTTTTTTCCCTGTGTTTTTCCCCTTTTTTTTCTGTTTTTTCTTTCACAAGAAGACTAATATGGAATTTTTTTAAGTTCTAAATCATACTTGGACAAATTAAAACAACCTTGAAATAATTGATTTATCCTACCAGATTGAGTAAGATGATTTAAGGGGAAAGTGACAAAGTTTGTAGGGGATGTGGAAAAATTGTGATACTAATTCATTTTCCATGGAATTGTGAACTCATCCAGCCATTTTGGAGAGCAGTATGGAATTATGCCTAAAGAATTAGTAAACTGCCTATACTTTTTGACCCAGCAATATCACTACTAGGTCTATTTTGAAAGATGAATAGGAAAAAAAGAAAAAGAACCAATATGTTCTAAAATGTCTATAGCAGCTCTCTTTGTAGTGGCAAAGAATTGGAAATTTCAGGGATACCTCTCAATTGGGGAATGACTGAATAGGTTGTGGTATATGATTGTGATGGAATACTACTACAATATAAGAAATAATGAGCTTAATGATCTTAGAAACATAGAAAGACTTGAATGAAATAATGGAGTGAAATGAGAACCAATTAATCAACTAATCAATTTTTTTAAAGGGCACATACCCAGTACAAATAGCCTACATAGCTAGAATTTTGGATTTTTAAAATTTGGTCCAAATGAACATTTTTTGATATTGGAAAGGACCAGGAAAAGATAAGAAAGTTTACCTTTTATAGGCTTAAGTAGAAAGGATGATGGGAAGGAAATGCTTCTAAAGAGAAATCAAGATGTCAGGAACTACATTCTGAAAATTATGACAGAGTGAAGGAATTAAAGAAATACAGGTCAAGCAAATAAACCATAAACTAACTCTCAAAACCTACACCCTAGCTAGTAGGTGGGGTCGCCAAAGCTTGTCTACTTCTTCCTTCTAAGGCTGAGCAATCCTCTGTTGAGTAGAGGGCACACATCCCTAATTTTTAGCAAATAAAATTCAAACTTATTTAACTTCTTAGTTTCAGGGTGCTCTACCTTGCCTTTCTGGCCCTATCTCATATTACTCCTTTTCAGGTACTACTACATGGTCCAAAAACATTTTCTGCTTCTTCATTTCTATTAACAATTCTCAAGCTGTTTTCCTAGAATGTCTTCCCACCTCTCTTATCTGCTGATGTCTCATCTATGTTTTAAAGCCTAATTCTGTGGTACCCTGTTAGTAACAAATGCCTTCTACTATACAAAGAATTTTTCCTAGTATTTATCTTAGAAATACAGAAACATAATTTATTTCTCTAACATACTTATTAATTACATGTATATATACACATATACTTGCAACATATGTTATTTTATGTTTACATGCATGTGATATTTAAATTACTTCTTCTGCCCCCCCCCCCCTCCCCGTAATGGAATTTTAATTTTAATTGTTAAGCACTAGGGAGGTCCTGAAGATTGTTGAGGAAAGAAATGATATGTACTTAAGAACCTGCTTCTCAGTGAATTTTATGTATCTGTGTTTTTATATTCACTAAAAACAAGTTTTGAAAAACTAAATTGAACTCGAATGTTTTAGGATCTTTAAGGAATCTCTAGGACTATTCTTTTACATACCACTTCAAGCAGCAAAATGAAGTTACACTTAGTTCTGGAAAACCCTAAAATATTCTTTTCCTACTACTTAACAAAAAGTGCTGAAGAGCACTCAGCTTTCAGGCAAACTAATTATCAAGAAGCTAGATGATGACTTACTGGGATTTTATAAAGGGGAATTCAGCTTAGGTACAATTTGAACTGGATAGCCTCTGAGCTGCCTTACAACCTCAATATTATTTCCTTCTTATTTTATTAATGTCTCTTAGTTTATTCTCTCATGACATTTGCAACATTCTTCCCACCCCAGTTACCCAAAAAGCTATAGAAGCTATTTTGATCCCAAGTACTAGGAAGGACTGATGAGGCATTTTCTAGTTAGAGTATTTCTAACATTTCTGTAATAAGTTTCACCTCCTGGAGAATATTAGAGTAGCAGAAGAAGTGCTAGTTTGGGTTTCAGAGAAGCCAGGCTCAGATCCTGGTGCCAGGATTTAGAATCTTTGATACTTTAGGCTAGTCACTTAATCCTTTTGTCCTTCAGTTTTCTCATCTTTGAAAATAAAGAGAATTAGATTAGTTGATCTCTAAAGTTTGTTCTAACTCTGAATTGTAAATACAATGAGAAGAACTGGGGGGAGTGAAGAAGAGAACAAATGCATAGTGACTGTTTACTTCTTACTGTCCTTAACCATCTAAATTTGTTTAAAAAGACATTTTAGCCTTACTCCAATTTTCTTAATATTGATTTTTCTTTCTCATAGAGACAACTTCTTTCATTTCACTCTGGTTTCTGAGTTTGCTGGTTATTGAGTACTTAATAGCACTTATGAATAGGGATCAGGCTATCTTTCCATTTAGCCACTAAAGTAATTTTTCTAATTCTGACACTTATTACCTCTAGCATCTTCTCCTGTTAATTATTTCCTATTTATTCTGTATATACATTAGATGTTTTTAAAATCAAGGACTGTTTTTACCTTTTTTGTATTCTCAGTGCCTAGTGCAATGCTTGACATAATAGATGATCCTTAATGTATATTTATTGAGTGAGTGCTTTTAAAGCTCAAAGTCCTGTGCCAACTATTGAGAGAAATAAAGTTTAAATCCTTGATCTCAAAGCATCTGTAACCCAATTGGCAAATAACTAATTAGAGATCATAGTAAACTTGGAAAAACATTGAACTTGAACTGCTGAGCTTGGAGCCACCAGACCTATTTCATATCCCAAATTTACTACTTACTCTTTTGTATAATCTTGGGCAGACCAAATAAAATCTCTGAGGCTTGTTCTGTATCTCTAAAAGGAAAGTTTAAACTAGATAGGGGTGAGGAATATCTGGCCTGATTCAAAATCATTTGGTAAGCAAATGATGAACTGAGATCTAGGTACAACAACCTCCCACTCTTGAGTTATATAAGTTGATTAATTTAATTGGTCTGTAAATGATGTTAAAAATATACAAATGGCCCTCAGCAGAGAAAAGGTTCTCCCTTGAACTAGATGATCTGCAAGGGCTGTTTTAATTCTAGATAGATGATTCTATTATTGTGACCCTCATAAATACATGTAAAATTTGCATTTTTGTGTCTCCTCCTTCTGCCCATGTTGCCATAGGGTTTAGAGTCAAGTTCTAAACATATCTATATACAAAATGTACTCAAAACAGTTTGTTTCTTCATTGTAGCTTAAAGCACTAACAAAAGTCACAAGTGATAATCAGAAAACAAACCAACTGACCAAAAAATCTCTACAAGATTATACTTGGCAAATACGGTATGTTTTCAATAATTGACACTTAATTTAATAATAACTGCACATTTATAAGGTATTTTGAGGTTTATTAGGTAAAAATTTGTACAGAGTTAAAAATGCATGAAGTAGATGCACCTCCAAGTAGAAGAGGTAGAAGATGATTGATAGCACAGGGAAGGTCTGAAAATGGGAGTGGTAAGCAAGAAAATCTGCTGACTTCTCTCTTCCTGTCCCAAGGTACTTGAGGACATGAGATCAAGAACCACTAACTCTAGAAAGGATAGCAAGGGATGCATTATCTTCTAGAATCAGGTTTTTGTCAAATTCAAGAGATGGAAAGAATATGAAAGGGAATGATTTAGTATGAAAAAGTTCTTGATAGAGCTCAGCTTCTTAAACTGTGGGTGGTGACCCCATATGGGGTTGATGAGGTAAAACAGGCACCAGGAGTGGTAAGTAGAAATAGTTTCGAGAGAGCAATAAGTTGTTAAAATAATAAAATATATATATATATAAGTAACATAATAGAGATTCAGTTTGCCAATTATGACAAGACATCATCACAGATTACAAAGTTTTGCTATTATGTGTACTATCAAGGGGAAAGATAAGATCCCTAGTGGATCTTACAATTAGCCAGGAGGAAAAAGCCATTAGAGGGAAGACACTATGAGGTGTGAGAGTACCTTATAGTAGACTTAGTCCTAAAAAGGAGTCTGCATTTATATGAATGGCTTCACGGGCTCAAACAATCACAACAGGAGTCAGAAATGAATGAGCAGTTTGCATTTCAGGGTGCACAACTTTTAAAAGTTTCAGGGGAGTGGAGAGAGGATCTATGAAGTAAGTAGAGGAATTTGGTAGCACAGAAGGGATCAAGGAGGTGTCAGAAGGAATCCTCCCTAGCTGACCTCTCTGAGATATCAAACCAGTATCTGAGAGAACTGAGACAGAGGAGGCTGATTGTTACATTTGTTGAAACAAGAGGCCCAATTTAAGAATTTCATCTCACACTTTTGAGGCAAAGGAGATTGATTAAGGCTTTATATTATTCTATAATAGTCTGGGAGAGCTAGCTTCCTTAAAGAATTTAATAAGCTGGTTTCAAAGTCCACATCATTATCTTATAATTGAATGTAGGGCTTGTAAAATTATGATTTATTATCAATAAATATTTGTTTTGTATACTTATTTTATATACCTATATCCCCAGGGTCTTATAAAAATCTCTCATGTAAAAAGGGGTAAGAAGGCTTGTTAAAGAGTATACTGTGAAAAGGGAAGGGCTGCAAGAGAGAGTGTGGCAATGTGGGGTTGAGCTGGTAAGGGATTAAAGCAGGGAGAGGTAGATAGATAGCTAAGTAGATAAAGCATTTATTAAATACTGTGTTAGGCACTGTATTAACCAAAACAAGAAAATAAAAGATAGTTTCTATTCTTAAGAGCTTATTATAGTCTTATGGTCTAATGGGGGAAGATGACACACAAAAAGTAACTGGAAAACATGATGGGCAATCTGTGTATAGATAGGATGGTCCAAAGAGTGAGCCAAGAGGGAAAGGAGCATTGTGACTAAAACCTTTCCAGGCAAGGGCTCTCCCATCCCCAGAATGAACTCAAATTGTAGTCACCCACTAGGGACAAGCAAGTGGAGTAAGGGTGAGACAGAAGGAGCCTGGAAGTGTAATGCTCGGGGAAAAACTGAGGCAGTATCACACATGGGAATTAGGTAATGCTTTATTGATGTTAATTGAGAGTTCAGAATCCATAGCTATGGATCAGGACTGGTGGGACTCATGTCTCAAAGCACGCAGTACAGGCCAGGGACCAACACAGCCACAGCCATGTTAATTCGACTGAATACAAAGTACTCAGTGATGTCATCAAGGAACTTCAAACATCATATAGGGTTCCTATAGCTCAGGGAGACAAAGAACTCATGGGAACAGATGAGCACATCTGGTGTCCAAGGAAACCATAAATTCAGTTCTGACAGGTTAGGGAGTGAGGAGCCTTGCCAAAGCAGACTGCTTGTCTGGGTCACATAGATAGAAGAGGTAGGTCGAGGCTGACCATCTAGAGGTTTCATGATTTCTTTGGAATGTGAGTCCAATTATTTCTGAAGGTCAGGAAGTGGGGATTTCTATTCTGGGACAGAGCAATTAAGGAGACTGAAACAGCAATTAAGGGAGACTGGTACTGCAACTGAGGGAAACTGAGACAGTAACTGAGGGAAACTGATACTGTAACTGAGGGAAACTGAGACAGGCACAACAGAAGGAGATAGAAGGAATGGTGAAAATTCGGTGCTCAAGGATGAGGGGAATTTTCTGGCTGTAGGATAAGGAAAAACCAGTTGGTTTGAGGTGTTGGTGGTAGTGGTGTTACTTTCAGTAGCTTCTCTTTTTAGAGCTAGAGGTGGCTAAGAAAAACAGGCTCTGGTGGTTCTTAGTTCTTAGAATCTAAGCCCCTCTGTTTTGAGTCACAGTAGTATTGGATCTAGTAGTAGTGATAAAGTTTTGTATGATTCTAGAAACCCATGAATCTAGGATATCTGCTAGTGCTGAGGTATGAGAAACAAGGATTGAGAGATTCCCCCCTTGGCTGGTTGTGGGCTTGTGAAAGAATTCACAAACCCCAGTGAATGAGGCAAGAAGTTTGTGGCAAAAATGAGTTTATTATGCTGAGAAAAGAACTCTTCAGTGAGCCAGTTCCAAAAGGGAAGTAGCAAAAGTAAGGAATTAGCAAAGATGGGTTTACACTAAGCAGTGAATCAGCAGGCTTTTCCTAGGATAGGAATTACTAAAGATTGGGGGTTCAGAGTTGTCCTTTTATTTTGCCTTCTAAGGCTTCAGGCTGGGGAGATTAAAGGCTGGTTTCTGTAAAGGGTGGTGATTCTGCCCTAGGCCAAGATTTCTGATTGAATCCTAGATGAAGATTTTGAAGTTTCCCTATGAATAGGTGGGTAGAAATCCCACCTAGGACAGGAGTGTGGGGCCTCTCCTAGAGGCCAGGAGGGGTTTGAGATTCAGAACCTCTCTAGCCCAGGATCAGGGTGGGGACATTGGGGGGAGCCACACAATCAAGGACACACAATTAAGGGACCAGTGAGTCATGCTTGAATTTATATTTTATGTTCTTTTTCCAAAGAAGCTTCTTCTCCATCATCTAGCAGTTCTTTAGCCTATAAACTCCATGAGGGTATTGAGGTTGGGAAAGGAGGACCTCAAAGGTTTGGAGTCACAGACTGGTGTCACAAGGGGAATCAAAAGAGTTTGCAGGCTTGAACCCATCTTCTAATCAAGGGGAAAAGTTTATTGTAAGTAATGCCATTACAGAATGGGCTTGAATTTCTAAAAAGAAATTAGAAAAACAGAAGCAAGGAGAGACATTTATTCAGCCTCTATTATTGATATGCTAATTACATGGCTCATAGGTAGGAAGGAATTTGGTTCTCATTGACTAGATTATTACTGACCAGATTATCAGTCAGCAATGAAATGAGTGGTCTTATTCACTATTGTCTCAGTAGTTTTATCTGTGGGACTATCCTGAGGCCAGAAGCTATCTGACTAAGGAGTGGTCAGAATCAGACATATTGGGTGTGGGAGTTTCCTGAGGCAGACTCCAAATCCAGAAAATCTAGAATCATTGACTTATTGCCAGAACAGAAGCTCTCCCTAAAATCAGAGAACCACAAAATCATATTATATCAAGGTCAGTGACCAAGTCTTATACAAACTGTGCATCACCCTCAGTGTGCAGCATAGTGTTTTTGCCTTTAATGAAAGGTCCTGCAAACATTTAGTGGAGTTTGTAAAGAGACTTGAGGAGACTAAGATCAATATTAGTCAGCAATGTGTTATGATAAACAAAAATAAAATCTAATGTGAACTTAGATTATATTCAGATGTATAATTTTTGTGACCAAGGAGATGAGAGTCCAATTGTATTTTCTATACACATTTGGAATATTGGTCAGATGGTGAAGGGTCTCCAGTTCATACAACATAAGGATCAGATGAAGAAACTGGGAAAGTTTATCCTGGAGAGAGAACTGTCTTCAAGTATTTTAAGGGTGTCATGTGAAAGAAGGATTCAACTATTTCTACTTATTTTCATGGGACAAAACTAGGAGCAATTGGGTAAATGTTACAGAGTGGCAGACTTGATTAAGTCTGTTATAACAAATGGAGTGACTGAGTTTTGCCTTTGATGAAGGGTTTTCCTTTCAAGTTCACTGTACTAGAAGACAATGAGGAGCCAGCCCAGCCCCTACTAAATTGCTGTTTATTTTGTCAAGTACTAATATGGATCTATATTCTATTTCTCTGTTTTTGGAACTCTAAAACATGAATCAATAAAAACTCTCTTCTGCATAGTTCAAAACTTCTGTTGCTCCTGGAAAGTTTCTAGTAGTTATGAATTTCTTTCACCTCTTGTAGGTATTTCACTTTTACTTTCTCACATTAAACAAGGACACATGCACAAAATCAATAGTATAAGTAATTACTTTATCTTGGAGAAACCTTAAAAGAGAAAACAAAACAAATTCTTAAGAAATTGTGATCAGGAAAGTAATTCATTTCTATCCTCAGAATAAAGAGAATAAAGAAAAGTGTGGATTTACCAGCTCACGTCCATCACAGTTGACCATCACATAATCTTGTAGTTGCTTGGTTCTGCTCACTTCACTTCACATCAGTTCATGTAAGACTTTCCAGGTCTCTTTAAAATCATCCTGCTGATCATTTCTTATAGAACCATAATATTCCAGAATATTCATATACCACGATTTATTCAGCCATTCCCCAACTGATGGGCATCCACTCAGTTTCCAATTCCTCGCCGCTGACAAAAATGGCTGCTACAAACATTTTTGCACATGTGGGAACTTTTCCCTTTTTTATGATCTCTTTGAGATACATAGCCTCACTAATTATTTTTTTTAATTAAAGATTTTTTATTTGCAAAACATATGTATGGGTAATTCTTCAACATTGACCCTTACAAAGCTTTCTGTTACAAATTTTCCCCCCTAGTCCCCACCCTTCCCCTAGATGGCAGGAAGTCAAATACATGTTAACCATGTCAAAATACTTGACAAATCGAATATATGTATACATATTTCTACCCTTATCATTGTTGTGCAAGAAAAATCTTATCTACAAGAAAAAAAAAATCTGAGAAAGGAAACACAATGCAAGCAAACATCAATAGAGAGCATGAAAATGTTATGTTGTGGTCCACATTTCATATCCCTCTCTCTGGGTGTATATGGCTTTCTTCACTGAAAAATTAGAACTGGTTTGAAACATTTTATTGTTGAACAGAGGCATGTCCATTAGAATTGATCGTTATATAGTATTGTTGTTGCCGTGTATAATGATCTCCTGATTCTGCTCACTTTGGTCAGCATCAGTTCATGCAAGTCTCTCCAGGCCTCTCTGAAATAATCCTGTTGGTCGTTTCTTATAGAACAATAATATTCCATAACATTCATATACCATAATTTGTTCAGCCATTCTCCGATCGATGGGCATCCATTCAGTTTCCAGTTTCTAGCCACTACAAAAAGGGCTGCCACAAACATTCTTGCACATGTGGGGCTCTTTCCTTCCTTTAAGATCTCTTTGGGATATAAGTCCAATAGAAACACTGCTGGGTCAAAGGGTATGCACAATTTGACAACTTTTTGAGCATAGCTCCAAATTGCTCTCCAGAATGGCTGGATCCGTTCACAGTTCCACCAACAATGTATCAGTGTCCCAGTTTTCCCACATCCCCTCCAACATTCGTCATTATCATTTCCTGTCATTTTAGCCAATCTGACAGGTGTATAATGGTACCTCAGAGTTGTCTTAATTTGCATTTCTCTGATCAATAGTAATTTGGAGCACCTTTTCATATGACTAGAAATAGTTTTAATTTCATCATCTGAAAATTGTCTGTTCATATATTTTGACCATTTATTGATTGGAGATGGCTTGAATTCTTATAAATTTGAGTCAATTTTCTGTATATTTTAGAAATGAGACCTTTGTCAGAACCCTTAATGTAAAGATGATTTCCCAATTTATTGCTTCCCTCCTAATCTTGTCTGCATTAGTTTTGTTTGTACAAAAACTTTTTAACTTAATATAGTCAAAATTATCTATCTGGTGTTCAATTAGGAGTTCCAGTTCTTCTTTGGAAGTAAATTTATTCCATCTCCACAGGTCTGAGAGGTAAACTATCCTATGTTCGTCTAATTTGCTTATAATATCACTCTTTATATCCAAATCATGAACCCATTTAGATCTTATCTTGGTATGTGGTGTTAGGTGTGGGTCAAGCCCTAATTTCTTCCACACTAGTTTCCAATTTTCCCAGCAGTTTTTGTCAAATGGTGAATATTTATCTGAAAAGCTGGAGTCTTTGGGTTTATCAAACACTAAATTGCTATATTTATTGCCTAGTTTGTCCTGTGAGCTATGCCACTGATCGATTGCTTTATTTCTTAGCCAGTACCAAATGGTTTTGTTGACCACTGCTTTATAATATAGTTTTAGATCTGGTATAGCAAGGCCACCTTCATCGGCCTTGTTTTTCATTAATTCCCTTAAAATTCTTGACCTTTTGTTCTTCCAAATGAACTTTGCTACTATTTTTTCTAGATCTGTAAAATAATTTCTTGGGAGTTTGATATGCCACTAAATAAGTAAATTAGTTTGGGTAATATTGTCATTTTTATTATATTTGCTCGGTCTACCCATGAGCACTTGATTTTTTTTCCAATTGACTAGGTCTGACTTTATTTGCGTGGAAAGTGTTTTGTAGTTTAGTTTGTATAATTCCTGACTTTTCCTTGGCAGATAGATTCCCAAATATTTTATACTATCAACAGTTATTTTGAATGGCATTTCTTTTTTGTATGTCTTGCTGCTGAACTTTGTTGGTAATATATAAAAATCCTGATGATTTATGTGCATTTATTTTGTATCCTGCAACTTTGCTAAAGTTGTGAATTGTTTCTAGTAACTTTTTAGTTGAGTCTCTAGGGTTCTCTAAGTATACCATCATGTCATCTGCAAAAAGTGATAATTTGGTTTCTACATTACCTACTCTAATTCCTTTTATCTCTTTTTCTTCTCTTATTGCCAAAGATAACATTTCTAATACATTATTAAAGAGTAATGGTGACAGTGGGCAGCCTTGTTTCACTGCTGATCTTATTGGGAATGGTTCTAGTTTGTCTCTATTACATATGATGCTTGCTGATGGTTTTAAGTAGATGCTACTAAGCATTTTAAGGAAAAGCCCATTTATTCCTATAGTGTTATTAATACGAATAAGTGTTGGATTTCATCAAATGCTTTTTCTGTATCTATTGAGATAATGAAAGAATTTTTTTTAGTTTGGTTATTAATATAATTGGTTATGCTGATAGTTTTCCTAATATTGAACCAGCCCTGCATCCCTGGGATAAATCTTACTTGGTCATAGTGTATTATGCTGGGATGACTTTCTGTAATTTCAGTGCTAATATTTTATTTAAGAGTTTTGCATCAATATTCATTAGGGAAATTGGTCTATAGTTTTCTTTCTCTGTTTTCATCCTACCTGGTTTAGCTATCAGCACCATATCTGTATCATAGAAGGAATTTGATAGTAGACCTTCTTTCCCTATTTTTCAAATAGTTTATATAGTATTGGAATTAATTGTTCTTTGGATGTTTGGTAGAATTCCCATGTAAATCCATCTGGTCCTGGAGATTTTTCCTTAGGGAGTTGATTAATAGCTTGCTCTATTTCTTTTTCTAAAATGAGGCTATTTAAATAATTTATTTCCTCTTCTGTGAACCTGGGCAATCTATATTTTTGTAGATATTCTTCCATTTCATTTAGATTGCCCAAGTAACTCCTAATTATTACTCTTAATTTCCTCTTCATTGGAGGAAAGTTCTCCCTTATCATTTTTGAGACTAACAATTGGATTTTCCTCTTTCCTTTTTCTGATCAGATTAACTAAAGGCTTATCTATTTTGTTGGTTTTTTCATAAAACAAACTCAGTTTTATTTATTAATTCAATAGTTTTCTTATTTTCAATTTTATTAATCTCCCCTTTTATTTTCAGAATTTCCAATTTGGTATTTAATTGAGGGTTTTTAATTTGTTTTTTTTCTATCTTTTTTAATTGTAAGCCTAGTTCATTGATCTTTTCTTTCTTTATTTTATGCAAGTAAGTATCTAGAGGTATAAAATTACCCCTTTTAACCGCTTTGGCTGTATGCCACAAATTTTGGTATGTTGTCTCATTATTGTCATTCTCCTGGATGAAATTATTGATTGTGCCTATAATTTGCTCTTTCACCCATACATTCTTTAAAATTAGATTATTTAATTTCCAATTAACTTTTGGTCTATTTTCTCCTGGCCTTATATTACATGTAATTTTTATTGCATCATGATCTGAAAAGGATGCATTTACTATTCTTTTCTGCATTTGATTTTGAGGTTTTTATGCCCTAACACATGATCAATTTTTGTATAATTTCCACTAACCCCTGAGAAAAAAGTAAACTCCCTTCTGTCACCATTCAATTTCCTCCAAAGATCTATCATACTTAACTTTTCCAACATTTTGTTTACCTCCCAAACTTCTTTCTTATTTATTTTGTGATTTGATTTATCTAATTCTGAGAGAGCAAAGTTGAGCTCCCCCACTAGTATAGTTTTGCTGTCTATTTCTTCTTGCATCTCTGTTAGTTTCTCCTCTAGGAATTTGGATGCTATACCATTTGGTGCATATATATTTAGTATTGAAACCTCTTCATTATGTATGGTACCCTTTAGTAAAATATAGTTTCCTTCCTTATCTCTTTTAATTAGATCATTTTTGCTTTTACTTGATCTGAGATAAAGATTGCTACCCCTGCTTTTTTTGTTCACCTGAAGCATAAAAGATTCTGCTCCAGCCCTTTACCTTCACTCTGTATGTAGCTCTATGTTTTAGATGTGTTTCTTGTAAACAACATATTGTAGGATTCTGGCTTTTAATCCAGTCTGCTATCTGCTTCCGTTTTATGGGAGAGTTCATCCCACTCACATTCACAGTTAAAATAACTAATTATGTGTTTCCTGTCATCTTATTTACCTAAGTTATGTTTTTCTCTTTCCTTTCCACTTTCTCCCTTCCCACCTTCCCAGTATTTTGCTTTTGATGACGACCTCCCCCAAACAATCCTCCCCCCTTTAGAGTCCCTCCCCCTTTTTTACTCTTTTCCTCTGATTCTTCTATTAGTCTATCCTTCTCTTTTCCTCCTTTCCCTCCTACTTCCCTATAAGGAGGGCCAAGTTTTTCTTTGAAGCCAAATGTGTCTGATATACTCTTTTAGACCCCAATCTAATGAAAGTAAGATTTACACAATACTCATTACCCTTCCTTCTTTCCCTCCATTATATTAGATTTTCTATGTCTCTTCATGAGATTTTGCCTTATTTTACCTCCTTTTTTTACTTTATTTTACTTCCTTTTTTACTTTATTTTACCTCCTTTTTTTACTTTATTTTACCTCCTTCCCCCCCTTTTTTTTTTTACAATATGATATCCTTTCCACCTCTAATTTCTTTTCCATCATTATCGAAGTAAAATCAAATTATACCACCATTCTTTAAGGATACCCATAGTAGAAATATAGTTCTCAAGAGTTGTTTCCTTTTTACCTTTTTATGCTTCTCTTGAGTTCTGTGTTTGGAGGTCAAATTTTTTGTTCAGATCTGGTCTTTTCATTAGAAATAGGTGAAATTCTCCTGTGTCATTGAATGTCCATCTTTTTCCCTGGAAGATAATGCTCATTCTAGCTGGATAGCTTATTCTTGGCTATAATCCAAGTTCTTTTGCCTTTTGGAATATCTGATTCCTGGCCCTTTCGATCCTTTAATGTGGAAGCTGACAGATCTTGTGTGATTCTAATTACAGTTCCTCGCTATTTGAATTGTTTCTTTCTAGCTGCTTGCAATATCTTTTCCTTGGTGCAATAGTCCTGAAATTTGGCCATGATATTCCTTGGACTTTTAATTTTGGGGTCTCTTTCAGGAGGTGATCAGTGAATTCTTTCAATGGCTATTTTGCCTTCTGATTCTAAAACCTCAGGGCAATTTTCTTTCATGATTTCCTGGAAGATAGTGTCTAGATTCTTTTTTTCATCGGGGCTTTCAGGGAGTCCAATAATCCTTAGATTGTCTCTCCTAGATCTGTTTTCCAAGTCAGTTGTTTTTCTTAGGAGATATTTCATATTTTCTTCTATTTTTTCATTTTTTCGTTTTTTGTTTTTTTGACTGATTCTTGAAGTCTTATTGAGTCATTCACTTCTATTTGTTCAATTTTAATTTTTAGAGCATTATTTCCTTCAGTTACCTTTTTTAGCTCCTTTTGTAACTGGCCAATTGAATTTTTTGGTTCATTGCATTCTTTTTCCATTTTACCAATTTTGTTTTCCAGTGAGTTGGTGACTTTTTCCATTTCACCAATTTTGTTTTTCAGCGAATTGGTGTCTTTTTCATATCCCTTTTGCAGGGCATTATATCCTTCTTTCACTGATCTCAGTTCATTTCTCCATTTTTCTTCTTAACTCTCTTTTGAGATTCTTTATGCAATCTTCCAGGTAAGCCTTGTGAAATGGGGACCAGCTCATGTCTGCCTTTGTGGTTTCTTCTGGAGTTGTTTTCCCTTTAGGAATCTCAGGATCTGAGGTCTGTCATTCTTTCTCTCCATAAAAGCTGTCTATGGTGAGTGCTCTCTTCTGTTTCTTACTCATTTTTTAGAGCTTGAGGTCTGATTAAAGCAGAGAACCCAAACCAGTTCAATTTGTCCTGGGGCAGTTCACTTAATTGACTTCCAGTGCGGGGCTGGTCAGGCCAGGTCAGTGCTTTCAGCTGCTCTCAATCCATCCTTTACAAAGGCAGATCTGCCAAAGCACCTGCCCGCAAGCAGAGCACAGTGGCCCAAGCGTCTCTCAGGGACTTCCCAGGTGCCTAGAATCCATCACGCTCTGTCCCAGCCCCAGTCTTCCACTCCGGGCTGCCCGCTGCAAGCTGCCTGATCCCCTGCCTGTCCAAAACAGACCTACTCTGGAGTTCTTCCAAAGTAATTTTTGATGGAACTGTATTGTACTCCAAGTGTTTGAGAGACTTTTCAGTCCAGAATCAGTTCAGAGGATTAAACTATTCTTGGTTTGGGGGATGATCAGAGGAGCGCACAGAGAGTTGTATCTGTACTCCACCATCTTGCCCCCCCCCCTGACTAATTCTTGATGAAGGGTGCTGATTCTTTCTAATCACTGCTTCCTTTTCTAGACATTCACCAATCATCTCTTAATGATTGGTTCTAGAATTTTCCCAGCAGTTGAAATCAAGATTTTTAGCCCAGAGTTGGCAATCTGTTTTACTTCCCTTTTTAAAGAAACTGTACTTTGCCCTTTATTCAAATGTAACTGAGGGTACCTCTCCATCAGCCAGCTCTTTAAGAACCTGAGGATGTAGCTCTTCTGGGCCAGGTTACTTGAATTCTGCAAGGACAGCTTGCTGCTCTTTTATCATCTCCATACTTATCTTGGATATTAACTCCCTCTTTTGTCATTTTTGTTCTATCATTTTTAAGTGCAATAGTCATTTTCTTTTTGTGAAGTACAGAAACTAAGAATAAAATATCACTGTCCTGTTATGATTATCTCATTTGTTCTATGCAAAGATTCTCTAGTATCTTTTGAACCTCCTTTTTTCTCCCACTATATTTTTAAAAAGCCTTTTATTACCCTTAGTTTCTATCAGTCTCATGGTTCCCCATGAGCTTACATAGGTGAACAATGGAGAATTTATAACCAACAGAGGATAGTAGTTGCCACTATCCCAATACATTTGGAAAAACTGGAGTTAACCAAAATTGGGTAGAGGTTTCCTCCTTGCCAGAGTCTTTTAGTAAAGATTAGATAAGGAACATTATGAAGAAGAATCTTGTTCAGGGAGAAGGAAAGATTTAAGGAAAAGGTCTGGATAAGGGATGGGAAGTTAAATGATCTATGAGAAATCAAGGCTTGGTATAAGGACACTAGAAAGGTTCTATGTATTTATTTGCAGGAAACAATAATCCAACTAAGAATTAGTTTGGGAGTTTTAAAGAAATTTCACAAATGGTTATTTATAGATATTTGCTGGGCAGGTAAAATGCTAATAAGTTCTGGATGGTATTATACACGCTCCTTACTCAAAAAAAATATATTCAACTTTTTGCTAATGATCCTCATCTCAGATGCTATAATATGTTTGATATTCCTGCTAATGTTTAGGAGTAGTTCAAGGGGTCTTCATATAAAGGATAAATTTGTCAGTCTGAGAATTTAATGTAATGGAGCAAATGCTCTTCTAGATGTAGTCCACTTACCTGCCCCAGGACTTTTAGAGTAAGAGGCAGACTTGAATGGAATGTACTCTTGAGGATAATCATAGGCTTTTCAGGTTTGACACAAGGCTCTTTCCCCTGGATTTGAGAAGGTGATTAGGTAGCAAAGTTCAACAAAGTGTATGGCAAGAAAAAAAATTGGGGCAGGATTTTGGCATTTCTTGGTTCACACTTGGTCACTTTTCTCTGGATGAAGCACCAACTAGTCATTATATATATGGCAGTGAGGTCTTCTGAATGATAAAGATTAAAGTGTGTGTTCTCACACTTCCTCTATCAGCATTCCTTCTTTCCTTCTGAAGTCTCCTGCAGGGTTGGTAAATATGACTAATTTTTATTCTTATTATCATTATAGTAATACAAAGCAGCTATATGACTTGGAACAGAGAAAGGATATCTCTTTACTGCATAATATGCTAAAGACATGGAAACAAATTAAGATTCTCCGCCAACAGCAAGGATTTATAAGCACACCTATAAAGCTTCATTTTCAAAGGTGAGTGACTATCGTATCTGCTTCCATAATTCTTGTAACTACACAGAAGTGAATGGGGATCCATTTGGCTTAGATGCACTCATGGTGTCAGTGAAGGCAAGGAAAAAAAAAAACTTCTGGTGTACTGATACCTTCTTTGTTGTGATGGTGATGGAGGGGTAGTGGGAACTCTCATCACTTGTTCATCTTTCTTAAGTGAAATATTCTAGAAAAAGGGAAGTCAGCAGAAGCCACCTGACTTCTCCTTCAGGGGAATGGCATTGACCTCCTGCTAGGTAGTTCAGTCAAGGCAACAGAGAGGCAACAAGCATTTATTAAGCATTTGTTATGTTCCAGTCATTATGCTAAGCACTGAGAATACAAATAAAGGCAAAAATCAGTTCTGCCCTCAAGGAGTTCAGAGCCTAATGGGAGAGACAACATGCAAATAACCATGTACAAATAGGATATATACAGGATAAATCAGAAATAATCTTAGAGGGAATATGTAACTGGAAAAGTGTTAAAAGTTTTAATCCTAACATTTAGGATTATGTTCATTATCTTTAGCAAACTGATAACTGATGGCTTAAATAAAGCCATTAAATTTTGCTACTTATTAACCAGTTAAATCCTAAAGTGGTATAGATAGTTATTAAGGCTCTTTTTTTTAATCACTCCAAGCAATCATCTAAGTACTAGGCCAGCTCCAGACCAAAGGTAATATGGGAGGAAAATTCTAGACACACTTTCTCCACAAATTCCAATTAGCTTTAAAGGATTTTAGAACTAATAGGTCACCTATTTGAGGAATCTTTGGCTTTTTGTGATCAGCTTAGTGAAGTGAAACTCATGGGTACAATGTAGGCCAGAATTTTGTTCTTAGAAACCATTTTAGAAATCTCTGGGGCAGCTAGGTGGCACAGTGGATAGAGACCAGTCCTGAAGTCAGGAGGACCTGAGTTCAAGTTTGACCTTAGATACTTAACGTGTCCTAGCCGTGTGACCCTGGGCAAGTCACTTAACCCCAATTGCCTCAACAACAAAAAAAAATCTCTGCAGATTCCCTATAGTTCAGTAGCTTGACTATGATTTCTAAATGTTCTAATAGCCTATAGCCATGCTCATACTGAATTTCAATTTAATTCAGTTTGATTTAATCCACCTAGTGAATTACCACATTGTAAAGAAGCTTTTCTCCATGCTATTAAATATTATGTTTCCTAAATAATCTTTTTTTGCTCAGGTTTTTATTATGCCTAATTTTCATACAATTTCATAATTATTAAATGTACATCACTAATTATATACCAATACTAAAGACTTCACATGTGATTTTTTTTTGTTTTGTTTTTTCTCATGTAATACAGTTAGCTGCTTGCCCAAAACTTAAAAATTTTAAGGGGAAACTGCTTACCTATAAACTTCTTTTCTGTAGATTAGTAACCTTCAGTAGTAAAATTTGACCTTTATTTTAGGACTATTATTAACAATAATAACAATTTATGATTTATATAGCAATTTAAGATTAGCAAAATGATATATGCACATTAAATATACATTCATATTTGACCTGCACAATAAACCTATGAAGTCAATATTATAGATGTTATTATCCTCACTTTAAGGATAAAAAAACATCTTCAGGGAGATTAAGTGATTTACCCATGGTTACACACTGTTATTCAGGACCTAATTTTTATCTGATTCTTAATCCAGCACTCTTCTCATTGATCCATACACTCTTCATTTAATACTGCCATAAAAATGTCTTAATAGAAAAACACACTCAGGAGTCACCTTACCTGGACTCTGTCCAATAATTATATCATATTCATTGTAGTACAGTACAAAGAGGGCTAGCCTGAGAGAATTAGATATGAATCCTGACTCTTGACATTTACTAGCCAGAGGACTATAGGGCAGTCATGTAATTTCGCTGAATCTAAGCTTTTTTTTTCTATTGATACTTGAAGTATCTTCTCACAGTTTTTGTGAAACTCCAGTAGGATTATATATGACTGATTGTTACAAATCTTAAAGTATTAGATAGATGCTAGTTAGCTGTGATTATTTACATAAGATGTACAATTATTTTTATAAAAGATTTGTTTTGTAAGTCTCTAAAAACTTAAATACTTTTACAGTTATTATATTTTAGATATTTTTATTTATGCTCAACTAGGTTAAAAATAAATATAATTGATGAACAAGAACAAGAAGTATTAACAAGAGTATCTGATACAGAGGCAAATTCCAAAGAAGACCCTAAATATGGGGGAAATCAGGAGGTACTCATATTTTAAAAGAAGTTAAATTAAACTTTCAGTTTTACAAGCGCAAAATGCTTCATTGTTGGCTAGTAGAGGAAAATAATATTATCTAAAATAAATATTGTAGATTATGAGAAATTTTAAATACTCACTCTTGAATCCAGGAAATTAAAATAGAAAAGTCATCATAATAGAAAAGCTATGATCACATAAATTATGAAAATTTGTTTACTGATTTTCAGAGATTTTCACATTTAACATCAGAGTTTGAAGAAACAGAATTTGCAAGAATAAAGCAACCCACTTTAATACCACAACTTTCTTTGACTGCGGAAGTAACAAATTTGTACAAGTGTCCTGTGTAAGCTAATTTGTATAATTAAGTTTATTTTGTAATATTTCTTCTATTCTTAGAAATACTTAGGTTGCATTTCCATATCCTATTCCACACTTTTAATATGTTGTGTTGAGTTGGGTTTTTTTTTTGCATTGTTCAGAACATTGAAGAATAAAGAGACAGGAAAAAATAATACTAAACTATTTTTACTGTTTAAAAAAAAAGAAAGGACCTCTCATAAAGATCTTTTATTGGAAAAAATTTTGTCAGTCTATTACTCCTCCCCTACACCATAATATTCTCTTCCTAATCCTGTAACAGTATATTTACACAAGTTTTATCTACTTAAAATATAATCCTTTTAGATTTACAGAGGAGAAAAGAAATTGAAGTCGTTAATCCAGGACCAGTAATCTGAGTATGATTATGAAGATGTAATTATGCTTTATAAAATTTCCTTGCATTCTTTTCTGGTTTTCTTCCCTTCTTCTATTTGTTTCCCCCTCACAGTTAAATTAACGACAAACAACAAGGAAAGGGTTACATACAAACATGATGGGACTCTAGAATTGAACCTCTTTCTTAATCACACCATGATTCCAGAGTTCAAGAAACAGGCTAAGAGAAGGTTGAAGTCAGTTACATAAAGGTTGTTCAGAACTTGAGGCAAATCACATTCTGTAGTTTCTCCTCTTCTATCTGACTTGAACTTAACATTTCCCCTAAACAAGGGACAGAATGTGGTGTTCTAAAGAGCAAGCACAAATTTATCCAATTATAAACTACATTAACCTTGAGACCTCAGGTCCCAAGAGACAATTCTGAATATAGACAGGTCAAGACTTTGAATTCCACCCAGTGCTATCTCAAGAAGCATCCAGTTAGGGTCAGTTCTAACTACCAAAATATCATTTGGTGGAAAGATCTAAGCTGGTGAACTCTGAATTGCCCAATATGAAAGAAGACTGAGATACTGAGTTCTAATCCTCAAGGAAACGATCATTAGAGGAGAGAGATTTAGAAAGTGAACAATAGGGGGAAAAAGCAAAATGCGGGAGGAGTAGACTAAAATTACCAAGATTTCAGGAAGAAGGAACTCAGAGACTTTGAACTTAAACAAATCAATAGAGAAAACATTAACAACACAAGAAAATATGACCTCTAGGTCTAGTAAATGAGTTCAGGCCTCTGTGAATAAATTGTGAATAAATAGTGTAACCTAAAGGAAAATGATGCAACATTTAGTGAGACAGAGGATCCTGTGAAATGTAAGAGTACTGAAACAACACACTGTTTCAGAATTCTTCAAAGGAGAAATTAGAATTATGAGGATATAACTTATAATCCATGGCAAAAATAAAATAGGAAAAACTAGAATCTGTCCTGGTAAATCTAACAAAGAAATCAAACTGAGAACAATAGATTGGAAATACAAATATGCAGATGTATCTAGAAGACAAATAACATTTAAGAAAAATGTACTTATTATTCAAACAAAACACACTGATCTTGAAGATAGGATGCATAGAGACAGCCTAAGGATCATCAGTCTCCCAGAAGAACATTATAGGACAAACCCCCCCAAACCAAAATTAATTAATAGAAGAGAACTTCTCAGAACTTCAGAACATAAAAAATAAAACAACAGTTGAAAGAATTCATATACTGCCTTTAGGAAGAAGAAAAACTCATATAGCTGCTTAACTTCAAGTTACATAATGGTTAAATTGAACAATCCAGGAATATAGATATAAAGGAAGGGAAATTTGAAAATGGAACTATTCTGTACTCATTAGAAAATATAGGAAGAAATGGAATATTGTATTCTGAAGAGCAATGGAACTTAAGATGCAGCTCAGGATGACTTACCTTGCAAATCTGAACTTAACCATACATGAAAATAAAATGTGTATTCAATAATAGAGGTGTTTGAAACATTTTTAGAAAGAAAACTAGAACTGAAGAAATTATTTACTGCTTGAACTTTAAACAAAAATGCAGAAGGATTGAGTAAATACAGAAGCTAAGTATGACAGTAATAACAGAGCAACAGCAGAAAGACCAGTAAGAGATTTCTTTCTAAATGTACACAAGAAGATGGGTGAAGTAGAAGTACATTGGTATAACCGTGAAGAGAGAGGCCTGCGGCAATAAAGACAGAATCTGGCAGCGCCCTGCTTACACGTGAATCAGCATTTTGTTTTGTTTTATTTCCTGAGACTACCTTACAACATAGAAGGGTGTGTGAAAGAAGGGAGAAAAAAAGGGGAATAGAGATGTTCTCGTGTAAAATTGAGTGGTACCAATGACAGAAAGGTGAACCCTGTGGTCTCAGCAAAAGAAAAGTCTGAAGAAAAGTGATGAGAAAGGGTGGAGGAAGGACTGAAAAAGGGAGAAAGGAAGAAAGCGGAAGAGGGTTCTACTGATAAATGCTCCTATGGATAAAGAAAGATGATTTGTAAAGAGAGATAGGAACCTTGTGCTGGGTGTGGTTTGGCCCCTTTGGTCCTTGAAAAGCCTGGTCATTCTATCTCAGGAAGGACAGATTTGGAACTCCAGGACAAATGGCACCTGAGGAAGTTAGAGAGCATGTATCTGGGGAGGAGATATTGTGGTATTCTCAGGAAGGGAACAGAATAGTGGTCTGAATAATGAAAATTGTGGTAGAGGAGGAGCCGTACCTTGAGATAGTCTCCTCTCTGACACTTGCAATAAATGGCATTGTTTTGCTAGTGAGACATAATGAAAAAGGGGACTCCCTGAGGCAAGCTCTACCTTCTAAATTGGGTCACAAAGAGTTGGACATAACTGAACAGCAACATCAAAATGTAACCATGAGATCTTTCTTATTCTTATGAAAGTTAGAGCATCCTTGGCTTTTAGGCATTCATCAAAGCTTACAGATAGTTCCTTTTGCTGTCCAAAGTCTTTCCTCTAACAGACTTCCACTAGGTTCTTTTTATCCTTAGTCCTAATTTAGTCTTAAGACCATTTTGTAGAATCAAACAGGTTATGCCCCCAATAAATAAGAGCTCTGCTCATTTCCCTAGTTTCTCATTCTCAAGAATGAGTTTTTAATCACCTTCATTATATATAATAGAAAAAAGATTTTACATATTTAGTCATTAATAATGTTTCCTTCCACCAATAAGAGATAATTAGATGACATAGTAGATAGAGCTCCAGAGACCTGGAGTCAGGAAGACCCGAGTTCATATCTGGCCCTAGACATGGTTGTGTGACCATGGGCAGGTCATTTAATTCTATTTACCTCAGTTCTTCATCTGTAAAATGATCTAGAGAAGGAAATAGCAAACCATTCCATTATCTTTGCCAAGAAAACCTTAAAGGAGTCACAAAGGGAGACAGGACTAAGAAATGACTAAACAACTAGTGTGTATGGTGAAATGGTACTTCCCATCTTGTTAGTGTTATTGTTGATTCTTGCTAAAGAAATTCATATAATGTGTATGTGGTATATGTGTGTTTAAATGGATAAAGTCTTTTTGAATTCCAGTTTGATGGCCCACGCTACTTCTTTCTCTACACATTGATCTTTTAGGCATTTATTAGGCAAATACTTTACTAACCTCTGGAAGCTATGACATTAATGAAGGAATGAATGAATTTTGAATATATATTCATGGAAGCAGTAAAATCCAATTTACTTTTTTTTACACTAATTTAGATTGGCATTCTCTCAATTTGATTGAAATATATTTTTATGTACCAGGGTAGAAAGGCTTTATGCATTCAGTGGCATACTATGTGTGTCCCAGAGAATCAGCCTACCTAAATCTACAAAGGCTCCTGATTAGATTTTTGTCCTGGAAATGATGCTTTCTTTTTTTTTTACCTCCAGAAGTTCATGGTGGCATTGATTGTCAGGCCTTGGGTATACCTTATCTGAAGGTATCAAAGATCCTTGAAGTTCTGAAGAAGATAGCAGAGATTCTAAACTATATTCAAGTAAATGTTTGGTTTTTAAAATACATAATGTGCACCCTATGATAGGACAGTCATCTGTTGTTTTGTCAGGGTAAATATTGAAAAGAATTTTTTTGCATTCATTTTACTTTAATAGGATGATTTAAATGTTTGTTTATTTTTAAATTTTTAGGCACGAACAAAGGAGGAGAGCCAGAGTTCAAAAGCTTAAATATTTTATTAAAATATTTTACAATGATAAACAGGTTTCTTGCACTTCAGCATCTCCCCTGCAGCTGGATTTTAAAGTCATATTTCAGCAGATTTTCAATATTCAACTAATAAACTGGCCTGAAACTCTTCGCTTAGAGGTATGTCATAAAAATTTCTATGACACTTTACTTTTTACAAATGTACTTTAGAATTCATTCCCTATTACTGTTCTTAACATCTTTATATATAATCTTTGTCTTTTATAATACTATTTGATTTTGATCTGTGAGTATAACTATGGTATAAAAGATTATTTTATGACATGAGATAATATATGTAAAACAATATATAAATGTTAACTTATTTAAACGTTGTATATGAAAAAAGTGATTTAATACGCAATTTGAACTGTTCTTCATGTTATTTAAGCTATGATTCAATTATTATATAGCCATAGCTGAGGAGGAAGGCCATTGTTTGTGTATAAATGCAAATATTGTAACAGTTATAAGTGTAGTAAAATTCTGCCCCATATATAACCACAATCTTTAGTTTTTTACCAAGGGAAGAAAATAAGAGAGGGAAATTGTGGAGACTGAGTGGGAAGGACTGATGGTTGGAGAGGGATTAGACCTTAAAATAGAAGCAGAACAAGAAAGAATAAAAGACACCAGGGACTTATCATAAATAGAAAAAGATACTTCTTTGAATCCTTCTACTTTTGCTTTTAAAGTTTCCATTGGTCTGCTAGAATCAGATACTGGGCTTATTTTTCTTATTTCAACTACCTTCCTTCCTCTTATCATCATAGAAAACTCATAGAAAACCAGGATTGTTGATGAAGTGTTTTAATACTGAAAAGTTCCATTTAGTATAGGTATGAAGTCAGTATATCACTATAGCATTTGTCATCATTGAACAGACATACCTTTCATAATTCAGCTTTTTGTTCATATAGAGCCTTTTGTATTTGCTCATTTTATTCTCCCAACAACACTATGTGGTTCCTATTCCCAATATTATCACCAACTTAAAGGAGCCTTAGGCATAGAAAGATGAAATTATTGGCCCCAAAGCAGCATCTAAGCAGCAAAGTTAAAAACCAACCCTGAGCCTTTGGATTCTCAAGGCACCTGGTTGGTTTGGGTTTTTTTCCAGTATGACAGTTATGTCATAGTAGGCTTCTGTCATGAAAACATATCTGCAGTGTTCTGAAGAATACTTCTCATACACTTTTAGGCATACTTGCCTGGGAATAGGGCACTAGAGGTCTGATTTCAGCTCTGTCAGTAACTAGCTGGGTGACCTTGGCCACACTCTTATCTTTTGAGCATCTCAGTTTATTTTACTTAAAAAGGATTTGAGCTTGATTAGTGTGGTTCTCTGAATGAGGCATGAGGCCCTTTAAGGAAGATCCATGAGGTCAAAACTATTCATCCCAATAGTACTAAGATTTTTGAATTTAAAATACAGCAAATAGAAATAGCTATTATATACAGCGAAGTTCTTTGGGTTCTCAATAATTTTTTAAGAGTCTAAAGATTCTGACAAAGCCTAGCAATAAGAGACAGAGAAATTGCATTTAAAATAACTGTAGACAAAATAAAATATTTGGGTGTCTTATCCGCCAAACAAACCCAGAAACCATATGAATACAATTACCACACTCTTCTTACACAAATAAAGTCTGATCTGAACAATTGAAAAAATAATCAGCTGCTCAAGGTCAAGCTAATATAATAAAAATGACAGTTTTACCTATTGGTTTGTTTATTCAGTGTCATTCCAATCAAGCTGCCAAAGAAAATATAACTAGAAAAAAATAACAAAATTCATCTGGAAAAACAAAAGATCAAGAACATTAAGGGAATTAATGGAAAAAAATACAAAGGATGATGGTCTAGCAGTACCAGAGCTAAAACTGTATTATAAAGCAGCAGTCATCAAAACCATTAAGTATACTGGCTATGAAATAAGAGTGGTGGATCAGTGGAATAGGTTAGAAACACATGACACAATAATCAATAACTATAGTAATCTAGTATTTGATAAACTCCAAAACTCCAGCTTCTGAGATTAAAAACTCAGTATTTGACAAAAATTGCTGTGAAAACTGGAAAATGAAACTCAACATAGAACTACATCTCTCACCCCATATCAAAATAAGGTTAAAATGGGTACATGTTTGGACATAAAGGTTGATACCATAAACAAATTAGAAGAGTAAGGGATAGTTTATCAGATCTTTGGAAAAGGGAGGAATTTATGGCCAAAAAAGAACTAGAGAACATTATAAGATGCAAAATAAACAATTTTAATTACACTAAATTAAAAAGGTTTTGTAGAAACAAAAACAACACACACAAGATTAAAAGGGAAGTACAATGCAGAGAAAAAATTGTATAGCCAGTGATTCTGATAAAGACGTCATTTCTAAATTTATTCTATAAAGCACCATGTCAAATTTATAAGAATGTCATTCTCCAAATGATAAATGATCAATTTTCAGATGTGAACAATTTTCAGATGATGAATTTAAAGCCATCTATAATCATATGAAAAATGCTCTAAATAACTATTGAAGAGAGGAATGAAAAGTAAAACAACTTGAAGGTTCCACTTCACACCTCTCAGATTGGCTAAAATGATAAGAAAACATAATGATAAATGTTGAAGGGATGTGGGAAAACTGGGACACTAATGCATTGTTGGTGGAGGGAAGAGGACCCACATATGCAAAAATGTAGCAGTTCTTTTTGTGGTGGCAAAGAATTGGAAAATGAGTAGATGCCCATCAATTGGAGAATGGCTGAATAAATTATGGTATAGGAAAGTAATAAAATATTTATTCTATAAAAAATGATGAAGTTGATTTTAGAAAGGCCTGGAAATATTTACATGAACTGATACTGAGTGAAACAAGCAGAACTAGGAATACAGTGTGCATAGAAACAGCAAGACTGTGTGCTGATCAACAATGAAAGACTTGGTTCTTCTTAGTGGTTCAGTGATCCAAGGCAATACCAATAAACTTTGGATAGAAAGTGCTTTCTGCATCCAGAGAGAGAACTATAGAGAATGTAAATCAATACAAGCCATGTTTATTTTCTCTCTCATAGTTTTTCCCTTTTGTTCTTATTTTTTCTCCCAACATAATTCATAAATAAATATTTATTAAAATTAATGTACATATATAACCAGGAAAAAAGAAAACAATAAAAAGGGGGCATAGAGTGTAAAGGTTCCTAAGATCAAAAAATCTGAGAATCTCTGGTCTAGATGATCTAAAGATTTGTCTAGCTCTCTTTTAAGATTCCAGCTATAAATACTTGTTTCTAGTATGATTTCATTTGTCTTACATTTAGATTTATGAAATAAGTAAAAGGACAAGCATATTGGCCAAAATATATCTACCTATACCCAACAACACTGCACTGAAAAGCAAAGCTGTTTTGGAACAGACAGAGTTTAGCTGTGATAAACTAGTCGTACCTGCATATGGAGAAGTAGGAAGCAGTGAGTTAATTGCAAATTGCATTTTCTCTTTGTATTTTCAAACTGCTGTGGCCACAACTTTTCAAGACCCTCTGCTAAATTCTTGAGGCACTAGGATATATGCTGATTGAAGAGAGTACTGGTGCCAGTGAAATTGCAGACCGACTCTTCTAGCCTGTATAGCCAAGTATTTCCCTGTCCTTCATGCTCCCAGTTTGAGATTCCCTATCTGTGTTTCACAATAGCAACTAAAAGGAAACTTATAGCTCTTGGTTCAAAAGAAGCATATCCTTAGTAAAGATCCTTAATTCTAGATGTGTGAAGTTTTCATTCCCAAATGGAGCTTTAAGCTGCTTTTTATTTTTACTTTAAACTGTAGAAACTTTTTTAAAATTGTGAAATAACTTTTTTCCTACTTTGCTCTCCTTTTTTTGACATACAGATGTGCCTTTTCTTCTTGATGTGACTGAAAAAGAAGAACTTTGCCTGTTGACATCCGGAAAACTAAGCTATTCTTTATCATGGGCATTAGATGAAAATGGCATCCCTTTAACACCTATGTCCCAGTCACTAAGTTCTGTCTGCCACAGGTTATAAAATTTTATGTTAGAGAAGTAACATCACTCTTCAACAGTATATTACTTAAGCTCATGTCTGTCTTACGGCAGCATTCCATTTCAGACAGGTACAGACTGGTTGGTTTCCTAAACTTCAAAAAGGAATCTCTTCCAGTTTCTTTAGAACAACTCAAAGCTTGAATTCATTCTCTAATGGTAGTCATGAAATTTACTGAGGCTTCATCTCTCTTCTAGCTTTGCCTTTTCTGACCATTGCTCAGGCGTGAACTTCAAACAGTACTGAGTGAATCCTGAAGAAATGGGGATTTCTAAGTGAAGATGATGGATCCTTTCAAATGATTATATGTAGATATTAGGGCAATGATTTCTACAAATTGTCACATCAAAGTGTTCTGAGTATGCACAAAGTTACATTCCTTGTGTTAGCAGTTATCATTTGGGATAGGCTAAATTGTCAGAGGAATGCCCATGGCAATTTGGGCAATGGATAAGATTGGGGTAAGAAGACCTGGATTTGAATCCATCGACAAGTCACATAAATTGCACTGAAACTCAGTTTTCTCATCAGGGATAGTAAGCAATACCTATTCCTCTTATTGTCAAGGGCACCGCTATCTTTTTTCCCAGGCTCACATAGTTTCAACATATAATTCCTATCAGAGCTTACAAATATGACAGGAGAAATAGGACATACCCTTATCAAATGATGAACTATACATTAATTATGCTTTTGTTGCAAGAACAGAACTGGATGTACTGTGCTTTGGCAATTGTATCCACAAGATGGGGATACTCCCTCATTAAATCAGACTCTTATTACCTCTTCCTTTGATGCCAAGGAGATATGGGGAAGAGACCTCTAGCTAGTATGCTACTGAGCTCTGTCTTTGGTTGTATTTCTCTTAATATTCTTAATGAAAAACACAGATGTCATATTTATCAAATCTTATTTTAGTACACCTTAATTATGTTAAATATATTGGGGAAGTCTAAGTATTAAGGAGTAGCATCCTATTGTGGAAGATATGTGAACTTGGTGGCCTAAGTTTCTAGCCTAACTTTGATAGTCATTAGCTCAGTGATCCTGTACAAATATCTTAATCTCTTCAGATCTGTAAAATGGGTATCATTCCTGTAGTGCCTCTATAACTAGTTTGTTGGGAGCAAAGTATTTTGTCAGTATCCTCTAGAAATGTGACCTAGGTGAGTTTTCCCCTGTACCTAGACCAAGACCTCACCTAGAGTATTCAGTAAATGTTTTGAGCTTGTGTGCTAGAATGGAAAGAATATTCCATCTCTGATGATTAACTTTTTGATCATGGGTAAAACACTTAATTTTTCTTAAACTCAGTTTCTTCATCTGTAAAACAAGTATAATCCCTATAGAAAACTACTTCAAAAAGTGGTTGTGAAAATCAAATGTGATTATATATGTCTGTGTATAATTTTGTAAGCTTTAAGTTACTACAAAAATGTAAGCTATTGTCATAAAAATATCATAATTATATTGTTAATATATAAATGTGGCAAAATCACAGGAAAGAAACATGATGCATATTAAATTTTTCCCATATGGTAGTGTGTTAAAGAATGTGGATGCAAGAGGTGTTCCTGGAATTCCATGGCTTATTAATACTGAGAAGCTCTTTGAATGGGCAAATGAAGTCACAATTGATCCAAATGACCCAGACTACTCAGATTTGATGGAATTCATAATGGTAAGTCTTACTGGAACAGTGCAAAATTATATATAATTATTGAAAAGGGTACCCACTTATATATTCTTGAATTTTTAGACTGATCCCATCTGTTCACCAATATCAAATAACATATGATAGAAAGTACACTGAACTGGAAACCAGAAACTTGGATTCTAGTTCCTGTTCTACTATTTACTAACCATCTGACTTTAATCAAGGCACATCACCAACATGAGTCCCTTATGGGAAAAAATGAGATGATTTAACTAGAATGATCTCAATTCTAAAAGTCAAGGAACTTAATGAATCTTATGGTAGAATGAATGAATTATGCATTTATTAAGCTCCTGCCTTGTATTAGGCTTGGAGTTACAAAGACAAAGCAGTTCCTTCCTTCAAATGAGAAGACATGCAGAGGAGTGGTAACTAGGGAAAGGAGTTTTTGTCTGGGAAACCACAAGAATGACAAGTGGAATCAAAGGAAGGACTTTGAGAAGTCATGTTGTCAAAAAGCATTTATTAAGTCCCTCCCATATATCACATTCTAATGATACAAAGAAAGGCAGAAACAGTCGAGGCCCTCAAGCAGCTCACAATGAGGAAATAACATGCAAACAATTATGTGCAAACAAGATATATAAAGATCAGTTGAAGTTAATCTCAGAAGGCATGAACATTAAAGAGGACTGGGAAGGACCTCTCATAAAAGTCAGTATTTCAGTGGGATCTTAAGGAATTGAAGGTAGATGGTAGAGATGTTGAAGAGATTTCCAAGCCTGGAAGGCAGATAGTAAAAATGCATAAGATTTTATGGGAGGACTAGCTAGTAGACAATAGATCAGAGAGCATGTGAAGAGGAGTAAAATGTAAAAAAACTGCAAGGATGGGAAGGGGTCAGGTTATAAAAAGCTTAAAGAAAAAGAGGATTTTGAATTTTATTCTGGAAGCAATAGGGAGCCACTGAAGTTTATTGAATAAACTCACTCACTTTAAGATTACTGTGGAAAAAGAAAAAAAAAGATTACTGTGGTACCTGAATGGAAGATGGACTGGTATAGGGAGAGACATGAGGTATAACAGACATACATGGTGTGATTTTAGAGAAAGGGCTTCCTTTACCCAAAATACCTTTCTCATCCAACTTCCTGATATTTGGGGCCAAAATAACAAATGGTGGCAGAAACCCAGATAGCTTTCATTTACATAAAGATGAGGAAAGTGACCCTTCACTGTCTTTGGATCATGAGGTTCTGATGTAGAAGAATGATTGTTGGAGCTCAGATGATTTAGAGCAGAACTTCAATTGAAAATACTGTGGAGAGAGAGATAAACTTCCCCACAGTACTTGGAGTACTTTGTCAAGGCATATAGTAACAGTTGTCATTTATTTTGATGGGACAAATAAAATTTTTCTAGTAGATGATCCCCTAATATTTGATCTATTAGAAAATCTTGGCAGGTGAAGAAAAATGTAAGAAATTCTACTATTATAGCAACATATGTGATGGCATTTTATCAAATCTTTTGATTATTAATATCAAGTGAGACATAAAATAAAGGGATGAATGCTTCCCAAATATGTTTGTCTCTATTTTGGTGTTTGTTACTATCATAGCATTCTTTCATGTGGTTATTGAAGTAATTTTCTTTGGGAATTTATTGGAAAATGACTGTCTCATAACACATATACACATACATTCAAAATACATATACGTAAGCATATGTGTTAATTGTTTATATATTCTGGATACCAAATTATTAGATAGAATTTTTTTCCAATTTGTTTCTTTTCTTAATGTAGATGCATTAATTTTGTTTGTACAGAAGCTTTTCAGTTTCATGTAATGAAATGTCACACTGTTCTCTCAACATTATTCAATCAATAAACATTGACACTGTGCCAGTAAGCACTAGGGATACCAAAAATGGAAAAAGAAAGTCCCTGTCCTCAAGGAGCTTGCAATCTAATTGGGGAAGGGGAGGAGAAGAACAACATGCAAACAAATTTTATGTTTGTAATGTGTATGCACACAAATAGAGATATCTACAAAATAAATAGGAAATAATTAATTGGGGAAAGGCACTGGAATTAAGAGGGGTTGAGGAAAGCTTCCAATAAAAGAAGAGATTTTTTTATTTGGGATTTTAAGGAAGCCAGGGAGTTCATTAGTTAGAGTGGAATAGAAAGAACATTCCAGGAATGAGGAACAGCTGGAAAGAATGAGCAGAACTAAGAGATGGTGTATCTTGTTTGTGGAATAGTCAGAAAGCCAGTGTCACTATACCAAAGGGTATGTGCAATGGAGTAAGAGATAAGAAGAGGTAGGAGGGGACTCAAAAGAGTACATTTTCTATTAAATACTGAAGGTAATAAATCATTGAAGTTTATTGAGTAGAAGGTCGACATGATTAGTCTTGTATTTTAGGCAAGTCACTTTAGCTATTGAATATAGGATGTATTGGAGTAGGGTGAGCCTCAAGGTAGGCAGTACACCTGTGCTATATCATTATATGTAATGGTTTAAAATAATTGAAATAGGGATTTGAAATCTTTATCTTTTACAGTATACAAGACATAAAGGGCAAGCTATTCCAAAATATTTTCGTCTTGAACAGCTGCAAGAGGAATTTAATTTTGTTTCTGAAGAGGAAATTAAAAAAAGCAAACGTTTCCAACTACTACAACTTAGAAATGCAGGCCAATTAGATGTCTTTGTTCTTCAGCAAATGCCTCTCTATGACAGAGAGATACCAGATTTAGTCTTCCCGGTATTTTTCTTCGTATTTATGATTCATTGATAATAAATCAAATTATATTTTTTACTCTACAATAAAATATACCTTTTCATAGCTTTTATAAATACTTCTCCCTGAGCTACATTAATTGAGCAGATTCTCCAATGGAAGACCTATTCTTAAGGTTTTGTAAAGCTTGGCCATTGAGATGCAAAACTAGAAAAGTTTTGAGTATCAACTTTAGGACACCCTAAATATGTTGACTAAGGATTATCATCTAGTTATTTACATGCTAATAATTTTTGTCACAGTATCTCTTAAAGATCATTGAATAAATCAATCATAAGGGATTGTGATATCACTGCAAAATAAGTAGACAGTGAATACATTATCTAGGAAATCTAGATTCTTGAAGTGTTAGGCTGGCATTTCACATTAGAGCTTCAAAAGTTGTTTGTCTCTGTTTGGGGTTATTTCATTAATAAATATGAAAAATGACCAAATTGCTGCCATACATATTTTATTAAGCCCAGCTTTGGAGTTATGGGATTCAATTTATTTAAAATCATTTATATTAATGCCTGTTCCTCAATTAAAGCACAAGTATGTTTCCAGTTTTCTTAAAACTATGGAAAGAACTAAATTAAATCCTATAAGTAGAAGGAACTCTAGTGTAGGTAGAAAGAACTAAATGATCTCTAAGGTCCCTTCCAATTGAGATTCTGAATTGATTCTACTAATCTTGGTCCTGATTTGCTGAAAGTTAGTTCAGGAGAAAAACGATACTTTCTCTAAGCCTATTTGTCTTAAGAATTCCCTGACATACACAAAAGATATTTTGTTTTTCTTGTATAAGCATGACTTGATAAATTATCTCTGCAAGACCATGAAACACTAAACTAATAATGAATAATAAATTCTGATCAAGGATTTTATGAATTTTTATAAATTCTCAGTAAAGCTAAAGAAATTCTTTCAATTTATTTTTATACTGGGATCCCCAAAATTCTAAGAATTTTACTATTTTACTGTTCCCAAAGTTCCTATGATTATGCCTTTTTTTTAAATGAAATCTATACCTAAGAAATTAGAAATAAGGTGTAAGGGAAAGAAAATTCCCAGAAAAGAATGCTTCTTTTCATACTAGTGCTCCTTCACAAATATTAAGGAAGAAAATGAGTTAAATAATTAATATTACATTAATGCATATCCTATTTAAAACTCATACCATGTTCAAGAAGTAAAACTAACAATTCTGTATTTAGGAATATGAAAGCCAGATACAGAAGGACATACAAATTTCAGATGAAAATTCTATTACTTCACAAAGGATGCATTCTATCAACTTTATGAAAAAGGTAATAGCAATGTATTTTTCTTTACATTTTTATATTTTATTTTTCCATTACATGTAGAAATGGTTTTTAATAATTATTTTAAATTTTTTTTAATTCCAAATTCTCTCACTCTTTCCTCCTTGAGAAAGCAAGCAATTTGATAAGTTATACATGTGCAGTCATGCAAAACATATTTCCATATTAGCTATGTTGTAAAAGAGAAAACAGACCAGAAAAACCCAATAAAAATAAAGTAAAAAATGTTTCAATATGCATTTACACTCATATCAGTTCTTTTTCTAGAGATAGCATTTTTATCACAAGTCCTTCAGAATTGTTTTAAATCTTTGTATTGCTGAGACTAGTTGTCATTCACAGTTGATCATAGCACTATAAGCAATGTATTCTTAAAACATATTTACACATTTATATCTAATCAAAGGAAATTGATACTTTTATAAAATTATGTATATATGTGTGTGTGTGTGTGTGCGTGCGCGCGTGTGTGTGTTTGTATAAAGATATATATAAAACTCTCACTACAAACACAGAAAATTCCCAAGTATAACCTAGGATTATTCTGGGTCCAATTTACATATCTCCTCTACATGGGAGAACATGAGGAAGAAATAAGATTGTTTTGGGGCCTGCAGAAATTTTAAATTAGACATTACAAAAAGATAGTCATGGATTCCTTCTTGCCACATCCTGTTAGAACACTCAGGAATTATTTGTGCAATTACATTTAGCTAAAGGAAGTGTAAACCTTCATCCTGCTCCTTGCTCCTGAAGAGAAAACCAGAAGGAATTGAGGATAATCTGTCATATTAAAAAGGTTTATTTCTATTTTAGTTTTAACAATTAGTTGAAGAAACCATTCTCTACAGAACCCAGATACTTGTTAGTTTAAGCCTTTGCTGTCATAGTCTACTGCTTGATCTTCTTATAAGTCACTCTATCTTTTCTTTCTCCTTTACTATCCTTACTCTACACAACTGTCAGTGATTTTTCTTGAAAAATAGATCTAACTACCACTTATCTCCCCCTTCCCTATAAAAGCTCTTGGTTGTGCACCTCCTTTATGTAAGATAATTTCCCCCATTCTATTTGTCCCTTCCCCTTTCTCCAAGAGCATCCCTTTTTCTCATCCATTCATTTTTTTGAGATAATCCCAACATAATCAATTTACATAATCAGCACCCTTTTGTTTTCATAATCTGGTTCCAATCTACCTACTTATTATTTATTATATACTACTCTTCATCAGATACTACAATTATTTTGATGTTCTTTACACATACCTTCTATCTTCCACATGGATACCTACACATAGACTGATTTCTACCTCCCTCCCCCTTCTCACCTCAGTCTCTTAGAATCCAAAATTCACATAAAATTCACATAATTCATATAAAAGTTCAACTCAAGAATTTTGTACAAGACACTTTTCCTGGCCCTGCTAGTGCTTTTTCCTTAGAGATATATAAATTGATCTGGATCTATATCTATAAATAAGCTAGGGACATATAAGGTACACACACAGTTTTATTTGCATACTTTCACCATTACTTTTTCCATTGTTTCTTCTCATGTCTTTGGAAGTGATAGTTCTATACCATAAAGACTCTTAAGGGGATGTCCATCCAGTTGGGGAATAAGCTAAACAAGTTGTTACTTATAATTGTGATGGAATACTATTGGGCTATAAGAAGTTATGAACAAGAGGTTTCAGAAAAACCTGGAAAGACTTATGTGAATTGATACAAAATGAAGTGAGAAGAACCAGAATACTGTACACAATAAAAGCAATATTGAATTATGATCAACTATAAATGACTTATCTTTTCTAGAAATAAAATAATCCTAGACAATTCAAAGTACTCATGATGAAAAATACTAACTACCTCCAGAGGAAGAACTAAAAGTCTAAATTCAGATCAAAGAAGAGTATTTTTTTTGCATGTATTTTTTTAGTCTATTTCCTAGAAATATTTTCAGACAAAATGAAGAAGTAAAAATAGGCATCAAGAATGGTAAATAGGAAATATTCAGAAAAGCAATAAAGTTAGCAAGAAAAAAAGATTTGAAAGAAGCCATTAAAGAAATATGCCAGGAGAAATTGACTGACACCATTGACTGACAGGTTAAATCCATAGTGGTGTTTAGCAGACTAACCAGTTAGCTATAGTGAGGAGAAAGATGCTTTTAAAGGGAAGAAACTATGAAGAGGAACAATTACTTCTAATAGGCTTAGTCCTGAAAAGGACTTAGCCTAGCCTGTATTTTCTTTTAACAATACTTATGATTTGGAAATATTTTTTGCATGGTTGCACATAAATAACCTATATCAAATTGTTTATACTCTCAGGGAGGGAGAGGGAGAGAATTTGGAACTCAAAAAATTTTTAAATGAATGTTAAAAAAATTTTATATGCAATTTGGAAAAAAACAATAATTTTTAAAAAGATCCTTCAGAAGATTAGTATAAATAGGGATTTAAAAGTTTACCCTTATTGATACATTCTGTGGCTTAGTACCTTAGAGATTAGTCCACTGCCTGAGTAATGTACTTTTCCCAAAGATATCTATAGACTCATAGAAATGGATAAGACAACCAGCCTTCTCCCTCTCATTTCAAAGAACTTTGATTAGCTTTAGAAGCAGAAAACAAGTCATGGAGCTTCACTGTATAGTGATGATTAGAACTCAAGGTTCTTCATAATTCCCAGCTAGTATCTTTCTACTATAACATAAATAAATCCCTCTAATTGCTTAGTTATTACTTTAGAGACTTGATTATTAGTTCATTAAAGTTCTGTGCCATGGCTAATTTGCACACCAGAATCTTTGTCCAACTGTGGCTAAAGGTTTCTATATTAAAGAGCTATCTTTTTCTCATAAAGGAGTATGACTAGTTTTACAAGTTAGGCAAGTATAGGCTGAAGCTTAATTTCCCTTGTTTTTTTATCCTATCATAGTCTAGAATCTTCTTTAATTTTTGTGCTCCTTGAATACTTGAGCATAATTTAAATTGCTACTTTTTATATTAAAAAATTAGAGAAGTCTAATATGAGGAAAGATACTTTGAAATTTATTCCCAAGTAAATTAGTGAAAGAGTAGATTGGGGTGGGGAGAAGGGGTATATTGTTCTGCTCTCTATTTTGGGAGAATCTCTGAATTGATTTTCATAAAAGAGGTAGGGTTAGGACTTATGACTTCATTAGTTTATAAACTTCAATTGAAAAAACTTTACAAATGCAGATCAATAGTAAAGATAGTTTTCAACATTCATTTTTGTAAGATTTTGAGTTCTAAATTTTTTCCTTCCCTCCCTTACTTCCTTCTCAAGACAGCAAGGCATCTGATATAGGTTGTACATTACACAGTATGCTGTTTGAAAGTTGCCAATAATAGCAAAAACAATAATAGCTAGTTATTTGATTTTCAAAGACATCTCCTTCCTCACCCATTAGCTATAAAAAAAGAAAGTTAACAGTAGTGTCAGTGGAATTATATATGTATAGGTCTTACTTAAAATGTCAAAAATCTGTTTTAATAAAGTTTAAAACAGAAACATCTTTTTTTTTCAGATGAGGAAATTGGTGATGAAAAAAATTGTCAAAGTTAACAAATTTACCTTATCAGATGTTGTAACTGATTATGAAGAAATTGCATCTGCAAGGTATACACTAAAAAATAATTCAAATTGTGAGCCACTTTTTAGAACTCCCTTTTTTTTAGAAGAGTTCAACTTTATAAATGTATTTTGAATCAAAATTTTAAATGTTCAGTTTCAGAAGATAAATGTCAGTATTGGTGATTAAAGAATATGTTTTACAAGTTAATATATTGCCACTTTATTTCATGGACAGGTCTACATAATACCTGCTTTCACCTAACCTGTTCTTTTCAGGCTAAAACATGTCTTTTTTATTATTTCCAAACTATTTGGGGCTTAAAATAATCCTGACTTTGTAGTGCTATTTTAAAAGCTACTGTTATAATGCTATTACATCAGCCTGTATATACCTTGTTAATTCCCTATGTCAAATCTAAATATCACTACAGTGAATGAGAGTGCTCAGACCCACGGTATGTGCCTTTGGCTATTATTAACCATGTTTTCCACTTGTCTTGACAGTGGACTTAGAAGTATGACTAGGGGCTAAAAACAGGAATGTGGTTGTCAAGGGTCCTGGGAACCCTCTCTTTGGTCTGGCAAGTCATCAACACTGTTCATCAAAGTTGTCTGCATACCTTTTGGGGGGTAGTATTTTTAATCTTTTGCTAATGTAGAGATGATTTAATTAGAATGTTGAAGTATATTTCTATTTCTAATTTTCTGTAGCTGTACAAATGGTCTAACAGCTTCATAAATAACTTCATAGCACATTGAATCATAATTTAGAGATGGAAGGGAATTTATTTTATGCTCTCCTTCATTTTTCTGAATCCAGAGAGGTTTGTCACTTGCCCACAGTCACACATATAAGTAACAGAGGAGGGATTTGGGCTCTGATTAAAATCCAGCACACTACTAGACTAATTTTATCATATTAAAAAATAATGTGGTGTTTTACTTAGATCACATTGCCCTTTCTACTTTGTATCAAAGGAAACATATCCAAAGAAACATGGAGTAGCTTCATGTAAAACTGTTCCTTCAACATATTGGGGAGAAACATTGTCCCATTGTAAAGATTTATTCATCAAGGAATATCATCATTGGGTTGAGAATAATCTATAACTGTTTTTTTCATAGTAGGAAGAATTGGACTCAAAATAGGATTTCTGTTTATAATGAATAACAAAGTAAAAATGAAGTTAGTTTTTAAGATATGGCTTATGTTGTACAGATAGCTGATTGTTGTGAATTTCTCAGCCAGCTGAAACACGCCATTTGCAAGCTTGTGGAACGACGACGAAATTTAAAGCCTCGAAGAAGGGAAAGGAAGAAAGTAGCAGCACAAACGATTGGTGATGGGGACATTCACCTTCTGGTCAGAATCATGAGAGCTTATAATATCCCCTCCAGGAAGCCCACTGTGAGCCGGTGAGGCCTGTGCAGGTGTGCTGGGGGTGGAGAGGCTGTGGAGAGCTCAGCAGTGATTTGGTGCTGTGGATAACCAGCATTCAATGGCTCCTTACCTATTATGGGGGAAAATGAGAAAAAATTATGGGAAAAAATCTTTTTGATTCAGTCACAAAATGTAGATGTCCTGTGGTTCCTATTCTTGTCATACCCTCAGTCTCGTGTAGAGAACACAAGGCAGAACACTGTGACTCTAAATATATGGCCAACATCCTAGAGAGGTATAAAGCAGCATGTTATGTGTGAGGTTTAGAAAGAGGAAAAAAGGCTATTGCCAACTTGGGGGATTGGGAGGCCTCACGAGAGAGCAGGAGTTTAATTTCAGCACTTAAGGATCTTAGAATTAAACAGGCAAAGAGAGTAAGGGATCTCATTAAAGATATAGACAATAATAAGAGCAAAGTATTGGCGTGAGGGTGGGAGTGCAGAAGGAAGGGGAGTGGACAAAGATTAATCTAGTTTGACAGGAGTGTTGAGTATATGACAATGAGTTGTATGAGAGAAATCTGGAAAAGTAGCATGTCAGCAGATTATGAAGGCCTTGAATGTCAGCCAAATAAATTCAGATTTTATTTTGTAGGCAATAAAGAGCTGGTGACAATTGCTAAGTATAGAAGTGATGTGACCAAATCTATGTATAAGGATAATTAAGCTAGCAATAGTCACTGAGACAACCATTGTGTATGTGTGTGTGTGTGCACACATTACATATAAAAGGTTCAAGTATAAATTATGTATGTAGTGCATATATAAAATAATCTTATATATATAATAAAAAAGAAACTCATTCTCCTATTTAAGTTAGCTGCAGAGAGCCTTTGTGAGGGGGGAAATGCTGGCAATTAGAATATACAAATGAGCCCATCTGTTCCCTTGCACTGAATGGCTCAGCAGTCTTCCTCCTTGAAGTGTTATTACTTAGGAGGTATACTAATATAACAAGCTAACTTTTTATTATAAGTACAAGGTCATCTATGTAAGCTTCTTTGATAATCTTTGCTCTGGATAATAAGTTTTACATACAGGAGATTCATCCCTGTATTTGATTTTCTAAGTATCTTTAATTATTAGAAATAAAAATTCAAATTGCTGGGGAAAATTGATAATAGAATCAATAATCTATTTTCCTAAATGTAACTTGGACTTCTCATATCTTTTCCCATATTCCACTTTGCTTTGCCTGCTTCTTCCTTAGGTGATTTTTGCTAATTCAGAATTTATGGATGTCCAGCTAAAGATTATATGAAAAAGCATGGAATGCCAGTGTAGTTGAGGGCCACAATGTGAGAATAGAGAACTAATGGCAAAATAGGCACGAACCTGGAATATTTATAAAAATTGAGGGCAGGTAAGAAAATTGAACTTGGAATATAAGGTCTGTGAACCAGGATAAACCAGGTGTGATTGAAAAAGAAATGGAAAGATTAAACATCAACATCTTGGTTGTCAGTGAACTTGAGTGGTTGAAAATGGATAAATTTAATTCATATATTGCTGTGGGCAAAAATACCTTAGAAGAAATGAAATATCTTCACAGTAACACAAATCTGTGCTCCAAAACTGATGCCAAAGAGGGCAAAATTAATCAGTTCTATGAAGACCTATAATATCTTCTAGAAGTAATAACCAAAAAAGATGTCACATTCATCATAAGGGATTAGAATGCTAAATAGGAAATTAAAAGAATAACTGGAATAATAGGCCATTTTGACCTTGGAGTACAAAATGAAGCAGGCAGAGTCTAAAAAGAGTTTTGTTAAGAAAACTTATGGTTGTAACAAATTTTTCCAACTCAAAAGGCTATTCTACACATGGACATCACCAGATGGTCAATATGAAAATCAGATTGAAGATATATTTTTCAACCAAAGATGGAGAAACTTTATATGCAATCAGTTAATATAAAACCTGGAACTTACTGTGGCTCAGATCATGAACTTCTTATTGCAAAAGTCAGACTTAAAATGAAGAAAGCAGGGAAAAATCACTAGAACACAAAAATATTGCCTAAATAACATTCCTTATGAAAATGAAGTAGAAGTGATAGATTTAAGGGAATTCTGGTAGATATAGTGGCTTAAGAGCTGTGGACAGAGATTTACAATAATGTATAGGAGGCAGCAACAAAAACTTTCCAAAGAAAAAAAGAGCAAGAAATTAAAATGACTACCTGATGAGGTTTTATAAATAGCTAGGCAAAGGAAGCAAAGGAGAAAGGGAAAAATATACCCAATTGAATATATATATATATATATCTACATATATATATCTACATATCTACATATATAGATATAGATATAGATATATACCCAGAGGATAGCACGAAAAGATAATAAAGTTTTCTTAAATGAGCAATGCAAAAAAAAAAAGAAGGAAACAACAGAATGGGAAAGATGAGATGTCTGAGGAAATTGAGATATTAAGGAAACATTTTATGTAAAAATGGGCATGATAAAAAGACAAAAATGGTAGATTTAACAGAAGTAGAAGAAACTGAGAAGAGGTGGCAAGAATACACCCAAGAACTGTATAAAAAAACTTTTCACAAAATTGATAACCATAATGATACCATTGATCTAGAAACAGACATCTTTGAGAATTAAGTTAAGTGGACCTTAGAAAGCATTGCTAATAATAAGACTAGTGTAGGTAATGGAATTCCACTTGAGTCATTTAAAATCCCAAGGATGATCTTTTAAAAGTGCTACACTCAATCTGGCAACAAATTTGGAAAACTTGACATTGGCCACTGGATGGCAAAAGGTCAATTTATGTCTCAAGCGTAAAGAAGGGCAATGCTGAAGAATGTTTAAACTTTGATAATTGTACCCATTTCACACACCAAGAAGGCTATGCTTAAGATTCAGCAAAATAGGCTTCTGCAAATGTGAACCAAGAATTAACAGAAAAGCAGACTGGTTTTCAAAGAGGCAAAGGCTAGAGACTAAATTGCCAATATTTGTTGGATTATGGAGAACTAAACAAGGGAGATCCAGAAAAACTGCATCATTAACTAATGTTTTTGACTGTGTGTATCACAAGAAAATATTGACAAGTCTTCAAAGAGATGAGAATACTACAGTAATCTGTATGCAGGTCAAGATGCAACAGTTAGAATTGAACACAGAACAACTGATTAGTTTAATATTGGAAAAGGTGTATGACAAGGCTATATATTGTCAGCAAGTTAGATGTCTACTCCAAGCATGTGAAGACAGCAGAATGAGTGGATGAGAACAGTTTGTTCCATTAGCCATAAAGGTGGCTGAAGCAGGTGATATGAAACATTTAGAACTTGATTAGACATTAAAGACACAAAGGTCATCCACTGAATCCTGAGCCATTGCTAATCATTATGACTTTTTTCTTGCCACTGGATTTTGATGACTCTGGAAGAGAGAGGCTGACTTCACCCAACTGCCTCACTAAAATCCATTTTAAGCACATCAAAAAGATATCACCCATACCATTTTGTGATTTTTACCTAACTCAGAGTCCTTTAGCAACAGGCAAGTGATGAAGTAGCAGATGTGCATACTGGGAATTGTAGTCACAATCTTGTGTACTAGTAGCTCAGGCCACAGGGTTGTTTTCTCCCTGAACTGAAGCAACAGTGGAATTCAACAGATCCCTGGATATCTGATCAGCATTTTTAAAGGAATGCAATGCTCATTTCCTGACATGAAGAAAGACTAGAAAAGGTGCCCTAAAAATTGTCTGCTTTACCCAACCCTGGTATGCTTTCCTTGGTAAGTAGGGGAATCCTACCCTGTGTTCAAAACACTCAAAAAATGTACAAAAACTTTTGCAAAGATGATTCTACTCAACATCAACATGTGGAACGCACATGTGCTTATAGACAACATGAAGTCAAGTGGACTTGAAGGAGAAACAGCTTGTTTTGAGGTATCTCATCCAAATAGCAACCCTGAGTAAAATAAGACTGGCAGATGAAGCCAAACTTACCATAATCAGAGTTGGATATACATTTTTATGAACTGGCTAAAATGATGAGTGCCATGAAGCTAGCAGAAGATTTACAATCAAAACTAATCAAGTCAACAGGCTTGTATGCCACCATCATCAGTACATGTGACCTCCTCATGACAGACCCTGATGAGGTCAAGGAAAATTTTATGAATATCTAGAGAACTACTTCATCAAAGTGTCAAAAGAAGACAAGCTTGTAATTCTGGATGAGTTTAAGGCAAGAGTGGGCACAAACTATCAGATATACCAGGGAGTCCTTGGAAGGAATGGAGTCAGAAACAATCACACCCATGATCACTAACTACTAACAACTTGTGCATCACATGACCACATCATCACCCATATTGTCTACCTAAACACAATAAAACTTTCTGAGTGCTCCTCACTATGTCATTGTAAGAAGAGACAGGATATGAAAGGGGAAAAGGTGATGTGTGGTGCAGAGTATTAGACTGAAAACCAAACTGAAGGTCTTCAGAGCTGTTGTGATAACCTCATTGTTATATACCTGTGGAACCTGGACATAATAACAGCACCATGCCAGGAAATGAAAGGTTTCCATTTGAATAGTCTTAAATTCCAAAGATCACCTGACAAGATAAGGTGCTGGACACTGGGATCCTTTCTTTAATTGAATTGTCAAACATTCAAATTCTACTGCAGGCAGCACAACTCCAAATGGGCTGGCCATGTTTGAATGTCAAATGTATGTTTGCCTAAAAAAGTATTTTATGGAGAACTCTCACTAGGCAAGTGCTAACATTGAGCACTTCTTCTCTGAAGAACTTTGGAATCAATTATGAATCACTGGCACAGGACCACCAAGTATAACATGCCCAAATCAAAAAAAAGGCTTTGTGCTCTATAAGGGAAGCAGAATTGCAGTAGCTCAAAAGAAACATGAGGCACACAGATTTAGAAATATATCTGCTCTAAATGTTCATATGGATCATATGTATCCAACCTGTGGTAAAGCCTTCCAAGCTCTTGTTGGTCTGATTAGCCACAGTTGGACGCATGGTATTTTAACCCTCAACATGTTGATGTTATTTTGGTCCTCTTTGAGAATGAAAGAAAACAACCAACCAATCAATATCATCGCCTGTTTAACTTTATAAAGAGGATATCATACTAGTTCATAATAAAAAAAATGTCAATGTAAATTCATCTGAGATTAGTATCAGTTTTGCTTAAAGGTGAAAACATTAGACAAAACACATCAAGGTTAGTTTTCCAGCATCTTGCAAATTATATAGTCAGGATCTGTTGAAAATCAGTCAGAAATACTTGAGTCCTTTTGTATTTAACTCCTAGACTAAGTTGAAGGGGAAATGTTGATTATATTTGTTATTTTTTTAATCTTTTCTATTGTAATCCATATATTTGTATTTTGATTCATTTCTAAATTTGCCACATTCCAGGAAAATATTTGGCTGGCTGTTGGTTATTTTTTAGCCTTTCCACATGATAGCGTTTAAAAAAGAAAATATTTTTGAAGCACTCGTAAGGGTTAGAATTATTTATGCTTATAAACTCCTGTGTCTCTGTGTTTCTGTCTCTCTCTGTTTCTCTCTTCCTCTTTTTCCCTTTCTCTCCACCTCTCATTCAGATAGGTATAAAGGATTAGTAAGAATGATCATGATTTCCTAACTCAGACACTAGGATGTAAAATATCTGAATATGAAAAAATTGAGCTGTTCTATAGGAGTTCATTTTGTGATTGAATAGTACCTTAATAAATTCTATAGCGTTTTCAAATCCTGTTGCATTTTATAGTTTTATAAGCAGGAGAAAAATTCAATTGCCTTTTTGGTTGTTTAGGAGTTAGTTCTGAGAAATGGTTTCATTCTCTGATAGCAGTAATTGGGCTTTTGTCATGTGTTCTAAGATACCTCCTCTTCTTCCCTTCTCCCATCTTCCTTGCCCTCCCCCTTACTCCCATAATTTCTATCATATATATATATACACATATATATATACACACACACACATATATATATGTGTGTACATACATGCACACACACACACACACACACACACACACACCATATACCATAAGGCCAGCAGGAAAGTGTTGAAATTTTTGGGTTGAAAAAGAAAAGCAAAGGAAAATCAAATCAAGAAAATTGCCACTTTTTTCCTTCTTAAAAAAAGCCATTCATATTATGAGTTCATTAAACCTGAAACTCTTAAGATTAATATTATTTTAACTCTGATTTAACTATGTCAAGAGACTTTCTGTAGCCTAGTATTTGTGAGTTTATAAAATTTGTTATTTGCAGACTTATTTTTGTCCATTCTAGATGAAATAAGCATACCAGGATTGTTTTCTCCTGTCATTTCAGCTATATTTTTGTGAAATCAATATCCTATCTTTGGCTAGTGAAATCCAATTGTTAAATCAAAATAAGTACTCTTCTGTTTTATAGGGACAGAATTAGAATTTAATTCTTCTTGTTTATATTTTTACATCTTTCTCATCTAACTCCCCCCCCCCTTTTTTGTTCCTTATATAGCACACAGAATCAGAATAGACATGGTTAAACAACTGTCTTTAAAAAAAAAAAAAAAAAAAGTACAACCTGTCATCAATTAGGAATTCGTACTAAAATTAACCGCTGTTAATTAACCACTCATGCTCACTCTTTATCAGACATTTAAGTGTACATGAGTTTTAATTTAAGCACTAAGCATAACAAAGACCTTTTTTGTTAACAAAATTGCCATAGTGGTTAAAAGCAGCATTACAGATACTGGTTTTAGCATATTCCCTATACACCCACTCAGAGGACTTTCTGAGAATTGTGATATAACTATGTAAAATTTTCTCTAATAATTGCGATTGTACAATAGTTTTTATAACAAAATGTGTTAATTGGTATTTTTAATATGGGTGGAAGTTGCATATATTAAATCATAAACTATTAAGCAATTATAAAAATGTTCAACTTTTTATCTAAATAGTTTTACCCAAAAAACCCCAATGAAAACATATATTAAATGGCTTTACCATGGAAAATAAAAAAAGAGGATATCATGCAAAATGCCAAGCTAAATGAATGAAAAGCCAGAATTGATGGGAGAAATACCAACAATCTCAGAATGCCAAACATTCTGAAGAGAGAAAGTAAAGAAGAATTAAAAAGCCTCTTGATGAGGGTGAAAAAGGATAACATGAGAACTAGCTTGAAGTTTAATGCTAACAAAACCCTTAAAATCTTGGCAACTAGTAGAGGGAAAAGAAATGATAGTCAGGTTTTATTTTCTTGGGCTCAAAGATCACCATAGACAGTAACTTCTATGAAATTTTTTTTTAAAAAATTCTTTGGAAGGAAAGCTGGACAGCATACTAAAAAGCAGAAATATTATCTTGATGACAAAGGTCCATTGGGTCAAAGCTATGGTTTTTCCAGTAGCAATGTATTGCTGTGAGAGTTGGATTATAATGAAAGCTGAGTACCAAAGAATTAATGCTTTGAAATTGTGGTGCTGGAGAAGACTTTTGAGAGTCCCTTGGACAGCAAGGAGATCAAATCAGTCATTACTTAAAAGAAATTAACCCAGATTATTCACTAGAAGGTCAAATACTGAATCTAAAGTTTGAATATTTTGATCACCTAATGAGAAGACAGGATTCATTGGCTAAGGATAAGAACCACTTTATTTGGCTTTGGAACAACAATAGTGTCAAGTTATTCAAGTAATGTTCTGAGTCATGGTGCAAAGGTTTTGGATTTTTTTTTTTTTTGGTTGGGCTCCACAGCAACAAACTCAAAATATCCAATTCTGTTCATTTATAATAAAAAAGAAGCACGAATTCAGAGAAATACTCTTTAAGATCATCATCACATTGTTGGTGGAGCTGTAAACGAATACAGCCATTCTGGAGAACAATTTGGAGCTATACTCAAAAAGTTATCAAACTGTGCATACCCTTTGACCCAGCAGCATTTCTACTGGGCTTATATCCCAAAGAAATCATAAAGGAAGGAAAAGGCCCCACATGTGCAAGAATGTTTGTGGCAGCCCTTTTTGTAGTGACTAGAAAATGGAAATTGAATAGATGCCCTTCAATTGGAGAATGGCTGAATAAATTATGGTATATGAATATTATGGAATATTATTGTTCTGTAAGAAATGACCAGCAAGATGATTTCAGAGAGGCCTGGAGAGACTTACATGAACTGATGCTGAGTGAAATGAGCAGAACCAGGAGATCATTATACATGGCAACAACAGTACTATATGACGATCAATTCTGATGGACATGGCTCTCTTCAACAATGAAATGTTTCAAACCACCTCCAATTGTTCACTGAAGAAAGCCATATACACCCAGAGAGAGGGATGTGAAATGTGGACCACAACATAACATTCTCATACTCCTTGATCGATATTTGCTTACATTGTGTTTCCTTTATCTGATATATCGTTTGTGTAGACAAGATTGTTCTTGCACAACAATGACAAGTTTGGAAATATGTATACATATATTCGATTTGCCAATATTTTAACATAATTAACATGTAGTGGATATCCTGCCATCTAGGGGAGGGGTGGGGAGTTGGGGGAAAAATTTGTAACGGAAAGCTATGTAAGGGTTATTGTTGAAGAATTACCCACACATATGTTATGCAAATAAAATAAAATTAAAAAAAAAAAGATCATCATCATCATTACTAGCAACTATCCAGTGCTTCCTAGTTTACAAAAGTACTTTACATATGATAGATCATTTGATTTTCACAATACCATAGGAAGTAGGTGCTGTTATACTATTTTAGAGATAAGAAACTTGAGATCCAGAGGGTTTAAGTGACTTGGTCACACAGCTAGTGTCTGAGCAGCATTTAAAAACAGGTTTTCCTTACTATATTATCTGTCCTCTCTCCACTATATCTACTGGCTGCTTTATCATATGTGAACAACTACAGCAAACTCTCTACTATATCTTTGAAAGCACAAATAAGACCCCCAAAATTGCTAAAAATTACTCAAAATATATGTATCTTTACTGTTTTTTCCCCTAAAGGACCTTGGATATATCCACATATGTACTTTCTTCTATATCTCGGGTCAGACATAAAGAATCAAACAAGTCAGTTGCCACAGTGGAGCTCATAAATGAGATAAGTACTGAATATTTCAGGAACAAGTAATATAGAAAACAATACTATAGAAAATACTGTTTAGAGCATAGAGAAAGGAGGAAATTTTTGCAGAGAAGATTAATGAGTTGATCCTTGAAGGAAAAGCAAGATTTATGAGAAGATGAGATAGAAATATATTCTATGTGGAAGATGTACAAATATGGAAGACTAAATATTGATTTTGGGAAGTAACTAGTGATACAATTTAGCCTAAATATATAAAGAGCAATAATATGAAGTAAAATTACAAAATTAGGGTGGTGACTTACTTAAATGCCAGACTGAGGGGTTTATAATAATTTCATCCTATAGGCAGTAAGGAGCTACTCTTAAGCTTTTCAGCAGGAAGATATTAATATCCTGGAAAAATCTAATATCTTAGATCATTACCTTACAAGACTTATTTTTTCAGAGGATAGAGGATGAATTGAGGAGGTCAGAGATTGAAGGCAGAGAGATTAATTAAGAGGTCATTAGAATAGTCCTGGAAAGAAGTGATAAGGATCTGAAATATTGCTGTGCTAGAATGAGTAGATAATGCAAGAGTGCAGGCGCAAGAGGCATTGTAGAGACCCAATAAGAAATTTGACAAGGAGAAAAGAATCAAGTATGACTCTAGAAAAGTAACTGAGAGCCTAGATAACTTAGCAGTTTGGAAAAGAGTTGGATTTAAGGGAGACCACCACAGGTTTCATTTTGGACACTGAATTTGATTTAATTGCAGGACATCAACATAAGAGATATTCATCAGATATTCAGTGAGGCTGGACTGGAATTCAAGACAGAGCAGGGATGGATAAAATAACTGAGTCATTGGCATATAACTGCTTTTTTAATTCAAGGGTATAGAAGAGATCAATAAATTAAAGTGCATGTTGAAAGATGTAGACCTAGGAAAGCTTATCCTAAGATAATAGGTTTTGTATGATAATCTATCAAGGAAGAGAGGATGAGTTAGAGATAGAAGAGTAATTTTTTTTTAAGGGACCTTTAAGTCTGGGGAAGGAGATGTGATTGACAGTATCAAAAACTACAAGGAGATCAAATGAATGAGTACTGGGAAAATAATAATAGATTTATAAATTAAGAAATCTAGGGAAATCTTTGAGAGAGCAACTTTAATAAAATAATAGTTAGAAGCTGGCTTTGGAGGGGTTGGAAAATAAGTGGGTAGTGAAGTACTGATAATAAGGGCAGTTCTCGAAAAATGCCTTATCAAGTTGCCAGTAGTAACTAAGTAACTACTTTTCTTGCTTTGTTGCCTTTGCAATTATGTACCTCAAAATAACTTCCTTAAAAATCACACAAAATCTAGTCAGTATTTATTATATATTTTAGGATGCCGTACGCCCTTTTGTAGAAGTTTCTTTTCAGCACACTGTTTATCAAACTGATATTGCCAATGGATCTCATCCATGTTGGAATGAAGAAATTACAATAGATTTTAAGTAAGTTAGAATTTATCTTTCCTAGTATTCGGCCCACTGCCCTCACCTTCATCCCTTAGTCAAAACAAAATCAAAACTATATATCATTTATTGAAAATGAAAAATATTTCAATAGGCTATGTTTAATTTTTTTTTTTTTTTTTGCAAATTGGCATACTTCGGTTTTTAGACTGAAATTTCTCAGGTATCTTTGGGTATGATTTTTACTCTTTTCTTAGTATAAAGCCATAATAGAAAAAAGTACTTTTAATAAAAAAATGCAGTTAATAGGTTGAGCTCTACAAAGAAACATATCCCCTTAACTACTTGTCCTTGTCCTAGATATTATTTGTGAAGTGCTTAACACAGTGACTGGTACATGGTAGTCCCTTAGTCAAAGCATATTACTACCCCTTTCCTTCCAACCTAAGGGAAAGAAATTACAATACAATGCAATAAATGCACATGATGTGACAAATATTTATTAGATGCCTTAAATGCTAATCATGTGGATCACTGAAACAGACCCAGCCTTCAAGAAGCTTGCTTTCTACTCTAGACACTGGCAAGGTGAGAAGAGATCTTAATTTTTTTTTTTTGGAATAGGGGCCCTAGGGAAGAAATTCCTTTTGCTCTGCCAGTCAGCAGCTATTCACTCAGTTTGTCTTGAGGAGTTCTAAGGCATTGGGAGATTAAATGAATTACCCAGGGTCACAAAGCAATTAAGCCTTGGAGGTGGAATTCAAACCCAACACTTCCTGATTTCTAACTCTCTACCCACTCTCAAGCATGTGTACATACATACACACACACACACACACACACACACATACACAGAGTAATTTGTGGAGGAAATGAGCTTGAACATGTGGAGAAATGAGAGATGCTCCATTTAAACCTTTAAGAAAAATCATAATGCTGAGAAATAACAATGAAGAGGGAGGTCCAGGAAGTGTGATTGTTGTTATGGGAGTATAGGAATGCATAGAAAGGAGAGATGTTATCATTATTATGTTAGGAAATATATTATTAGCATGAGTGCTTGAAAGGAAGTAAAACAAAATCGGGCAGGAAAGGAAGAAGACAGACTGGAAAACTCTAAATGTCTGATATTTTATCCTAGAAGCAGTAAGAAACCACTAAAGGTTTGTGTAGGAAATGGATGAATAAGGCTTCTTTAGGGTCATAGTTTTGTCAGCTACATTGAAAATGGATTTGAAAGGGGAGAGTCTAGAACCAGGGAGACCATTTAGAAGGCTAGTAGAATATTAGGGGCAAAAGGCAAAGAGGACTTGTGTGTGACTGAAAATAGGGAATAAGGGACAGTTGGGAGAAACATGATGGAGGTCAAATTGACAAGATGATTGATAAAAACAGTACTGGAATGGACATGGAGCTGAGAAGGGCATTTCATTTTTAAATGATCACATTTAAATGATCACAGCTCTAAGAAGATTTTGGCAGTATATACATACAGCCAAAGCTCTTCTACTTAGCATTTTTAAATCCAGGTAGACACCAAAGGTGGATAAGCAACCCTAAAACTCCAGAATACTCCATATACCCCCTTCCTAAGTTGATAGCAATGTGAAAAAAAACCAGGGAACAGATTGAGACACATAATGGAATGAATGAGACTGACATTTCCAATTCTCATGGTTTGAGTTTTGATGTCCAATTGCAGCTACAATTCCTGAATAAGCTTCCTAGTTATTGATGCATGTGATTTATTTGTCTTGGGGGGAGAGTTATAAGACTCTTTGCCCCACACTGCCTGCCACTTCCAGGCTTTTTCTCTACCACTATCACTTAGTAACCTCCTCTTCCCTTAGGGTTCATTCAATCCATATTTATCACTGATTAAAAATTCTGGTAACTGACATCTACCAAATTCTATGATACAATACTTTTTTCCTTAATGAATCCAGTGCCTGGCTTAGTCTTACTCAACATCTACCTTGATAATAGGTGACTTTATTGAAACTCCTTCAAAAACTCTACTCTCAGTTCCACAAATAATCTATTAATTGCAATATCTAATGGCCTTTTGTCAAGCCTTTTTCTCCTTGGCTTTGATACTATTTATTGCTCTTTTCTTTTTGATATTCCTTTTTTATATGTTTCCATAACAGTGACCTATACTACTCTCCTCCTGCCTATCTGACCACTTTTCAGACTTTTTTCAGGATCTTAAACCAGATATATCTACTCACAGGTGTCTTCCAAGGCTCTGTCCTAAGCCTTCTATTCTTCTTTCTCTATATTATTTCATTTGGAAACAACATTAGCTCCCAGGTTTTCAATTCTTATCTCTAGGCATATTATTCTCACATATGCTTACCCAAACCATAACTTCTTATTTATTTTTTTAATTAAAGCTTTTTATTTGCAAAACATATGTATGGGTAGTTCTTCAACATTGAAGTCCTGAAATTTGGCCATGATATTCCTTGGGGTTTTAATTTTGGGGTCTCTTTCAGGAATTCGGTGAATTCCTTCAATGCCAATTTTGCCTTCTGATTCTAAAACATCAGGGAAATTTTCTTTCATGATTTCCTGGAAGATAGTGTCTAGATTCATTTTTTCATCGTGGCTTTCAGGGAGTCCAATAATCCTTAGATTGTCTCTCCTAGATCTGTTTTCCAAGTCAGTTGTTTTTCCTAGGAGATATTTCATATTTTCTTCTATTTTTTCATTTTTTAAATTTTTGTTTGACTGATTCTTGAAGTCTTATTGAGTCATTCACTTCTATTTGTTCAATTTTAATTTTTAAAGTATTATTTCCTTCAGTTACCTTTTTTAGCTCCTTTTGTAACTGCCAATTGAATGTTTTGGTTCATTGCATTCTTTTTCCATTTTGCCAATTTTATTTTTCAGTGAATTATTGTCTTTTTCCAATTCAACAATTTTGTTTTTCAGTGAATTGTTATCTTTTTCCAATTCACCATTTTTATTTTCCAGTGAATTGGTGATTTTTTCCATTTCACCAATTTTGTTTTACAATTTTCATATCTCTGTTGCAGGGCATTATATTGTTCTTGCACTGATCGCAATTTATTTCCCCATTTTTCTTCTAACTCTCTTTTGAGATTCTTTATGCAATCTTCCAGGTAAGCCTTGTGAAATGGGGACCAGTTCATGTCTGACTTTGTGGCTTCCTCTGGGGTTGCTTTCCCTTTAGTAACCTCAGAATCTGGGGTCTGCCCTTCTTTCTCTCCGTAAAAGCTGTCTATGGTGGGAGCTCTCTTCTGCTTCTTACTCATGTTTTAGAGCTTGAGGTCTGATTCAAGCAGAGGATCTGCAGCCGTTTTAATTTGCCCTGGGGCAGTTCACTTAGTTGATGTCCCTAGCGGGGTTGGTCTGGCTAGATCCGCACTAGGACCACGCTTTCAGCTGCTCTCAATCCACTCTTTACCAAAGGCAGATCTGCCAAAGCCCCTGCCCACAAGCAGAGCAAAGTGGTCCAAATGTCTCCCAGGGACTTCCTGGGTGCCTAGAATCCTCCAACCTCTGTCCCAGCCCCACTCCGCCCCGGCTGCACGCTGGCGTCTGAGTGTGGCATGCAGCCTGATCCCCTGCATGTCTGAAACTGACCTGCTCCGGAGTTCTTCCAAAGTAAATTTTTGATAGAAGTGCATTGTACTCCAAGTGTTTGATGGAGCCCTCACTCCAGAACCAGTTTAGAGGCTTAATTTGTTCTGGGTCTGAGGGAAGATCTGAGGAGCTCACAGAGAATGATGTCTGCATTTCGCCATCTTGGCTCCGCCCCCCAGACTACTTAAATGTAAAGATGATTTCCCAATTTATTGCTTCCCTCCTAGTCTTGTCTGCATTAGTTTTGTTTGTACAAAAACTTTTTTTTTAATTAAAGCTTTTTATTTGTATAACATATATATATGGGTAGTTCCTCAGCATTGATCTTTACAAAGCTTTCTGTTACAAATTTTCCCCCCAGTCCCTTCCTCTCCCCTAGATGGCAGGAAGTCCACTTCATGTTAATTATGTTAAAATACTTGACAAGTTGAATATATGTATACATATTTCCACACATCATTGTTGTGCAAGAAAAATCGTATCTACAAAAAAAAAAAAATCAGAGAAAGGAAACAATGCAAACAAACATCAATAGAGAACATGAAAATGTTATGTTTTGGTCCACATTTCATATCCCTCTCTCTGGGTGTATATGGCTTTCTTCACTGAACAATTGGGACTGGTTTGAGACATTTCATTGCTGCAGAGAGCCATGTCCACCAGAATTGATCATCATGTAATATTGTTGTTGCTGTGTATAATGATCTCCTAGTTCTGCTCATTTCACTCAGCATCGGTTCATGCAAGTCTCTCGAGGCCTCTCTGAAATTGTCCTGCTGGTCATTTCTTACAGAGCAAGAATATTCCATGATATTCATATACCATAATTTATTCAGCCACTCTCCAATTGATGGACATCCCTTCAGTTTCCAGTTTCTAGCCACTACAAAAAGGGCTGCCACAAACATTCTTGCACATGTCGGGCCCTTTCCTTCCTTTAAGATCTCTTTGGGATATAAGCCCAATAGAAACACTGCTGGCTCAAAGGGTATGCACAGTTTGATCACTTTTTGAGCATAGGTCCAAATTGCTCTCCAGAATGGTTGGATTTATTCACAGTTCCACCAACAATGTATCAGTGTCCCAGCTTTCCCACATCCCCTCCAGCATTCATCATTATCTTTTCCTGTCATTTTAGCTTAATAATTTTAAATTAATATAGTCAAAATTATTTATCTGGTGTTCAGTTATGAGTTTTAGTTCTTCTTTGGACATAAATTTATTCCATCTCCACAGGTCTGAGAGGTAAATTATCCTATGTTCCTCTAATTTGCTTATAATATCACTCTTTATGTCTAAATCATGAATCCATTTAGATCTTATCTTGGTATATGGAAGATAATGCTCATTCTAGCTGGATAGGTTATTCTTGGCTGTAATCCAAGTTCCTTTGCCTTTTGGAATATCTGGTTCCAGGCCCTTCGATCCTTCAATGTGGAGGCTGACAGATCTTGTGTGATTCTCATTACAGTTCCTCTGTATTTGAATTGTTTCTTTCTAGCTGCTAGCAATATCTTTCCCTTGGTGTGGTAGTCCTGAAATTTAGCCACGATATTACTTGGGGATTTAATTTGGGGGTCTCTTTCAGGAGGTGATCAGTGAATTCTTTTGATGGTGATTTTGCCTTCTGATTCTAAAACATCAGGGCAGTTTTCTTTCAAGATTTCCTGGAAGATAGTGTTTAGATTCTTTTTTTCATCATGGCTTTCAGGAAGTCCAATAATCCTTAGATTGTCTCTCCTAGATCTATTTTCCAAGTCAGTTGTTTTTCCTAGGAGATATTTCATATTTTCTTTTATTTTTTCACTTTTTTGTTTTTGTTTGACTGATTCTTGAAGTATTATTGAGTCATTCACTTGCATTTGTTCAATTTTAATTTTTAATGTATTATTTTCTTCAATTACCTTTTTTAGCTCCATATGTAACTAGCCAATTGAATTTTTTTGTTCATTACATACTTTTTCCACTTCACCAATTTTGTTTTTCAGTGCATTGTTGTCTTTTTCCATTTCACCAATTTTGTTTTTCAGTAAATTGGTATCTTTATCATATCTCTTTTGGAGGGCTTCTTGCACTGATTTCAATTTATTTCCCCATTTATCATCTAGCTCTCTTTTGAGATTCTTTATTTGGTCTTCCAAGAAGGCCTTGTGAAAGTGGGAGTAGGACATATCTCCCTTGAAGGCTTTCTCTGGAGTTGCTTTGCCTATAGGAACCTCAGGATCTGGGGTCTGCCCTTCTTTCTCTCCATAAAAGCTGTCTATGGTGAAAGCTCTCTTCTGCTTCTTACTCATTTTTTTTTAAAAGCTTGGGTTCCGTTTAAAGCTGAGAAGCAGAGGCTGTGGTAGTTTGCCCTGGGGTAATTCGGATAATTAACTTCCAGTACTGGTCTAGGACCTTGAGTTTGCAGAGGGTTACAATTTGCCTTTTATAAAAGGCAGATCTGCCAAAGCACCTGCCCACAATCAGGGCAGAGTGTCCCTAGAGCCTCAGATACACTCTCCAGGTGTTTAGAGTTTCTGCCACGCTGAGTCCCACCCATTTTCCTGCCCTGTCTCCCGGGTGCCCAGCAAACTGCTCAACCCACTGCCTGACTGAAACAGACCTGCTATGAAGCTCTTCAGAGGTACCTTCTGCAAGAAGTGTTTCGTAGTCCAAATATTTCTGGGTTCTTTGACTTAAAAATCAGTTCAGAGGCTTAATTTGCTGTTGATTTGAGAGAAGGTCAGAAGAGGACACAGAGAGTCATGTCTTCACTCCGCCATCTTGGCTCTGCCCCCATGTCAATCCCAAGCCATAACTTCTTAAAGTCAACATGTCCAGAATTTCCTCCCTAATCATACAATTTTAATGTAGTCTTATAACCTTTTTTTAAAAAAACCTTAATTTTGATTTTATTTTTCCAAATACATATAAATATAGTTTTCAACACTTATCTCTGCAAAACCTTGTGATCCAAATTTTTCTCCTTCCCTTCCCCCTTCTCTCTTCCCCAAAACAGCAAGCTGTCTGATATAGGTTAAATATGTGCAATTCTTCTAAACATATTTCTGTATTCATCATGCTGCATGGGGAATAATCAGATCAAAAGGACAAAAATAAAAGGAAAAAACAAGCAAACAGCAGCAAAAAGGCAAAAATACTATGCTCTGATCCCCATTCAGTCTGTGAATGCAAATGGCACTTACCATCATGAGTCTATTGGAAGTGCCTTGAATCGCCTCATTGTTGAAAAAAGCCAAGTCTATCACAGTTGATCCTCACATAATCTTAGTTCTGCTCATTTAGCTTCAGTTCATGTCTTTCCAAACTTCTGAATTCAACCTGGTCATCATTTCTTATAGAACAATAAATACTCTATTATATTAATATACCAATACCTTTTTAGCCATTCCCCAACTGATGGGCATCCACTCAATTTCCAGTTCCTTGCCAGTACAAAAAATGGCTGTTACAAACATTCTTTTTTTCCCTCTTTTATGATCTCTTTGGGTTATAGACCCAGTAGAGACACTGCCAGATCAAAGATGGTATGCACAATTTTATAACTCTTTGGGCATAGTTCTAAATTGCTCTCAGAATGATGGGATCATTTCACAATTCTACCAACAATGTAGTAGTGTCCCAGTTTTCCTCATATCCTTTCCAACATTCATCATTACCTTTCCCTGTCATCTTAGCCAATCTTAGAGGTATGATGTGGTACCTCAGAGTTGTCTTAATTTGCATTTTTCTAATCAATAGTAATTTAGAGCATTTTTTCATATGACTAGAAATAGCTTTAATTTCATCATCTGAAAATTGTTTATTCATATACTTTGACTATTTATCAACTGGGAAATGGTTTTATTATAAATCTGAGTCAATTCTATACATATTTTAGAAATGAGGCCTTTACTAGATAATATCCTTGACTCTTAACTCTCACCCTCTTCCCAAATCTGTAGCCAAATCTCTTAAGAAACATGCTTGTAGGACACAGTCACTCAACTCCTTTTGGCCACATGATTTCCTGAATATGGTAAAAATCTCAAGGAAAATGGAGAAGTGCTTCCTACATGGGGACCAGAAACCTGATCCCATCTGCCCTCTTAGATCTTTCCAGGGTACCTGAGAGACAGTCCTATAATACTTCCAGTCATTGAAAAAATTATCAAAGGAAGAAACTCCATATCTGAGATTTCAAGAATGAGATTGTAAAGAAGACAAAAGAAAGGAAAGATACTGTGTCTAGACTCCTATAGACAAGGACAGTAAAAACAAGGAGTGGTATGAGCAACATTATTCCTTCTTCACTAATTGATGGGTATTTCAAAAGATGCCACATCCCAGGCCTTAGTCCCATCTCATTTTTCTGCATGTTGATCCTCAGTCATTTTGGCTCTTTACATACTGATGCCTTATCACTGCAGAAAATGATCTTGGCTGTTGCTCTACTATTAACAGCATAGTATCTGACTCCCAGAGTCAGTCACTTAGTGGCTGAGAGGCTGCTGTTTCTTTTCTTCATTTCAAAATGAGAAGAAGTTTTTCCTTAGGACAAAGAAAAAGGCAACAGAGAACTTAAGGCCAATGCATGTGACTGAAAATCTTGTCCATCCCTGTCCTTTCCGGGGACTTGGCTTTCACTTTTAGTGTATCTCTCACATTCTTAAGAGATGTAGCAATCATCAGAAGTCAAATTGCTGGGGGAAAGAGTGGAGGAGCTATCATCACAGACTTTAAATTTCTCTTTTTCCAAATCAGTATTACATCCTTATCCCCCTGGGGAAAATAATAATTCAAGTAATTATAAGGACAATGTATGAGGCAGCAGGATTTTTATCAGATGAATAAAATATGCTATGAGATCAAGTGAGGTAGATATCATTTCTAGCCCTGGGATCTGAGGCTAGTGGAGGAGATAACATTTGTACCTGAAGGATGAATAGAATGTCATTAGGTAAAGATTGAGTAGAGAGTATGGAAAAAAGGATGACATTTTAGTACTAGGACACAAAGCATGGTCAGAGGGAACAGGCAATGTATTATAGTCAATTTGGCTACTGTTCTTCTGCTTAGCATTTTTAAATCCAGTTACTTTTTTCATATAAAGAATGTTATATGGCATAAAGGAAGATGCCACAGACTATACAAATGATACAGCTTCTGTTTCCTGTTGAGCTTAAAACATTGAGTAGTTGACTCCACTACCACATTCCCTACAATAAAAATATATGGATACTTAACATAATGCATTATGAATGGTTTTCTTAAGAAAAAAGGCATTTATAAGAGGAAGAAAGTTAAAATGTGCTATTCTTTTTTTTTTTCAGTTCACCAGGGCATGATTACAGCTTCTCAAACTTATCTAAAATAAAAGACAATATATATGTCAACATCTTTGATGAAACTGTGATTGAAAAACATGAGGTAAGGTATAACATTAATATTACTAGTAAATTTTGCAATAATTTCTAAAGAAAGCAATCTGAATAAAAATTATTGGCCCTATGTCTTCTTTAACACATCCTTTTCCCTATTATTTCCTCTCTGTGCCTCCCTTCCTGGTGCCCCACACAACCTGGTGGTAATTTTTCTTCTTGTCATCTTTGGTATTTACTTCTTCCTCTTTAGTTATTGCTTACTGGCAAAAGGCCAATGCACCTGAAAGCAGGCTCCCAGGCAGGATAAAGCTCTGTGTATCTGGAGGTAGCACAGTAAGCCCACCCCCAGCTTTGGGCTCAACATTCACATAGCAAAGATACCGCGAAGAAAGCAAGGAGCTGTAGGCTTGTATACCTTCATCAAGAATACTGAATACTAAAAGTAATACTTTTATACCCTTTAATGCTTAACTGTACAAGATCTTTGTGGGAGTTATCCCTATACAAATTGAGGACATTTTCACTAAGGATAATAGCCAGGAAAAACAAGCTTTCATGTATTCAGCAGTGGACCACATATTAAACAATCCACAATCCAAGATAAAATTTACTAACTAAGTGTAATGTATTTTTAATGTAGAATGGTCAAATCATTGGCAATTATTGGCAGAATTGGTGAATTACATACCTAAAAATATTATGTAAATGAATTTATAATCATAATTATTTTTTTATTAGGATCATTGTCTCAAGAGCTGCAGTGGTCACTCATATATAAGAAAAAATTGGCTTGGATCAGTTATTTTCCCTTTCTCAGCTCTTCTGCAACAATCAAAGGTATTAACAAAAGATATAGACTAAAAACACCAAATTTTACTTGAGAAAAAAATACATCTTTTTAATTTTTTTTTTTTACTTCAGCTCTCTGATCAATAGATTTGAAGATGGCTGAGATGACAGGAATGTGATTAGGAAGGCCCTCTCAGTTTGAAGTATTTGGCTCTTTTATAGATAAGAGCCAACAATAAAGAATTTTCTCCTTTATTGTCTTTTGAAGGATATATTTCAGGGCTACATTAAAAAATTTAACACCAATGGAGTCAGAAATAATTCTGATTATAAATAATTCCTCTCTACAAGTATTATTCATTAAGAAAGCAGTCAGTATCAGACCAATCATCAATTACTTTAATTGATTAGCACATCCTCTCTGGCTGGCCTGATTCTTATTAACAGCTCCTTTAATACCATGGAACACAAGAGTCACTATCCCATTTAACTTTACACCTCTGCTAATTGAATAAATAACAGGAGAAGGTGCTAATTGTAGCAGAGGACTCCAAAAAACATTGGTATAATATCTATTTCCAAATTCCCAGGCTACTACTTAGTATTTCCCTTACTCTGTCTTAAGGAACTGTCCAGTCATTCCTGGAAGCTTCACTCCCAAAAAGTGCCCATCTGATTTATCCTATTCCAAAATTCCATCCAGTTGCCAGCATCACAAGAATTCTAAGCATTCTCCCTGAAACCATGCACTCCTAGCTCCCAAACCATCATGATGAACAATCTTGCAGAGGTTCTTCTCTCTGATGCTCCCAAATAAGAAGCAGGGGAGAAATCTTCATTGGACTCCTCTGTGTGACTTTTTGGCTCTTGGCCTCATAGTCTCTCACACTCGTCACATTCAGATTGAATGCTGGCTTTGCTACTTCTTCCTTAACTTCTCTGACCCTCAGTTTCCTGATATGTAAAATGAGTCAGAAAAGCTCCCAACTCCAACTTTCTATCATCCTCTGTGATAAAAATGAGTCAGAAAAGCTTCCAACTCCAACTTTCTATCATCCTCTTGATAGATTCAGTTCAAAATGTCTAAATAGAGAGTTGGTAATATGGGACTAGAATGTCAAGACATTTAAGGCCTTCACACCACAAATTGTAAGTGGCAACTCTGTCATCATTCCCCAGAGTTCATGCCACAGTGCCCAGTACCAAAAGGCTAGGACTGAAGGAGAAGTGCTTGCTTCCTTCCCCTTGGCCAGGCTAATATTTTCTGTATTTTGCTGTATGGCCAAGTCTTAGTTATGAAGTAGACAGCCCCATATGTTCATTCATTTTAAGTTGTGTCTCACTCTTTGTGACCCCATTTGGGATTTTCTTGAGAAGATACTAAAGTAGTTTACCATTTCATTCACCAACTCATTTACAAAAAAAGGAAACTGAGGCAAGCAGGGTTAAGTGACTTGCTCATAGTTACACAACTACTAAGTATCTGAAGCTAGATTTGAACTCAGGAAATTGCCTTCTTGATTTTGGGCCTAACACACTCCACTGCGCCACCTCTCAAAGTCATCTCTCAGGGAGCTGATCAAAAGTCAGAGTGTTGTGCTGGACTCTTAACAGCAGTAACAAAATTTGCATCTGTATCATATTTCCATTATTTGCAAGGCACCTCTATATGCTTGCTTTTTGGGGTTCTCACAACAACCCTTTAAGACAGGTAGTTGTGATCCTTTATTTTACAGATAAGGAAATAAAGCTTGGAGTGTTTAGGTGACTTAATATGATCAAGTCTCAAAGCTAATAAGTGACATACCCAGGGCATATACCCAGATCTAGTCCTCTTTCTACTATACAGGCTTCCCATCTCTTTTTTTTTTTTTTTCAATTTTTGCTTTACTCTAGTTCATTAAGAGGCCAGCAGCCAAGAGCGCATGAGAGAAGAGTAGCTCTTAAGAAGCTGTTCTTCCGTGAGGAGGGAGAAAGCCATTTTCCAAGTATGGAAGGGGCACAGACTGTTAAGGCTGCTATGCAAATATGTAAGCCTGCTCCTCCTCAAGCAGAGAACAGAGTTGAGCTTCTAAGTAGTTGATCACAACATCTGTTAGAGGATATGTTTGGTATTCTTTCAGATCAGTGGAACTTTTCAAGTAAATATTCCACCACTTTTGCTTGGATACACTTGGAGTAAGACATATGTCTCACCTAAAGAAGATTACAAAGGGCAGAATTTAAAAGAATGTACCTTTTTAAACATTTTTGCTACTATTGAGCCTCAAATATCATCTGTCATCAGTAATACAGAATCTGATAAGGTTGGTTATTCAGTTACTTTATCTTCAAAGATGGTGAAAAAGATATGCACATTATTTGTTTATTTGTAAATTTAAAATATAAATTAAATTATTAATAATTAAAATATTAATTTAAAAAATAATTATACATCTACCAATTAACCTTATATCATACAAATAAATAATAACCTTAGCTTAACCTTTTGCCTTTTGACATTTTCTTTTGGGAATGATCTTGGAAGTGATTAATATATAAAATATGGTATGAAATATTTAAATTATACTTATATTATAAATGATTATAGTTTACAGATGAACCAGATATAACGCTTTTGCAGAGAGCACAGATTTTCAGAAAAAATTGTGAGGCGATGTTTCCAAACAGAAGAATTATTACAACCGTTTTCAATGACGAAGGGACAAATATCTTAGTTACAAGATATATCAGGGCACTAAATCCACCTAAGCAACTATTGGATTTGTTTCTCAGTGATTCTAATGCAACACTTGTAAGTGTTATATTTTTAAAATATAAAATTTGCATAGTTTTAGTTTTCCTGCAGTTACAGATTTGCTGCTATAATAGCTATTTCCTCAAGGAGATATAAACTTTTGATTGTAATCAAATTAGCAATAAAAATGACTAAATGCACACTATGTACCAGGCCCTGGGCTTTGCATTGTGACAAATATTTAAAAAAAAAAGAATCAAAGATGATTTCCAAGGTTATGAATCTGGATGACCAGCTTAGCAGGGCCCCTGACAGGAAATAAGTTCAAAAGTAGAGTTCATTTTGGTGGAAAAATGAGTTTTAGTTGAGCTGTCTATGCAACATTTGGTCCAAAATGTCTAAATAGATGGTAATATGGGACTAGAGCTCAAGAGAGAGCCATAAACATATATACATACACACACACACACACAGATATAGATACAGATAGATGAGAGATGAGAGATGAGAGAGACAGACAGGAGAGAGAGACCAATTGATCTGAGAGTTCATGTGAGCTGATAAAAGTTACCATGAAAGTGCCAGAGGAAGAAAACAGTCCAGGAAAGCTTTGGGGTCTACCTACAGCTAGAGGAAAGGCTATGGTGGTGAGTCAGCAAAGGAGACTGAGGAGTTCCCATATGTAAGAGGAGAACAAGAACAGTCTCATAGCAACCTAGAGAAGAGAACATCAAGGAGAAGAGAATGCTTATCAGTGTCAAAGGCTTCAGAAAAGTCACAAAGGTTGAATTCTGAGAAGTATTTATTGGATCTAACGTAAGAAATCCTTGGCAACTTTAGAGGGAGCAGCTTCAGTTCAAAGAGAATGCAGGAAGCTATACTACATAATGTTGGTAAATGAATAAAAAAGAGGAAGGGGAAGGAATGAATATAAATGGTATCTTCTAGAAGTTTTCTAGAATCTCTCCTTTCAGAATCTACCTGAATATAATGCATATATGTCTTCCAGGAAAATGGGGAGGAGGAAATTTTTTTCATTGGATTTTTATTTATTCCTAATTAGAACTAAGAATGATTTTCTTGCAGTGGCAGCCTGAAAGGCCACAGGTTCTAATATGTCTCCACATCGTTTTCCTCTCATTACCAAACTAAACTGGGTCTAGTTCCTGAAAGCCAATATATTAACAGACAAATCTTGAAATGGTATTTGTGCCTGCAGAAAACAGGGAAATCAAGCAGTTTCATATCTCATTACTCTTTATTTGTATAATGGAGGAATTATACACTACCCTCTTCCATTCCTCATTTAAATACTCATCCCTTTGGGGGTACAAACTAATATTCTAATAGTCACATTTTTTAACCCAGGATGTAGAAAAACAGATTTAATATCTTCATGATATATTAAATGAAAGTTAAAATCTTTGTACTTGTTATAATAGATGAATTTTATAGTATACAAGATTTAATAACAAGTCTATTTAAAATGTATATAATTTTCAATCACATATATTTGTAATATACTTATAGGACATCATTGCTCGATTTGTGTCTTTAATTCCTTGCTTATCGGATACACTGAATGAAAATGACGGTTTTGATATTTGGATGTCACCAGAGGTAATAAGCAATACATTTCAACTTAATTAAAATTTGCATAAACATGTGTTATATATTCACATATATTTCATATGAATGTATATGGAGAATTTGTGATTTTTATCAACATATGGGACTCTCTCCACCAAAGCAGATCACAACTCCTTTATGACATGATAAATTCTAAGCTGTTACCTAAGGTACAATGAGAGGTTGAGTGACTTGTATAAGTGTTGGGCTGTCTTTTAAGAGCTCATCTTGTATGAGCCCTTTGATCTCAGAGGCGAGATGAATGAGGCAGGAAAACTCATAGGGTGTGAAAAGAACTCGTTTATTATGCCGCACAGCCTTGTTGATAAACAGTTTTGCAGGCATGATCAGCCCGTGAATAGTAGGCAATCCCCAATCACCATTCAGAGAAGCAGCTCATGGGCATTGCGTATACATGGTATCTGCCAATGGGAGGAGAGCCCACCCAGCCACATCAGCAACCCACTCACAGGCGAGAGGCTGAGTCAAGGCATCCCTGCTCATGAGCAACTAGCTATGACCCTCAGGCTCAACCCATTCCCCTGCCATGCACCAGTGCTCCTTGCTCAACAAGGACATTTCTGCAGTGTGGCAGAAAACTTATTGTGTATCACATGTCAAGGTGGGCTCTGTACTCCCTCCCAACAGGGTCCCTACCCTAGCATATAAGATCACACAACTAATACGTGTCAGAGGTAGTTTTTAACCCAGGACTTACTAACTCCTGATTCTGTGCTCAACATTCTATCCATTGTATTGATTCTCTCTTTGTCTCTGCCTCTCCCTACCTTATTTCTTCTCTTGCTCTCCCTCTTTTTCTCTCCCTCTCTTCCTCATTTTCACACACACACACACACACACACACACACACACACACACACATTTTTTTCTCTAAGGTATATAATATTTACTGTTTGTCCTTTTTAAAAGAGCTATTTTATTGTGCTTCATCTCATGTATAGTGAAAATATAGAATTATTCTAATGGATAGAAATTTCTAGGTTCATAACATCCTCTAGAAATCATTGGTTAAGAAGAATTAAAAGCTACTTACAAACTTGTAATAGTAGCACATTAATTATCAGGTATGGTAAATCTTTTCAGTGCTCCAGAGATATTAGCATAACCACATCAAACCACCTAGAACCAAGCTCTGTGCTAATCTCTGAAGCCTGATACAAATATTAATGATGATATGTGGCCACACTTCCCATCTAAACCAGCATTTGGGATCCTAGAGATCTTACATATATTATTGGGAGAATCATTTTTATCAAGATAAATATTAAGGTCACAAATAGCCTAAATAACCTTAAATCTGAGTCATTTTCCAATGGGGGTAAACTATAAGAATGTGGTATGATTCTAAACTCTAGGAGTCCAGATCCAATGTGTACCAAATAGGCCTGGTTCATTGTAATCTCTCTTAACTCCTTACAAATTAGGTAGATGAGAGGCTGCTGAGCTAGAAAAGAAACACATTTTAAAAAAAATTTAAACACCAAAATAAACTGAAAATTAGATATCAACAAAATTGAAAGTGAAATAACCATTCAAGTAATAAATAAAATTAGTTTTTCAAAAAAGCTCCAAATAGATATATCATGACTTAATTTTATTTTTTTAAATCCCAGAGGAAAACCAAATTACCATCATAAAAAATGAAAAAGGAGAATCCACAACAAATGAAGAAAAATAGAAATTAGTAGAAACTATTTCATCAACTTATATGATTCTTAGCCAGCATTTTAAATGAAATGCATGAATATCTACAAAACTATAAAATGCTCAGACTAATTGGACAAAAAATGGAGAATTTAAGCAATCCAAACTCAGAAAAAGGAACTGAACAAACAATAAATTAGCCCCTAGAGGAAAAAAATAGAATTTACAAGAGAATATCAAGCATTCAAAGAATAATTACAATACTAGATAACTGAAAAAATGGGAAAAGAGATCATTTTCTATGACACAACAGAGAAAGAAAGAAAACTATTATCCATTTTTTCTATTGAATATAAATATAAAGAAAATATTAGCAAAGAAAATACAGCAACATATTAAAAAAGATTATAATTATGACTAGATTAGATTTGTAAAAAGAACAAATAAAACAAAATAGGCCTCACTATTAACAAGAACAATAAAAAGCATACAAATAAATGTAGAAAAGGCTTTTTACAGGATACCCATTCTTATTTTAAAAAAAAACCATAAAAATATAGTAATCAGGTTTTTCTTACTAAGGTATCTTTCCAAAATCAAAAGGCAGCATTATGTATAATGGAGATAAACTAAAGGCCTTTCCAATTAGATCAAAGGTAAAGAAAAGATGCCCATTATAACTATTAATATTTGATATAGCATTTGAAAAAAAAATTGAAAAGTGAGAAAATAAACATAAGCAAAGTAGAAATAAAATTACTGATTTTTGCAGATGATTTTATGGTTTATTTAGAGAACTCAAAGTCAAATAAGAATTCATTGAAAAAATAACTTAAGCAAAATTATGTGAGATAAAATAAATCTACAAATATTGTTTTGCCCCAAAAACCTAGCCAGGAGATCCAGGGAAGAGAAATTCCATTTAAAATAACTATAGTGCTCTAAATATTTAGAACCTGCCATGACACACACAATGAATATAATTACTAAATTCTCTTGACAGAAATAAAAGTAAATAATGTGATATAATATAAATGACAGTGCTACCTAAATAAATGTACTTGTTCAGGGTCATACTGATAAACTACCAAGGGATTTCTCTATGGGGCTAGAAAAGATGGCTACAAATTCTCTACGCAAATTAAAATATCCAAATAAAAGGACTACTCCAAAGAAAAAGGAAAAGAATCTACATATACAAATATATATATATGTTGGCAAAGAATTTTTAGAAATTGTCCATCAGTTGGAGAATGGCTGAGCAAATTACGGAATGGGAATGAAATGAAATACTGTATCTTATGAGATATGATGAAATTGACAATTTTAGAGAAATCTGGGAAAACTTATTTGAACTGGATTCAGAGTGATGTGAATAGAACCAAGAGAACAATTTATACAGTAATAATATTGTAAAGACAAACCAACTTTGAAAAACTTAAGAATTAGATCAACAACAAAATGACCAACCATGATTCCACAGATTCAATGATGAATTGTGCTATTCATCTCCTGGGAGAGAAGTGTTGGACTTGGAGTACAGATGGAGATGTTTTAGGGATATGGCCAATGCAAAAGTTAGTTTTGTTTTGACTATGCATATTTGTAACGAGTTTTGTTTTTCTACTTGGGGAAACAGTACTGAGAAGAGGAGAAAATAGATTTTTTTAATTGAAAAAGAAAAAAATAAAATTTAGAGACTAGTGTAGAACTACCTAATCAAATATCAGTACCAAAATATCACTTTATACTTATAGATATAAATGCTTGGGCTTAAGGCATTGAAACTTGTTCAGTTGTTTTTCAGTCATGTCTCACTCTTTGTGACCCCATTTGGAATTTTCTTGGCAGATGAAGGAACTGAGGCAAACAGGACTTGTCCAGAGTCACACAATTAGTAAGTGTCTAAATCTGGATTTGAACTCAGGAAAATGAATCTTTCTGATTCCAAGCCCAGCACTCCATGTCACTTATCTGCCCAGTGGGACTTGAGACCGCAACTAATATATTGTGTGCCTATTTGTATGCAAATTTGGAAATTCTACATGCCTGTGGGGCACCCATTGTTAGAAATTAGGCATTATATTTCTTTACCCATTAGAAACTAGGCATTATATTTCTTTACCTGTCATATATTCCCCTGGACTATACTCTAAAATCTTCAGTATCCATCTACATTCTTTCACCTTTTCAGTATGTTATTTGTTTCCTGTAATGTTACTATAATTTAACTTTAGGGATGTATTTTTTGGGGGTAGGGGAACAATTACTTTTACTCCCAAATTTTTTAACATTTTCATTTAAAATTTTTAATTCCAAATTGCCAAGGAATGTTCAAATTATCAAACAATTGTGTCCATTTTACACAGCAAGATTCTGCTTAAGTTTCTGCAAACTAGACTACTTCTGCTTTATTAACTACACTAAAGCCTTTGACTTTGTGGATCCTAACACAATGTGGCAAATCCTCAAAGAGATGGGAGTAGCAGCGACCATCTCACTTGTCTCTTGAGGAACCTGTCAATATGCAGGCCAACATGGAGCAATTGATTGGTTTAAGAGAAATACAGCAAGGCTATACAGAGTACATCATGTAAAATTTCAGGGTGAAGAAATCAAAAGCTGGAATTAGTTGCCAGAAATATCAACAATATGAAGATGATACCACTCTGAGGGCAGAAAGTGAAGAGAAATTAAGAAACCTTTCAATGATGATGAAAGAGAGGGTAAGAAGGTAAAAAGCTGACTTGAATCTTAAAACTAAAAAGATTTTAGCAACTGGTCCCACCATTTCCTGACAAATTGAAGGAGGAGAAATGGAAACAATGTCAGATTTTATATTCTTTGGCTCAAAAATCACTGCAGATGGTATAGCGATGAAATTAAAAGATACTTGCTCCTTAGAAGGAAAATGATGGCAAATCTGTACAGCATACTAAAAAGCAGAGACATCACATTACCAACAAAGGCCTGTGTGGTCAAAGCTGTGGTTTATCCAGTAACAATGTATAGTTATGAGAACTGCAGTATAAGGAAAGCAGAATGCTGTAGAATTAAAACTTTTGAATTGTGGTGCTGGAGAAAACTTTTGAAAGTTTGAAAGGAGATCAAATTGGTCAATACTTAAACTAATTCAAGTCATTCACTGGAAGGTCACAATAGTGAAGCTTATAGTTTGGCCACATCATGAGAAGACAGGACTCATTGTAAAAGGCCGTGATGTTGGAAAAGATTGAAGGCAAAAGGAAGATGAGAGAGAGATAATGTCATGGAATCAATGAATGAGAGGTTGGACAGATTTTGAGTGAAAAATAGCAGAGGAAAGAAGGGCCTGGCATTGCTATGGTCCAAGGGACCACAAAGAGAGTCATAGACAACTGAACAACAGTGCTAGAAGTTGTGGATGCAAAGATAAAACAAAAACATTTCCTGCCCTTAATGAGCTTGTGTTCTACTAAGGAGATACAACAATTAAACATAAAAAAGTCTATATACAATAATTTGAGGAAGAGAGCATTGACAACTTGGAAGAACAGGAAATTTCCAGACTCTGAGGAGTACGAGATCTTCTGGAGGATCATATCAATAGTCAAAATTGTTTTATATTTTCAAGGATAATGCCTACACAAATAACCTTCACATCGAATTTAACAAAAGTGAGGTTAAAACCATGAATTTGCTCTAAATGACAAGGATGAAGGATGAGGACAGAGAAAAATCATGCAATTTGACAAGAGATCATTGATAACTTTTGAAAGAGCAATTTCAGTTTACTGATGAAAAAATCATAAGCTAGATTGCAAAGGGAATCAAGGATATATTATTGTAAAGCACGGCTTTCTTGTTCCCAAACTCTTACAAAAACTTGAGCTCAAAGGAAAAAAATGCTATTTTTCTTTATGATTATGTTAAAGATGAAATATTCATTTTATAATAAAAACTGCTCTTGAAATCTGCTTATTTGGTGGCTGTTTTGGAGATAATTACATAAAACTATTGTAAGGTCCTCAAATTCACACTCAGACACAGAAAGATAAAATGACTTTATGAAAATACTGAGCAATAAGCTGTTTGCTTATTCAAATACTCCTCTTCCTTTTAACACCCACATAAATCTGTGAAGCCAGATTTTTGTTAGGTACTTCAGCCAAAACACATGTTAAAACCAAATGAATGTAGAAGCAGATCTGAAAATCCAGCTGTCTTCTTTTAGGCCAGTCATTAAAATGATTTGTAAAAAATATGTAAAACAATGCCAGTTTTCTCTCTAAATTTTTTGTTATTTTTCATAAAAATGTGATATTCACATGTGATAAGTTTATTGTTGTCATTTTGGAATGGATTAATATTTTAAAACTTTTATCAGTTTTAATTTCTACCAAAAAATTTAGAGAAATCTAAAGAAGCAATTCACATTTTATTTTAAAGATCTAGGTATTTCTAAATGTAAATGTATATCAGTTGATAAGGAACTCATTTTGCCTTGGACAAGTATGATACATTTGGTCTTGTTCCATTTGAACAAGAGGGGCTAATAGATTTATCTTGTAATAACATGTTGAAAATATGGAACTGAACCTAAAAATCTTATCTTTGGCTATGAATAAGGTTTATCAAAGTGATACAAATTTTGCTATTATTGTTTAAAACATTTAGGTAAAACAGGATTTTCTTTTGTTATTGTTATTAAAAAATCAATCCTGATTAATGATTAAGGTAGAAATATAAGTAGTAATCTTCTCATTGATACTACTTTGAGGCCAAAAAATCCACCTATAATATTATAATTTATCATTTTGGTTATTTGTAGAAATTATAAATATTAAAAATTGTTAGCAATTTTATCAATAAATATTTGTAGTGCATTATTATGCTGAATGTTTCAGATTTGTATGTTTTTAAATTGTTATGAATTCTTAATTTTATTTGAATATAAGCTCAGAAAGTTATCTGCATAGAAGGCTTAGTGAAAAGGACATGGGAGTGTGGGGCAAGCTAGGTGGTGCAGTGGATAGAGCACCAGCCCTGAAGTCAGGAGGAACTGAGTTCACATCTGGTCTCAGACATTTAACATTCTCTAGCTGTGTGACTCTGGGCAAGTCACTTAACCCTAATTGCCTCAGCAAAAAATAGACAAGATGAAATTATAAAAAAATTAAACAAAAAGCAAAAAAAAGTATATGGAAGGGAATTTTTTTTGGTTAAAAAGAAATTTGGGGGGCAGTGTTATTCATTAAAGTCTAGGAATTACTGCCACAAGAACTGGCACATGAACTGAAACTTTTTAATGAGGGAAGGAGTCTTGAGGTAGAGATAAGGAGGGAATATGGTAAAAATAAGTGGAATTTGAAAATAATTTTCATATTTAACACTTATAAAAATAATAAACTTAATAATGGGATTAATGGGAATTAGGGAGAGTTTTGGCACATTCCTAACTACATGCTTGTACTCTTCATTTTAATGTGCCTTAGTGTTGCATCAATTTAACTATTGGAAACAAAGAGGAACACGCAATACTTTTGTGTAACTACTTCCTGTATTTTGGAAAAAAAGCCTGGGTGTTATTGGGAACATCAACATTAGAAGTAAGTGTTAACTATTAATTTTTAAATAGTATAGATGATTCAAAACCTTATCAAATTCATTTCCAGCTCTTAGTGTAACAAATATCTCTTCCTTTTCCCCAACCTTCCATTTCATTTTTCTTTAATTGTATGAGCGAAGAGTTCTTGGTTGACTTAATATTTCTGCTTTAATCTGTTAGTATTTATTTACATATCCTATTTCTTTCAACCTTTGCCAAGAATAGCTTTATCCTGGTAATATAAAACTTGAGGACAATATCTCTGTCTAGCTGTATAATCATAACTTCAATCATATCCAGCCTTCATCTTTCCAAGATCAAAGCTGATTTTAGTTATCCTGCTCTGAGGTAACATGGAATGGTGGGAAAAATCCTGGCTTTACTACTTATTAGCACTTAATTTTCCTAAGCCTCTTTTCTTCCTCGGTGAAATAATTGTATTAGGTTCCAAAGTCCCTTCCAGTTCTAAATCTTATAAAACTTTTGTAGCTTGATCATATCTGTCTTCAGGTATTGCAATCTTGTTATCAATCACTTCCTTATCCTTTTAAAAAAAACTGCTGTAATTATAATTCTTATTGCTATACTTCTATGTATCTGGGATCTTATGGACCTGAGCAATTCCTCCACTGGGCTAGATATAATCCTGATAAGCTGGGAATTTCTCAATAACAACTGTGGTGTCTGCCCATTGTCCCTTACTTTTATTGGCTCATTCCCTTTTCTGGCCATTTCTCTCTGAAGATGTCCTCTGTGAGGCTTCTCTCTATGAAGCTTTTTGTGGATAAGGTTACAGCCTGTTCTTGCTCATTATGCAGCCATCGGAGACCCACAACTTCAATTCTATATATGATAGTATTCCACGACTAGTAGCCATGCAGCATCACCAAAAGAATACTGCTGATCTTGAGGCTGATGGGGTTCATTAGAAGCACTACACTACCAAATGTAGTCCAGACCATTTTCCTTCTATTTAGTTCTGGGCCTAATTTGTTGTCCATCCACAGTGTCTGTTTAAGATGCATCTACTAATGGGCAAGCTCTGCAGAATGGCCATATAATTGAATGCCACACTTCAGACAATAAGCATTCTTCATCTACTTGTTTTCCTCTGTGGCCAGTTACACTGACAACTCTGATACTTAATAAAATCAACACAATGTCATTGGCACACAAGATCATTTGAAGGATATTGTCTTATTTCTCAACCATCAAGTATTTCAGGGTATCACAGTTTGTCCGCTGATAGCCTCAATAGTAACATTTAGTTAGCAGTTGTGAACTGAGTTTTCGGATTTTCTTTTCCTTTCTATATTTTTAGCTGCCACCAGATGGCAGCAGGCAGATGTTTTTGAGAGAGAAATATCATGCTCCCAACCCTTTTCTTAAGTTCTATGAAACTTGATTATTAAATAAGATATTAATTGAAGAGTCACTATAATAAAATGTCTGCAAAGTAAAAAATTAAATTAAATGAAATTCTACAGTAAAATGTGTCCATAACTACTTTGTGTCCTTAGCATTTGGCACACTGCTTAGCATGTAGTAAGAATTCAACATGTTTGCTGATTGATTACTCATAGAATTACAGTATTTTAATTAGAAGAGATATTAAAGACCACATAATCTAACCTATTCCTGGAAAAGAATCCCTGCTATAATCTTCCTGATAAATGAATATGCATCCTTTTCCTGAAGACCTCTAATAAAAGTAAACTCCCAAGGAAGCCCATCCTACTTTTTGATAGCTCTAATTATAAAGAAGTGTTTTCTGACATAAAGCTAAAATTGCCTCTTCACAATTTCTGGTCTTGGTTCTTCCAATCTAATCCTTCCAATATTTGAAGAACATTCCCGTATTCACCTCCTTAATCTGTTCTCCAAGCTAAATATCCCTAGTTATTAACAGCTTTCATCTTTTTATTATCCTGATTGCCCTTCTCTGAACACTCAGTTCTTCTTAGATCAAGGCATCAAGAGTAGAATACAATGTCCAGATAAAATCTGATCAAGGCAGACTACAGAAGGACCAACATTTCTTTTCCTTAGAAGTTATATCATAGCTTTTCCCCCTTTTATAATATATACCACATTTGGCTTTCTCTTGAGTTTCATAGCAGCTTCCACAAACCTATTTTAGCCAAAGGTTCTCTAATTTGATTGCTCATCTATCAATATGTTGGCTTTTTTTTTCTGTCCCTCTTTAAGAAAGTAATCCATCCTTTAGTCTTTAACATAAAAAGGTATCCAATGCTGTCTATAAATCTGACAGCTAGAATGAATTCAAGCAATCACTAATAAAGTATATTGTGGGGGGGTTCTTTTTTTTTAATCATATAGGGGCAAGTGGCTTACGTACTAACTCAAGAAGCTGATGAATATTTACTTTGGAATCCACTGACTGGGCAATCTCATAAGCAATTTGATCCATTTTGTCCCCTGCAAAGTGCTGACTGTTTGTTTGACAATGAAAATGTAAGTCTGTTTAAAATGTTCAAATTTAAGTAACATCCTTAGGACTCACCTGATGCTTTGACCTAACAATCGCCAATCTTAGATGGTTTTATAGGGTTTTGACACATTCTTGAGGATTTCTGTCTATTGCTGCTTCCATCACTGCCAGCACCTGACTGTTCCTACAAAACTTACTTTTTTATGTTAATATTTTAATAGGTCTGGTTTAACATTCAACATAACAGTACACCAATGTCTGTACATTTTGACAATTCAAGAGAAAACTCCTGGAAACAACTGCTTCCCAAAAATATTCACATTCAATGGATGAAATCAGAAACTGAACAGGTAAAGGGCATTTTTCAAATGTACGTATGTGAGAATTGCCCCAAATCCTAATATTTGTTATTGTTAATAACTTGAAATTATCAGCATATATGCATGATAAATTATATTGAGAAGCTCTGCCCTTAAGCATACTATTGGACTATCTTCCATCATTTCCATCTTCCTTAAAAGGGAAAAGTTATCAGGAAGGATTATTTCAACATAGCTAAATGATATTCAGCCCAATATTAGCTTAAATAAAACATAATTGGCACAGCAAATCTATTTACATTCTGCCCATAGAATTATTGTGACAAAATGCTTTACAGAGCTTAAAACAATATATAATTATAAGTTATCATTATTCTTATAAATTAGTAGAAGAAATCATTTAATAAATTCTGCCACACTTTTCTATTTCTGTAGAAAAAAATTACATATGGCTAGTTACTTTTTAAAAAAAGAAATTATAATCAAAGTCTGTCACATTGATTTGAACTTATGTAAATAGAAGATAAGAAATAGATTAAAATATGTATAAATACATAATATTTAAATAAAAAAGTATTTTCATCATAAATAGATGAAAGATAAGTGTATTCTATATCTAGACATGGAAAACTTCCATGAAAATTCCAATGTCAGACTAAGTGAGGAAAACAATTAGTTTCCAGAAAATTGATTTGAGAAGATTCCGTGAAAGAAGGGAAACCTTTAGGAATTACCCGATAGTGAGAAAAATATTTTGTGAAGATAAAATATTTGGAGTGTAAGGCTGCTTTAGACAAGGTTAGAAGTTGAGAATAAAATGGGATGAAAAAAGATTTTTGAATAGGCATGCTTGTGATGTGAATAGGAATGAAAGGGTTAGATATATTAGGCTATGACATAGGGGAAATGAAGTGGAATGCTGAGCTTGGATTGAACCTATAAATGAAATTATTTTAATAAATAATTCTAATTACAGATTCTATTTTGTAGCTGTAGATGTTCCCCTAAGGAAATTTGACTCCTCTAAACCCAATAACTTTATAAAATGAAAATGTAGGTACCTCGTTGATCTAAAAACCATTACAGATCTTTAAGAAGAAAATTTATACAGTGTGACAGTTAAAAAAATATTTCAGATAGACCCATTAGACTGAATTTGAATGAATTCATGTCTTCCCAATTACCCCCCCCCAAAAAAGGTCTTGATCCTTCTGATCTATGTAATATCTATCCCATCATTCTTCTCTTTATTGCTAAACTTCTTGAAAAAGTTGTCTACTTCTGATTATTCTGTTTCCTACTAATCACTTTCTCTTCAACCCTTTGTAATATAATTAGTTCCTATCATAGTCTTGAAGTTACTACTAGTAAGATTATTTAAAGTTTCCAAATTATAGAAAAATCAAGAAAAAAAAATTCTTGACTTGTATGCAACATTTAACACTTTTGATCAACTCCTGCTATGAGATATATTTTTCTTTCTTAGATTCAGAATTCCACACAAACCTGTTTTTTGTTTCCTACCTGTCTAATAGTTCCCTTTCTTCTATATATTCTAGGTCATCATTCTTTTCCAAACCCTTTGTCAGTAGTCTCTAAAAGTCTATTTTTAACCATCTTTTAAAAAATTCTTTACACTCTGTATCATCTTTGACAATCTCATTTGCTCACATGGCTTTAGCTACTAAGTGCTATCTCTATGCAGATGATTTCTAAATCTGTATCCCTAGTCCTGACCTCTTGTCTGAATTCTCAGACATGTAACCTTTACTGCTTTTAGGGTATTGCCAGTTGATTGTCTCGTTGTCCATATTGAACTTATTGTCTTGTTCCTTAAACCTCTGTATCCATTTTTATTCACTATTGATATCCTTGGCATCACCATTCACTAGATGCCTTGGCATTCTTTCACTTTTCCTTCTCTCTCTGCTCTCACATATAATAAATGACCAGAATCATGGAATTACAGAATATTAAAATTGGAAGAGACTCTAGAAGCCATCTAGATCAGCCCTTATACAAAAAGAATTTGCACTACAAAATGTCTGACAAGTAATTATACAGCCTTTGCTTAAAGATCTATTAATGATAGGGAACATATAACCTAGCATACAAATATAATTTCTTATTTTATCTTTGAATAAGGAATTTTTCCTTACATGGAGCTAAAATTCACATCTTTACAACTTCTGCTCATTACTCTTAGTTCTTACCTCTGAAGTCAAGCATAACAAATCAACTCTTCTCTCCATGTACTTGAACATTCTCACTTTCCTACTGAGCTTAATCTTTTCAAACAAAACCTCCCCATTTCCTTCAAACAATCCTCATATGGTATGAAATCCTTCACTAAACTAATAATCTCTTTTGGACACTCTTTAGCTTACTCATTTCTTTTCTAATATGTGGTTCTTAGAACTGAACTTAATATTCTATATTTGGTTTTCCCAGACAAGGTGTAGGGAAAATATCTACCTCTCATTCCGGACTCTGTGTTGCAATTGAAAATAGCATTAGGTATTTTAAAGGGTCTTACCAATCTGAGGACTCATATTGTGCTTCTAATCAACTAAAACTACCAGATATTTTCCTCAAGAACTGATCTCTAGCAACATTTTCCCCATATTGCATTTGTGATATTAATTTTTAGGCCAAATTTATTATTTGACATTTATGCCTATTCAATTTCATCTTTTTAAAAATTCTGTGCAACAATCTAACTTGTTAGGGTCTTTTTTCAATCCCAGTTCTGTCATGTGGGATGATTTTATTGATCCTACCTTTGTGTTTTCTATAATTTTTGTAGTCACGTTATCCATATTTTTTTCCAAGTCATTGACAAAAATGTTTACCTGCATAAAACTAAGAACAGATCCCCACAGCACTGCAATTGAAACTTCCATGTTGTCACCAAGACATTAATGAATACAGATTGGATTCATCAACCCATCAAGTTCTGCCTCCATTAAACAAAAATAGCTTGGGGAAACTTAGGTGGTGCACTGAACTTGAAATCAGGAAGATTTATCCATAAGAGTTCAAATCCAGCCTTAGACATCTACTAGCTGGGTGACCCTGGGCAAGTCACTTAACCCTGTTTGTCTCAGTTTCCTCATCTATAAAATGAGCTGGAGAGGAAAGTGACAAACGTTATTATCTTTGCCAAGCAACAAATTCCTTCTTGTTCAGAAAAAGCAAGTCTCCAATCTTGCTTCCTCCTTCCTACAAAAGGTTAAAATTACTTTCAACAGAGCAAGAACTCTAATTGATAACCAGATGATCAAAGCCTCCAATTAATATTATATCATGTTTCCCTGCCAGGCTTGTAATACGCTTATTTAATTCCTGGTTCTCCTCCTATCTAGATGGATTGTAGTTAAGAACAGCATGATTTCATAAGTATAGAATACAAATGTACATATAACACAATCTAAAACTCTAAATCAGTTTTGAGTCCTAGGATTTTAATTATTTTTCTTAAATTCCAAGGTACAATCCATGAACCATGTCAAATGCAAACATCACTCGAACCAAGTTCTCTTATTCTATTCCATTTCTAGCAAAGTAGATAAACATAGAAGCTTAAAGATAATTTCTTTATCTAAATTCTTTGTGTGATTGGCTATTTTGACCTTGTGCATATATTGACATATTTAGAATCACCTTGTTTCACTTAAAATGCTTCTGATATAAAAGTTGTCCTATAGTCTGTTTCCTAATCTTTTCATTTTTTTTCTGTTTCAGCCTAAAGAGATACTGTATTTTGATACTAACAAAAGTATGGTGGAAGATTTAAAAAACAGGTATGACCTTTTTGGAATATTACAAATTACTGTCCATTATTTTTGGAAAATTGTCTATTACTCTTCTTTATCACACACATATAAATAGCATTTTGACTAGTCTATGGTGATTTATGTCTTGTCCAACCTTGCATTTCTTAATCTACACAGCAGTCAATTAAATTAAAATCATCAAACATTTATTATGTGCCTATTATGTGCAAGACACTTATTGTTGGTAATTCCAGACATAGTCTATGAATATATATGAATCAGAAAAGGACAGGAATAGTTCATCATTGTAGAGTAGTTTGGCTGGAATATATAAAGTAAGAATGAAAGAAATATAAAATTAAGCTCTTATAACTATGTCTTGATTTATTTCATATGTATATAAATATGTACTTATACATAAATAAACATTTATTAATATATATTTACACATAATATGCAAATATAGATCAGTTTGAACAAAAATATCTCTTACAACACATCTGGCAGTTCTCACAAAGATGATGGGTAGTCATTTATATTCAGCTCATAAATTTTTAAATAGGTATGCACTATATATCTTACAAGGTTGTAAAATAACTGGGTCTTTAAGATGCTAAAAACTAAGGATTTTAAAGATAATTTATTTTTAAATATTAATGTAGACAGTAAAATATGAGCAGGAATGTAAAGTTTCATGGACTAGCAAGTAGGCGAGTTTGATCAGAATAAAGAGTTCATGACTTTGAGTGAAGGGTAATTATTCTGAAAAGAATGGCTGGAATTATATGGTGAAGAGCTTAACATGCCAAATAAAGGAGTGCATTTTTAACCCAGAGGCAATAGAGATTTATTGAAGTTTTAGGAGCTGGAAAGTGACATAATCTGAACTGTAATTTAGGAAAATTCATTTGTCAGCTATGTGGAAGATAGATCAGAGAGAAGAGAATCAGGAGGCTATTGCAATAGTATAGTTAAGAAATAATAAGGACCTGAACTAAGGCAGTCATGGTACGAGGGGAGAGAAGAGAAATTCAAACTGTTTAGCAGTAGAATTGACATGGACAAGATTTAAAGAAGATAATTCATAGATTACAAAAGTGGGGGGTGGCTAACAGAATTAGGTTCTCTCAGCAGAAACAGAAAATTAGGAGAATGGGTGGATTTAGGGAGAAAGTTTAATTTGTACATTTTTATTTTAAGATGACTGTAAAACTTTCAGGTGCATATGTACAACAGGTGATAGGAACTTGGGAGATGGATGAAGGATGGTTGTTACCAATTTATGGAATCCATGGAAACCGATGGGATCACTAAAGATAAAAAGTAATAAAAAAAAGAAGAAAAGAAGAAGAGATAAGAGATAAGAGAAAAAACATTGAAGACAAGAAAAAAAAGGAAAGGAGGGAAAGGAAAAGAATAAAAAAGAAAAGCAAAGTATGCAATGGAGTATGATGATCCTGCAAAAGAAGTTGTAAAAGGTCATCAATCAGACAGATAGGAGAACTTTAAAGGAGCAATGTCAAGAAAAAAGAAGAATTAATCCTCAGTGATCATTGCTGCAAAGAGTTTAAGAAAGATGAGAGCTAAGAAAATCTCATTGGATTTAGCAATAAAAAGATTGTTGATGACCATGGTCGACATAATTTCATTTTAGTGATAGGGACAGAAACTTTGTTACAAACAGTTGAGAAGAGAGTAGAAAATGAGAAAGTAGAGACAATGAGTATGGATAGCTTCTAGGAGTTTGTTTTTGAAAAGAAAGAAAAATATAGGATGCTAGCTTGAGAGAATGAGAAAATCAGTGAAAGATTGTTTTACTTTTTTTTAAGACTGGGAAGATTTAAATACGAAGATTTAAAGAGAAGGAATCAGTGGAGAAGGACAAAATGAAAATTAGGAAGGGAGGGTATGATTAAAGAAATAAGCTCCTAGAGAAGATGGAAGATGAGATAAAATGGATAAATTGAGGAAATGGTTTTGGCAAGGAGGGCCATAGTATGCTCTGATACTGGAGCAAAGGACAAGAAAATGGGTGATAATATATTAAGGTGATTTGAAATGTGAATTTCACAATGGTTCTCAGTTTTTTAGGAAAAAGAGAGGAAAAGATTGTAGTATAGGTAGCTTGAGAATAAAGAAATTTTAAAACTGATTTTGTGGAGAATGGAATAGAAAATCAGTCAGGGAAAGACAAAAAGGTTTGGTATGATAGTAATAGTGACCAGTTGAGATTGGGTAACTAAAAATGTTAGTGGAAGCACTAAGCATTGCCGTAAAACTTCCTCCAGCACTGTTAGCAGCATAGGAATAGGCATTAGAGAAGGATGGTAGGAATAATCAAGGGTTGAGACTAAAAGGAAACTAGAATAGTGAGAGTAAAGGACTGAAGAGAGAAAATGGTATAAAGCTGAAGTTATTAATAATAAAGTTTGGAAGAAGTAAAACAGGAATAATGGCCTGAGAAATCAGGGAAAGAAGAGAATTGTGATAAATTCCAAGAATAGTTTTAGCAAGGTTAATGTACAGATGGAAATGGAAGAACAACAAATAAATTGAAGGAAATGCAGAATTATGGACTATGGAGATAAAATTTTGCGGGTAATGATGAGATCAAGAGTATGACCATCCCTGAGTGTGACTGAGGTAGAGTCTTAAGATGAGATAATGGGAGGTGAGGAAATCAACAAAATAGGATTTAGGGAAATATTAATGCATAAATTTAAGTACCTAAGGTGCTAATAAGTATAGGGGCAAAGGATTGGGTGGAGAAATAAGATGGTAGGCAAATACTAAAATCATTGAAATAGAAGTATATGGGATGGGAAGGTAGAAAGAGGGAACATAGTTATGTATCTAGGTGAATATATATGAAAGGTTGTTCTCCAAAATAGGAGAAGTTGTTAGGGATGATAGTATGGAAATAATTTAAAAGTGCAAATGTGGAGCAAGGAGTAGAGTGGGGGAAAGAGGGGGAGATGAGCAGATATATCTATCATCTACACTGGATAGCATGGTTGGGGAAGCAGTATATTCCATGGAAAACAGGATTTCCATTATTGAAACAAGATTATGAAGGAAGTATGAAAAGAAGATAAGAAGTATGAAAACAAGAAACAAGAAAGAAAGAAATCAAATATGAAAAACATTTTATTAACAATGTAATAGAGGATAAAATGGTAGAATAGGGTAGAATTGGGATCAGGATATAAATTGGATTAGATTTTATGAGAGAACCCCCCATCCTTTAAGGATTAAACTATGGTTTAATTTGTATATGAAATGCCAAGAATGTGGCTAGGTGGGTAATAGAGACTATAACTCAGCCTTCCCTCACTTAAATCCAATTCACTTGCATATCATGGCATCACCTCCCTGATGTCATGATCCTCTTCCAGAATGCAGGGCAAGCAACATAAATAAGAAACTATAACCATCATTTCATTGGTCTCTGTTCTCCCAGGCTATCATCTTTGCTTTGGTTCCGCTTTTCTCCTTTCAAAGTCTGTTGTAAATAACCATATTGTCTTCTACTCATGAATCTTAGCCCCATTGTCCTATTCTCCTAATTTCTTTCCAAACTCCAACCCTGGATTATTCCTATTTTCTCCACTCTTGTTCCTATGATGCTAAATAATGTGCAGGAAATCATAAAGTTATTCTCCTTAGTTCCCCAACAAAGAGTTCTTTCTCTTAACATGTTTTCTAGGATATGTTGTTTAGGGTATCATTTCAGACTTCTCTCTCCTGCCAAAACCAAATATAGAAAGTTCTCTCTCCCAACAACAGCAGGAGACCAAACTGGAAAAATCAGCCTTTCCAGGCTTATTACGTAAACTTCTCCTTTGCAACTTGGCTGCATCCAGTCAAACTGGCCTGTCTATTCTTTCTCATTCCATCACCCACTTCACTATGCTTGTATCAAGTTCTTTTCCAAACCTAGAATGTGATCCCTTCTCGCTTCCACCTTGTTGACCACTAAACTTCCTTTCTTATACACATACACACATATATACACACATACAACAAAATACTTTCTAAGTATAAAAGTTTAAGTGTGTCTATGTATTTTATATATATGTAATATATGTAAATATGCATATGCTTACTAATAAAGATATGGGCATCTATCTATACATATACATACTTATCTGTATACATATTGTCTCTGCCCAAAAAACTATTCCTTAGAGACAGGAATTATAACTTAGGAGTTGTAGTTATTCTATAGACTATCTTGAAATGGAAATTTATTGCTTTATATTTTGAATCCTCTCATGTTCTGCTATGCACATGGCAATGTTTTTCTTTTCTTTTTTTATTATTTTGTATTTAAGTTTAAAAGTTAAAAAAGAGAGAGAGAGGGATTGTTTGATTTTTGTCTCTACCCAAAGTATGGTTCCTCTAGGAACTTAAAAAATGCTTGCCAAATTAATGAATGTAAGTGGCTAAAAACTCAAATTGGACTTTTTAATTTTTTAATGTAAAAATTTTGGAAGTATTTATTGTTTTAATCATTCAGAAGCTATTTCCTGTCCTTACTATTATTACTTTATCAGCCCTTTGCAAATATGGTAATGCATTTTCACACTCAGGCAGCATGCAGGAAACTTTTTTTCTTACTATCCTTTCCCAAAAATACTGATATGAACTGCTATTTAGAATTTTATACAGCAGGTAGCTGATGACAAACAATAGGATGTCGCATGAGCAATTTGTTTGTGATTAGCACATAAGTACTTTAGTTTTTGTAAGATATATTTTATTTTACATACCATAGTTTTTTCCATTATCTTTTTCTGCTCTCCTCTCTTCCGCTGAACCATGCCAAATGACAAATATTTTTAAAGACAAAAAAGAGGGGTAAAATGGCATGACTATTCAATACAGCAAAAAAAATGTGCAAATATATGCAATACTTGTATTCCTCTCTCCTCTGCAAAGAGGTGGGGTGAGAATCTTTTTTTCATACCTGTCCTTTCAAGCCATACTTGTTTTTTAAAGTTTTGCAACATGTTGCAAGATGTTTTATGTTAGTGGTTCTTTCTGTTTACATTGTTGTAGTTGTAACTGGATGAATACTTATCAATTATGTTGTAAGGATCTGAGTATGAATTGAACTAGATGATCTTTGAGGTCCCTTCTCCTTTTTCCAATTTATGCTTCACACAGGCGCCATCATATCTTGTATTGCCAAAGTTTGACTTAATCATTCCCCAGCTCAGAAACCTTTAATGGGTTTCCCTTGCCAATAACAAAAAAACAACAACAAAACACAAAGACCTTCAATTGTCATTTCAGCTTCTACTACACTTTAGTTTCCTGTACCTTTCAGTCTTATTTTACTCTATTCCTCTTCATGTATGCAGTATTCCAGCCAAACTGCCCGATAAATTCCTGGTCCTGCCTTCTCTCACTGCTCTGAATTCACACAGATGAATTTCCTTTGGCTCTGATGCCCATCTTCCCTATTTTCACTCCTCCTTTCAATTTTCAACTCAAGTGCCAACCTCTCTATAAAGCTTTCCTCAACTAAGTTAAAAGTTATATCTTCTTCACATTTTCTTTCAGAACTTCGTCTGCTTGTCTGTTTTGCCCTTATTATATTCTACCTTACTTGTTTACCTATTTTATTCCACATTACTACAAACATTGAAGGGAAAGATTGGTTGTCTTCTATTTTTAAATATGCAATATTGTGATTCTATAATTGATATATTTCATTTCTTAACTCAATGCTAACAGTTCCCTATACATAGTATGTACTCAGTAAAATGTATTGAAATAAATTCAATTGAATAAAGGAAGCAAATCAGTTTTATCTCTATATAAATGTGAAATCAAGGTGGTACAATGGATAGAGCACTGAGCATATACCTGATAGTCCAAGTACAGCCTCAGATACTTATGAGCTGTGTGACCACGGGCAAGTCACTTAACCTGTTTGCCTCATCTGTAAAATGAGCTAGAGAAGGAAAGGACAAGCCATTCCAGTATTTTTACCAAGAAAACTCCAAATGGGTCATAAAAGAGTTGAACATAACTGAGCAACTATAAAAATATGAGATCATTATTTACTCCATTGTCTCTCTGCCTCTACCTTTTATCTTTCTTTTTCACCTATTTTTTCCTTTAATTTACAATAACATAAGGTTTATAATACTGATGATGATTATTATCATCACCATAATTATTAAGGTTTTTATAAGTTTCTTCTTGATTGAGTAGTAGGTTAAAATGAATAACTATATACTACTCTTTTAAAAAAACTGAAGTTGATTTTTTAAACTTCTATTTGATCTTCAAAAATGTTTAAATCTTATGGGTTTGATAACCAGCTAAAGAAAAAGTTTCCCTAACCCCATTCTGAGCATCCTTAGATACATAGAACATAGAACAAACATAACAGCTGTTGTGCTGAACTTACATGACCTTCAGTGATCCCAGTGAGATTAAGTGCATCTGGCAAAAGGAGAGAGAATGCTTCAGCAGCTGTTCCAGGCTATATGGCTGCTGGTAGATGGTCACAAAAGACAGGCCTGTTTTAAAGTAAGTTTTATTGATACATTTTTGTCTAATTCAGAATATCACATGCAAGCATGAGTCTGATTCTCCCAACCATATATGGCAAATAGGAAAAGTGGGTGAGCTTCTCTAGAAGATACTTGTCTTATGAAGTCTAATGCTAGAACCCATGCTCATTATTTCATGATAAAATTATAATGTGTGTCAATTATAGTGTAGTAAGAGTTTGTCATAAACTTTAGAATAGAGATTATCTAAATCAACTGCCTGATTTTCTGGTGAGAAAAATAAAGTCCAGAAAATGGCTTGCCTAATATAACATCATTTTTAAGGTGGCACAGAATTTAAATTCAAATATGGTACCCCTTCCAGGAGAGATTTCTTACAATAATTAATCTTTTTGCTTTTATTCAGGATTGAAAGAACCTTAAAATGTAAATTGATAGAATGGAGACCCAAGCAGTCTACTAATTGGAATCAACAATGCACTGCTATTTTGAGGCAAATTCTTCCTAAATTAGAACTTGGAACGGGGAATCTTGTTTCAACTGAAGAAGAAAGTGAATTTCAAAGACTACTACAATTTTATTGGGTAAGTATAGGTTTAAGTATATTTATAAAATTAATTTTACTTACTTTATTAGTTACTAAAAGGAATTCTAAATAATACTGAAATGACTCTTAAATATGACATAAGAGGCCAGGTATCCCAGTATATCAAAAATCATGCAAATGCTAAGATTCTCTTATTTTTCAGTCATTTTTCTGTGGTATATAACTCTTCACAACCCCATTTGGAGTTTTCTTGGAAGAAATAATGGAAGGGTTTGCCATTTCCTTCTCCAGCTTATTTTACAGATGAGGAAACTGAAGCAAACAGGGTTAAGTGTCTTGCCCAGGGTCTGAGGCAGGATTTGAATTCAGGAAGATGAATCTTCCTGACTCCAGATCCGGCATACTATGCACTATAGCATCCCCTAGCTGCCCCCAAATATTGAGATATAATGCATTCCAAATGTGATGTGACACTATTAGGAAGACCTCTTCAAGGACCACTGTCTTTGAAATTGTTTACTTAAATATTTAAAATGTATACGAACTATAAATTTGGAAGCAAGAAGCTTCTCCCCAAGGACAGGGCCCAAAATGTAAATATTTAATAAGACCAGAGGCTAAAAAGGCTCAGGAATATAGTGGGCTTCTTATGTCTTTGTTAAGGATCTAGCAAAACTGGTCACCTCGAGTGTGTGGGACCTTGTTGGATAAAACAAGTGGTAACCCCTGTCAGTCCAGTTGGGATGGGGAGGGGAGGAATGAAGGGAGAGAGAGGGAGAAGAGAAGCTTATAGTATAGAACAGTATTCACAGGAACTACTAAAATATGTGCCCAGTGAATGGAGAGAATTTTCTATACAAAGAATGAAATACCAGAAAAAAGGTATATTTAACTTTTGTAAGCTGAAAAAAAATATCTCAACCTCCCCCCCACTCAATTACAATTTAGAGACTCCTTGAGTAGAATTTACAGCAATGGGTAAAGCAAAAGACAGCAAATGGCAAGTAGCATCTTCTTTGCCTTGACTCTATCCTATTTTTTTTTTTTTTTTTTGCTGAGGCAATTGGGGTTAAGTGACTTGCCCAGGGTCACACAGCTGTTACGTGTCTGAGATCAGATTTGAACTCAGGTCCTCCTGACTTCGGGGCTGGTGCTCTATCCACTGCGCCACCTAGCTGCCCCTTCTATCCTATTTTTAATAGGTATTTTTCCCCTTCAAAACATTTCCCACATTTCATGAGTAATTTAATCCTTTTTTGAGAGGCATTTGGGATTAAGTGACTTGCCCAGGGAGGTCACACAACTAGGAAATGCTAAGTGTTTGAGGTCGGATTTGAACTCAGATCCTTCTGACTGCATGCCACTGCTTAATCACTGCACCATTGAGCTATCCCCAATAATTTTCAGTGTTATTACTTCTATTATCATTATTTATTTGCTTGTTTCTTTTTAAGCAGACTTGCCATTTTATCAATGTAGGAAAGCCCTTCTACCCCCCCCCCAAGGAATTTTCCCATTTGATGCTTACAGTATTATTCTTTAGTTCTTTCACTCATGTCTGACTCTTGTATCTTTTATTAGTATCATTATAGTGGAATGTTTTGCCACTTCCTTCTCTAGCTCATTCTACAGATGAGGAACTGAGGGAAATAAGGTTAAATTATTTGTCCAGGCTTTTCTGGACAAGTGTCTGAGGCCAGGCTTGAAGTCAGGATCATGAGACTTCCTGACTCCAGCTCCAATCTATCCACTGCACAACCTACTTTCCCTATGGGGCACCTTATGGGTATCTCCCCTGCAATTTATAATCTGAGAGAGTTGCCTAGACACTGGGTGGTTAAGTGACTGGCATTGACTTTCTAAGCCAGTGTATGTCAACCACGGGAAATGACCTAGGTCCTCCTGACTCCCAAGCCAGCTTGATGTTGTAGTAGAAATAGTGCTGGATTTGTAGTCAGTAGAACTCTGGATTCATATCCTGAGTTTTACACTTCCTTAGCAATATGAACATACATAACTTTGATAACTTCTCAAGGCCATAGTTTCCTCATCTGTAAAATGTAATAATACTTATTTAACTAATCCATAGTGACTTTACATTTGTAAATTTCTTTGGACAGCATAAAGCACTATGTAAATGTTGTCTATTATACTGTTCCCCTGCTTACTTCCCAGATGTCTATTTAACATGACCCTCTTCTCCTACCAGTTTTACTCCACCAGAAATTTAGACTCAACTCCCTCTATGTCTTGACGTTCATAGAATTTTTACCTTTTCTTACCTAGGCCTTCTCAACACTTTTTTGCCTTCTCTTTACAATGTCCCACAAGGATACCCTCTCTCCATTACTCATATTGCTGTCCTCCATTTTCCAGCACCCATTACACTATTTTCTTCCTTTATTAGAATTAAGATCCTTGAGGGTAGGAACTGGGTTGCTTGTATTTGTAAACTGGGAAGTTAACAGTGTCTGATGCAGAGTAAGCATTTAATAAATGCTCTATAATCTGTCCATCTGTCTATGTATTATCTCAGCTGATTACTTTAATTCCAATTAGTGCCTGGGAACCTAGACTTTAGGTGGGATGCTTAGACATCAAGTTCATTGGCAATATAACTATATTTACTATCTGTCAGATGAAATTCCAACAGGTTAATTGTAATTATACCTGAAGTAAGTAGCATGTAGTATTATATATAGTATTGGCAAATCAATCACTTCTTCAAGTTGCTTTATCCTAAACTCTTCTTAAAGTACCAAGTATTTCATATATGCATACTTTTATTTCTTTGAGTCAATAATGAAGATGATCATGGAATTGATTAGATAGAAAATTATTAGGGGTGGTTATCTCTAGATATTCACTAACTAGTGAATATCTAGAAACTGTGAAACGGTGATCACAAATAACCAGGTGTTCTCATGAAGAACAAGTTATGCCAGAATAACTTAATCTCTTTTTTTCACAGAATTACTGGATTGGTAGATCAAAGAATGCTGTAGAAAGAGTTTTACCTTTATTTTAACAAACATTTGGCAAGGCTTCTCATGCTTTTTTTTGTAGGAAAGATGGAGAGATTCGGGCTAAACAATAATACGACAACCTGCATTTGGAACTGGTTAAATGGCTGTACTCAATGAGTAGTCATTATTGATTCCATCTCACCTTGGTAGAAATTCTCCAGGGGAGTTCTCAAAGGATCTGGGCTTGGCCTTATGTTGTTTAACGTTTTATTTATCAGTGACTTGACTAAAATCATAGGAAGCATTCTTATCAAATTTTCAGATGGCATAAAGCTGAGAAGGATATCTAATAAACTGGGTAACAGCCAGGGTCCAAAATGAGACGATTGGGTTAGATAGCCTGTGAGGTCCCTTCCTCATAGGTCTGTGATCCTATGATCTTGACAGATTAAATCTAGTGTTCTTAATATTTTCTGTTATAGATCCTTTTGTAGACTCCCTTCTTAGAGTAATGTGTTTAAATGCACAAAATAAAATATATAATATTATAAAGGAAACCAATTATGCTGAAATACAGTTATCAAAAAAAATATTTTTAAATTCCAGACTTCAGGGCTAGAGCACTGGGCTGAATCTAATAAAATATAATTTAACAAAATTGATTGTAGTCTTCCATTTGGATTCACCTTCATAAGGACAAATGCAGAAGGATATGACTAGACAGAAATTTGTCTGAAAAAAACCTGGCAGTTTTAGTGGCCTGGTCAGAACACATCTGGAATGTTATATGCAATTCTGGGGACTGCATTTTAGAAAGGAGATGGATGGATGAGTTAGGGAGCATACTGAGAAGGGCTGCTAGAATGGTGAAGGGTCTTGAGCCAGGTAATGATCAGTTGAAGAACAAGAGAGGATGTAAGGTGGACATAGATGTGTTCAAGTATTTCGAAATGTCATCATGCAGAAGAGAGAGAATTGTTCTGTTTGGTACCCACGGAAAGAAATAGAAGCCATTAGTAGTGATGGTGAAGAAAGAACTTAAAAAGAACTTTCTAAGAAGTAGAGCTGTCTTAAAGTGGAATGGGTTGTTTGGGAACATAAGTTCCCTTACTACAAGAAAAGGTTGGAAAATAACTGATGAAGATACATTACTGAGAAATGGGTTGGACTGAATGATCATTAAGATACCTTTCAACTCTGAGGTTCTATAATTCTGTGAAATGTAGCACCTGATCTTTTATATATTATTTCCAAATTGTTTTCATGATTATTATTTTTTCTAGGTTTCAGGATTTCCTATCCAGCTGCCATATACTGATTTACAGTCAATAACCAATGCTGTGTATCAAACTGGTATTCATTCTTCTGAATTTCCCCAGACAGAATTTGCCCTAGCTGTTTACATTCATGCATATCCAAATAACATATTATCTATTTGGATCTATTTGGCTTCCCTGATTCGTCATCACTGAAAAGCAGCAAATGAAAACACTGTCTAAAATGTTAAATTCTTGCATATTTTCTAAAAGGAAACTTCCTAGGTTCCCCATAGGAAGAAAAAAAGCTTCTCTGTTCTGAGCTTTGATGCTCTAGAAGTGGTGCTGATCTTTAATTAGGGGAATGTATTTATAGTCCACTCAAGAAATCTTTCACACTGTATTCTTTGAGGAAGAATATAGGGGGCAGCTTAAAGTACCCTTTGGAGTTTCTGAAAAGTCCTTTGGGGAACAGGGCAGTCCCTAAAGTAATAAAAATTCTATTCAAAGGTCAGGAGTTATAATTCTAGTAAAGAGATAACTTTGAACTACTCTGGTGTAAGGAAGCCTTCACATTGTTGATGGGAGGTTGGTGTTGAGGCCGTTGGCTGACTGCACTGCTAGCTGAAAGATGCTCTCTCTGATGGCAGAAGGGGCCAATGAGACAAGGATAATCTTCCTAGAAATACAGAAACATAGCAGGATTAAATACAATTTATCTTTCCAATACAAATGTTCAGTACTTATTCAGTCTGTGGTAGGAGTCTCTCTTTGGGGGTTTTTAAAAGAGTAGAAGTGCAATACCCAGGAATTCTGATTTGTACTTAAGACATTGATTCAGTAGGGATGAAGGAAATATAATAATTTGATTTTAAAATTTTTTTTTAATTTTAATAGTATTTTTATTTTTTCAAATACATGGAAAGCTAGTTTTTAGCATTCACCTTTGCAAAACCTTTGTGTTACAAATTTTTCTCATTCCCTTATCCCCTTCTCCCCTCTCAAAGACAGCAAGCAATCTGATATAAGTTAAACATATGCAATTCTTTTAAATATATTTCCATATTCATCATGCTGCAGAAGAATAATTAGATCAAAAGGGGAAAAACACAAGAAAAAAAGCAACAACAAAAAGATGAAAATATTATGTTCTGAACCACATTCAGTCTCCATAATTCTCTATCTAGATGAGTCTGGCACTTTCCATCACAAGTCTATTGGATTGTCTTGCATCACCTCATTGTTGAAAAGAGCCAACTCCATCACAATTGATCATTACATAATCTTCTTGTTACTGTGTACACTGTTCTAAGTCTTTCCAGGCTTTTCTGAATTCAGCCTGCTCATCATTTCTTAAAGAACAATAAAAATTCCATTACCTTCATATACCATAATTTATTCAGCATTCCCCAACTGATGGGCATCCATTCAATTTTTAGTTCCTTGCCACTACAAAAAGGACTGCTATAAACATTTTTGCACATATGGGTCCTTTTCCCTCTTTTAGGATACAGACCCCGTGGAGACACTGCTGGGTCAGAGTATACAGAGTTTTATAGCCCTTTGGGCATAGTTCCAAATTACTCTCCAGAATGTTTGGATCATTTTGCAACTCCACCAATAATGAATGCATGAATGCCCCAGTTTTCCCACATCACCTCCAACATTTATCATCTTTTCTTGTCATCTTAGCCAATCTAAGAAATATGAGGTGGTACCTCAAAGTTGTGTCTTAATTTGCAGGGAATATAATATTTAAATCTCAAGTCTATTACTTCAGTGGAAAAGTTCCTCCATTCTTACCCTTTTCACCTCTGGTGACTGCACTAGGGTGGCCTTCCTTATATGAAAGGATTGGCCAAAGATTATGAAGTAAACCATCATAAGTATGTCTTTGAATTTCACACCCCCCTGAATTGTTATTTAGGGACTTATTAAAGTGATTTTTTTGTTATTATTGTTAAGAGCCCAATGAAATGGATTCTTAGACATAAATCCAGAGTAGGAAGCAGAGAGAGACACATTTCAGATGTTCTCTGGGATATTCAGGAGGGAATTTACCAAACTGTAAATAGGTGCCTCTTAAAAGTGCTAAAGACAACACATACAATGCCCCATCTAAAGATTCTGTGCATTGAATTTTGAGACCACCTTGAGCCCACTCTGGTGTGCAGAGGTGAGCAATAGTGTTTTATTCCCACTGTGAAATTGGAAATTTTGTTTTCTGGAACACAACCGGTTTCAATTTTTTATTTATTTATTACCAATTCTATATCATTTCTTAAATGAAGTAATTTTCCTACTTTGATAGAGATAACACAGAATGATGCTTATAACAGGACTAGATTGATGGAGCATTGGAGATCCCATTAATGCAGTTTATTGCTGCTGATATATAAGCATGTTTGCAACAAAACTGATTCTTAAGAATTAAAAGACAATTTAAAGTATATTGGTAACATTATACTAGAATTTTTTTTAACAAGACTCGATTTAGTTCTTACATTTTCTATTGAAAATAAATTGCAATATCAAGTGACATTTATTTTTGAACGCTAGAATCATTTGACTTCATAAAAGGACAATATATGCATAATTTAAAATGTGAACCATAAAACACATTTGAGAAACATAAAAATGAGTAAATCAGAACCATCAGGTTTTCATTAAAACCTTTAAATGTGTGTCTAATTGATACTTCTTTACTAGTAGCATGGTCTCTTTTCCTTCAAATGTCTTGGTAAGAATGAGGATTTGCCATTAAAGCAAGAAAGTTTCTTAGAAATCATCTAATCTAATTTCTTTATCTTACATAGAAGAAACAATATAAGAGAATGCCAGAGTACCACGTAACAAAGAGTCTATGTCCTGAAATTCTGACCAGGTGGGCTTAGGAAGTGCTTCTCTGTTGCTTAAGAATATGGTAAAACTGCTGTTATAAATCTCAAAATTATGTGGTGGCATCCAATTGTCTTCTTATTCTCCTGGAATCCAAGATGGTAATCATAGAAGCAGGGAGCAGAAGCAACCAAAATAGATTAAAACAAACAAACAAAAAAAAAAATCCCATACCTGCTAGAATTTTTTCCAATACAGACCACTAAAACAGGGAAACAAAAAATCATGCATATACACTTCCTCCACTTTGTAGCCTTTTCGAGTTGAATTTACCATCAAAAGCTGACTCTGATTTCACGTTTGTCCTCATTGGAGAAAAATCAGGTCCTCCAACAGATAGCACACCACCACATATGAAACTATCAGTTATAGCAAAAGTTTTGAGTGCTGTAGATTTCTTATGTTGGCAGTATACTTTCCAGGGATGTCCACATTGATGATGAGATTGGTAATGCCAGAGCTTGTTCCAAAGGAGCATGTAGAGATTCCAAAATGTTGAGAGAGGAGAGGTGGTATAACTACCAAAATGAAAGTCTACTGAGCCGTTGTGCTGACCTTAATGTAGTATGCCTATAAAATCTAGTCTCCAGTACTATGCTAAGAAACTGAATCATTTCCATCTGAATTGTCTTAGGAAGATTCTGAAGATCACCTGGCAGGATAAGGTACTTTTTTGAACTAAATTGTCAAGTGTTCCAACTCTACTGCAGAAAGCACAATACCATTGGATTGGCCACATTGTTCAAATGCCAAATGTATATTTACCAAAAAGATTATTTTATGGAGCACTCACACATGGCAAGCGCTCACAAGGTGGTCAGAAAAAAAGCTATACAAAATGGAAAAATCTCATAGGCAATATTTTTGAATGGATGCCCATCATCACCATCCATTCAAAAATATTGCCTGAGATTTTTGCTCTTTGCAAATATGATATATTTAATAGAATCTTAGAGAATCATCCAAAAACTAACTTGAAACAGCTTTAGTAAAGTTTGCAGGATATAAAACCCACACAAATCAGTATTTGTATATATCACTGACAAAGCCCAGCAACAAGAAGAGAAATTCCATTTTAAATAACAACATAAAATATTTGGGTGTTAAGACAAACTCAGGAACTATATGAACACAATTGTAAAATGCATCACAAAGTCTGATCTAAACAACTGGAAAAATATCAATTACTCATAGGTAGGCCAAGCTAATAAAAACAATTTTACTTAAATTGGTCTACTTGGCCAAAAAATTAGAGCTAAAAAAAATTTTATCTTAAAGAACAAGTCAAGAATATCAAGGGAATTAATGGGAAAAAATACAAAAGATGATGGTCTAGCAGTATCAGATCTAAAACTCTCAAAGAAAAACTAAAACTCATAAAAGCAGCAGTCATCAAAATCATTTGGTACTAAGAAAGTGGTGGACTAGTGGAATAGGTTAGATACATATGGTACAATGACTATAGTACTTGATAAACCCCCAAACTCCAGCTAACACAAAAATTGCTGGGAAAACTGGAAATATGTTAGAAACTCAGCCTAAATCTATATTTTGTACCCCATGCCAAAATAAGGTCAAAATGGGTACATGATTTGAGCATAAAAAGTGATACAAGCAAATTAGGAGAGCAAGGGATTACCTATCACATCTTTGGAGAAGGAAGAAATTTATGGCCAAAGAACTAGAGAATATAATGTAAAATAGACAACTTTTGATTAAAACATTCTTGCATAAAACATGATTAAAAAGGAAACAAAGCTGGGAAAAAATTTTAGCCAATGTTTCTGATAAAGGCCTCATTTCTAAAATATAAAGTCAGTCCCCAATTGATATGAACAATTTTCAGATGATGAAATTAAAGCTATATTCATATGAAAAAGTTCTAAATCACTATTGATTAGAGAAATGCAAATTAAAACAATTGAGGTACCATCTCGCATTGACTAAGATAACAGGAAAAGATATGTAGGAGGGGATTGGGAAAACTGGGACATCAATGCATTCCATTCTGGAGAGCAATTTGGAATTGTGCACAAAGGGATGTAAAACTTTACATACCATCTGATCCAACAGTGTCTCCACTGGGTCTATATCCTAAAAGGGGAAAATGTGCAAAAATGTAGCAGTTTTTTGTGGTGGTAAAGAATTGGGAAATAAGTAGATGGCCATCAATTGGGAAATGGCTGAATAAGTTAAGATATATGAAAGTAATAGAATATTCTACAAAAAATGAACAAGCTGGGGGCAGCTGGTGGCATAGTGGATAGAGCACCAGCCCTGAAGTCAGGAGGATCTGAGTTCAAATGTAGCCTCAGACACTTAATACTTCCTAGCTGTGTGACTCTGGGCAAGTCACTTAACCTCAATTGCCTCAGCAAAAGAAAATTAAAATTAAAATGAACAAGCTGATTTTAGAAAAGGTCTGAAAAGATTTACACAAACTGATGCTAAGTGAAACAAACCACCAAGAATACAGTGTGCATAGAAACAGCAAGACTCAATAAACTATGAAAGACTTGATTCTTCTCAGTAGTTCAGTGATCCAAAGCACTCCCTATAAACTTTGGATAGAAAACACCATTTGTATCCAGAGAGAGAACTATGGAGAATGAATGTAAATCAACACAAGCCATGTTTTTTTTTCTTTTTTTTTCTCTCGTGGTTTTTCCTTTTTCTCTCCCAACATGATTCATAAAATGTATATTTTTAAAAATTAATAAACATATATACCCACAAAAAAGGAAAAGGAAAGGGGCATTGTGAGCCTAAATTAAATGCAAACACCCCCCCCCAAAAAAAAGGTAACATGGTTAAGGGTATGAAAAAGAGGGAGTCAGGGATGACTCGGGTTATAAACCAGGGTGACTTGGAAGATACTGCTAACCTCCATGGAAATAGGGAGCTTTCACAACTCTGGATAGGGGGGAAATTAACTACAGATGGGATCAAATAATGACCAAAACAAAACATCACACTCAGTAAATTATTAAAAGCAACAAAGATTAGTCAAATTTGTAGGGGTTGTGAGAAAACAGATTATTGGAGATCTGGTCTAGCCATTATGGAAAGATATTTGGAATTAGTTTGTGAAAAAAAGACTAAAATGTTCATATCCACTGACCAGAGAGGGTATGACTAGGCATATTCACCAAGGCAGCCAAAGATGAAAAAAGTGATATATCAAAATAGAACTGCACTTATAATTGTAAAAAACTGGAAACCAAATAGATTCCCATCCACTGGGGAATGGCAAAATGAATTATGTGGGGAGAGTTACATGAAATTAATGCAAAGTGAAGTAAGCTAAACTAGGGAAACTATACATAAAGACTATGATAATATGAATGGATAGAGTAAAGAATAGATGAATAAATATTAAATGCTATATGGCAAGCAATGTGCTATTCTAGGGATATAAAAAGACATTATCAAGGAGCTTATATGTTGATAGGGACAATGCCTATAGGAAAGTAGTGGTGGAGGGAGAGATTTTGTTTTATACAGTTACTATGTTGGGTGGAACAATAGAATAGATTGATAGATTGATTTTATTATGGTTCCAAACTAGTAGAAAAATGGGTGGGAGAAGGGCAAGACAATTAAGCAGCTCTCCAGAAAATATCTGGAGAGTATAGTTAAGTATGCCCTAGAGACCATCTAAACTAGTAGGCTTTGAAAGACACACATCAATCAGATCACCAGTATAAGAATTCTAAAGATGAAAGGGTTAAGTCCTCAGGGCAGAATTTCTGGTCCTGGTTATAAGGCTGATGGTGAGAAGATGGCCAATGTAAATGCAAAATTATAATGGCCAAACTTGGCCTTAGAAATAAGGGAATGTATGTTCCTCCCTTGTAGAGATAGAGGGTGATAATAGAAAGCTGCATTTAATGGTGTTTTTGATATGTTTAGTTTCTGTGATTTTGTTTTTTCTTTATATGGCATGGCTCTCTGAGAGGAAAGGGAGAGATTTGGAGTAAAATTTAGGTGTTTAAAATTTTTTTAATTTTAAAATTAAAAAAGATCTGAGAGATAAACCATCCTACATTATTTTTTGTTTATCATATCATTCTTTGTCTAGATCATGAATCCATTTTGACCTTATCTTGGTATACAGTGTTAGGTATGGGTCAATGCCTAGTTTCTTCCATACTAGTTTCCAATTTTCTCAGCAGTTTTTGTCAGAGAGTTTTTATCCCAAAAGCTGGGGTCTTTGGGTTTATCAAACACTAGATTACTATAGTCATTGACTATTTTGTCCTGTAAACCTAACCTATTCATATGTTCTTGAAGAGAACCAAAATGACATCATTATGTTTGAGTGACACTGGTAAGTTACTGTGTATCTACTATAGTCATTGACTATTTTGTCCTGTGAACCTAACCTATTATTTTTTTTTAGCTTTTTTGCTGAGGCAGTTGAGGTTAAGTGACTTGCCCAGGGTCATACAGCTAGGGAATGCTGTGTCTGAGACCAAATTTGAACTCAAGTCCTCAGTCCTCCTGACTTCAGGGCTGGTGCTCTATCCACTGCACCACCTAGCTGCCCTAACCTATTATGTTCTTGAAGAGAACCAAAATGATATCATTATGTTAGTGACACTGGTAAGTTACTGTGTATCCAACTGTGATTGATCAAACTAATATGAGCTTGGAATGTTTTGCTACAGGTTGGACACTTATAGTACCTACAAACATTTGGGTAGACTAACTTTGATATCTCACATTTTTTCCAAGGCTAATTCAATTCTGCTTTGCTCTTGGAGCACAGCACCTTCTCTGATGAGGGCATGCCATGCTAGGCAGTCCTGTGCCAATGTTTCCCATGTTATTAGACAATTCTAAAGATCTTTAGAGAGACCTTGAGAGTGTCATTGTATCGCTTTTTCTGACTATCTTATGAGTGCTTGCCCTGTGTGTGTTTTCCATAAAATTGTCTTTTTGGCAAGTGTACTTTTAGCATTTCAAACAATGTGGCGGTCCAATGGTATTGTGCTCTCTGTAGTAGAATTGGAATGCTTGGCAGTTTAGTTTGAGAAAGGATTTCAGTGTCTAGTATCTTATCCTGCCAGGTGATCTTCAGAATCTTCTTAAGACAATTCAAGTGGAAGCGATTCATTTTCCTGGCATGGCACTAGTACAATGCCCAAGTTTCACAGTATAACACCTCTTCTCTCCCACTTTCCTTCAGAGCCTCCCAAACATGAGCTAGCTCTAGCAATGCATGTCAACCTCATTACCAATGTGGACATACCTGGAAAATATACTACCAAGGGAAGTGAACTTATACATAGCAATCAAAGCTTCTCCATTTGCTATAACTGGTGGTTCCACATTTGGCTTTATGTGCCTATGCTAAACACTTTACAAATATTTCATTATCAACTATTATTCTCACATCAATCATGAAATATAGGTGCTGGATATAATGATTGCCTCAGTTTCCTTAACTATACAGTGGGAAACAGAGATGAAACAATTTGCCCAGGTCACACAGCTGTGACTTATGACTTACCACAGCTGGTAAGTGATGCTAGATTTGAACTTAGGTCTTCTTGATTCCAGGCCCAGCACTTTATTCACTATTTTGAATATGTTGAATTTGATATGGTAATGGATTATTATCTAACAATGTCCCAAAGATATCTGGTAATGTAGGGCTAGAGTTCAAAAGGACAATTCAGACTGGATATATAAATTTGCGAGCCACATGTGTAGAGATGATAATTGGAATATATGAGATCACTAGTGAAAAGAATATAGAGGAGAGGGTCTAAGTATAAGGGGATGAGAAATGGAGGCTGATAGAGTAAAGGGCACAAAAGGAACAAAGTAAACCCGAAACTGGTGAAAAACTTAGAATGCAAAAAGCATGTCCAAGAGAAGGAGGTGGCTAACAGTGTCAAAATATTATAGAAGGTAACTGGAGGAAAAAACAAAAAACTGAATTTAGTAAAGAGACCATTAGTAATCTTGAAAAGTTTCAGAGAGGTAGGGTCAGAAACTACATTAAAGGGTGCTGAAATCTGCTCACACTAGCTCTTCTCGGAAATCAATTGCTAAATTTTCAGTATAAGCATTTATATCTTGAAAAGTGACAAATGCTAAAAATTATAGCTTGTCTTGATTTCTAAACAAATTGATAGAACATGTCAATAATGCAAATTAAACTTCTGTAATTTTTTTTCAGAACCATTTAGCAGCAAACAGGTGGGAGGTATAAAATTGGTAGCATTGAGTACAATGACTTTTTTTTAAATAGGATTTTGACCTCCACAAAAGAGGAAGATAAAAAGGATGGTCCTTGGTGAGATGGAAAGGTCAAATCGAGGTTGTTTTTTGATTTTTTTTGGGGGGGGGGTAACATATAAACAAGAACAGTTTGGATTCTGTTTCACTATGAAAAACATTCTTTTATGCATAAATGCATTTTTATGTGTAAATGAACATTAAGTACCTATTATGTGGCAGATTCTCTATTAAGTGCTAGGGATACCAAGACACAGGCAAAACATCTCCCTCAAGGAATTTAGATTCTACCTGGAGAGGGGAGTGGTGAGGAGAAGCATGGCAGTTATAAATATTACAAACTAATTGGGGTGTGGGGGTGGAACTAGCAACCAGGTTATCAGAATTGTTAGTTATAGTTCCCTCATCTTTGATTATACTTGTTTATCTTTTTAAAAAATAAATTTAAAAATTATATTTTGCTCAAAGCAGTAGAGGCCATCCTCTGGTTCTTTTCTATTTCAAAGATTCTAATGTTAACAATTATTGTAAAATATTTATTTTTATTTGCTATTGTTTTCAAAATACAATAATTTCAGCTTCTCTTTTTTTTCTCTTCTATCATATCTGAAGAGTTAATTGGGGTGATAATGGATAGGAAAATAGTGGGAAATGAAATGTAAGACTTCATATGCTCGCTGTCTTATAGTTACCACATATTTATTTTATGCATTATTTCATATCCCCTGATAGAATATAATTTGCTTTCTAGTGAAGTTTTATCATTGTATTCTTAGGAGACTTTTAAGTTTAATCTGCATTATTGACAAAAGTTCTATCAATTTAAATCTAGAAATCAAGACAATAAGCCATAATTTTTAGCATTTGTCAGTTTCAAAGGTATAGAGACTAAATTTTTGATGATTTGATGATTTCTAATTCTCTTTCATTCTGAATGGTTATTATACAAATTATTATGCAAATTATCACACTTCTAATATAGTTAGGAAAAAACCTATGAGTACAGATACCTCATCATTTACCATTCATGTCAAGAATTTCCCTCGTATTTAGCATTTTTCCAAGAGTTAAAAGGAAATGCATAGATTTATTTCCCAGTGATCAAGCTCTAATCTTTTCTTTTTTAATCAAGGAGTTAGTCTAAAAGGCATTGGGGAAGACAACCACATAGAATATACATATATAGTACATATAAATTTACCCACAAATGTGTGTAAAAGTATTTGCATCATAAAGTTACTAGTAATTTTTCTTAGCCTTTATCTCCATTACATACAATTTATATGTCCAAATGAGTGTTAAACTTCAAAGTAGTTAGCCTTGGAAGAACACTTATTTCAATGATGTTACCATTAGTAAAAAAAAAAAAAAAAAAAGAAAGAAAGAAAGAAAAGAAAAGAAAAGAAAAGAAAAAAGAAAAGAAAAGAAAAAAGAAAAAGAAAAAAAAATACCACAATTCATTTTGGGGAATTGTTTTTATAGAGTTTACAAGTTACATGGGACTAGAGTCACACTTTATCTGTGCCCCAAAATGATATTACTCAACTTATCACTCAGTTTACTTATCACAGTTGGCCCTAAATAACTCTTAGTTATTTTCAGAACTTGGAACTGTCATCAAAAGAAGATATTTTGCCATCAAGGAGATCCAGAAGAGTATGGTGTAGTGAAATGAAAAGTCAACTAGGTTTATAATTACAGACTTGGATTCAATTCCCAGAATCCAGTTTTTCTGTTTACCACTTTCTGTGTCATTAAGAAAATCATTTCACCTGTCCTAGTCTGTCCATCTGTAAAAGGAGGTTGTATCCATGACCTTTAAGAACTTGTCCTAAATCCTTGATTCTGAGAATCAGAAGGCAATTCTGAAGACAATTTCCAGAGGTTTTCTAAAAAACACTTTGAGCAATGGAAGAATCATTGGAGAACAGGGTTTTTATCCTCCTCAACCTGCCTCATTACTGCTGATGGCACTATCTTCCCAATTATCAATGACACAAAACTGAGTTATCTTTCATTCTCTTCCCTCACACCCTAACATCCACCACCTGCAATCACATCAGATGTCAAATCCTGTCAGTTCTACCTTCCTGTCTCACCTGCATCTCCTCCCCATTTCTTTCTGTATTCTGAGCAGCCTCTCATCACCAGTGAGTGGCTTGGACAATTGCAACAACAATTGATGTTCCTGTTTTCCATCTCCTCCCTCCCCAATCTACCAGAATTATTTTCCTAAAATTGATCATGTCTCTTCCCTACTCAAAATATACCCAAGACTTAAGTACAAGCTCTCAGATTGGCATTTAGGCCTGTGGTCTGGTTTCAACCTACCTTTCCAACTTTATTATTATTCCCCATTGAACTTCTCTAATGCTTCATTGAGGCTGCCTCTTTTGGCTAGGACGCACCTCTTTATCTCTAAGGTCAATGGCCTTGGATTTAGGAGACATCAATTTGAATCCTATTTGTGATCACTAGTAGTAGTGTGACCAATCACCTAATTTGAGCTTCATTTGTAAAGTGGTTATAATAGCTATAGTACTTACCTGGATGAGTTGCCTTGAGAATCAAATGTAAAAAACCCACAAAAGTCATATTTAGATGACTTTACGTGTCTAATTGAATAGAACTGCTTGCCCCCTTAATGCTGGGGAAGGGGCCATATGAAGGCAGTCAATTTGGAACTCAAAATGTAAAAACATAGAACCAAACTCGGAGCTTTAAAGCACAAAACATCGCATTGCTACCCTCTGTTTCGCGCTGCTTCTCCTGTCCCAAGGTTTGGCACGGGGCCCCAAAGCTGTTGTGGCTCCTCCTCAGGTTCCACTGGGCTCCCACCTGCTCCAGCTCCCGAGTACGCTTGCTTACCCATCTCAGGCGGCTCCCCCCGGCACCCAGCCCGTAGCCTTGCTCGCTATCGAGTGCTTTATTTTTTTGCTTTATATATTTTTCTCATTTTCCTTTATAACATTAGATGCTCAAGAAGTTTGTTGAACCGAGTAAGTGTACAGTCTCTTAAAGTGACCACTTAGCTTTAAAGGAAGGAGACATTTATATTTGGATTTTCCTAATGTGTTTAACATCACTCGTTTTGTTTTTATTCACATATACCTATATATGTGCAGAATATATACACACATATATAATCGCATACACCCAATTCAAAGGCGTGGAAAGGTACGGAAGCAGAAAATCCCTTGCAGCCGGGGTAGTGGAGGAGCCAAACAACTCGCACAGGTTGCCAGCAGCCAGCAGGCGTTGTTAGCCTTACCCACCTTCGCCCCGCCGCGCCATGCCATGCCCTGTCCTGCACTCCTGCACCAAGTCAAAAAGTCAGTTTAGGCGGCGGAGGCAGCAGCGGCCGGCGAGGACAAGGACTTAGAAGAGGAAGAGCTTCTGCTGCCCGACTGAGCATGCCTAGTACTTAAAAGCACTCTTGAGTTACCAAGTAGACTCTGAAAGCGGAGTACCTGGATCTCCAGGCTGTGGCTTTTGATTGGACGGACCAGGGCGACCCCGCTGTAAAACGATACGGGATTGGCGGAGGCGGGTCCGGCATGTGCCCCAGCGCTGGCTTTGTACACACGGCGGCTTCACCGGCCCTTTAACAATGAGCGGTGAGAGAGGCTTGACCCGTGGCTGAAGCCGAGCCTGGGGCCCGGGAGCGCCAGCGCAGGATGAGCCGGACCCTGCCCCGAGCATTCAGCGCAGGGATTCTGGGTGAGTGATATGTAGAAGGGTGCGGGAAGGATGCGGGAAGAATCGGCGTGAGGGCGGAGGCCCCGGCGGTCGGGCGGGCCCTTTGTCCAGCCCCGGCTCCCGGCCCGGCGCCGCGCCTGGCCGCTGCTCGACCGCCGGTCCGTCTGTCCGTCAGTCCGGTTGTCCTAAAAAGTAGTCTGAGGGTGTGAGGGAGCGCACGCGGCGGCTTGTCCTTCTCTGGACCGGCTTGGGCTTCCCGATGAGGACAGGGGCGGCTTCATCCTGGGCTTTTGCTCCCCAGCGCCCGGCTCGCTTGCACGGAGCGGAGGACTTTGATCCGTGTACCGATAGAATGGAAGCCTCACGAAGGCAGGGAAAGCTTCCTTCTGGGCTTTGACTTCCCGGTGCCTCGCAGGTGCGTGTCTGGGCTGTGAGGGGCTGTTTGCTGATTACATGGATGAGCCGGTGCATTCCCCCAGAACTAAGCCCAAGGAAAGGAGGGGCAGCGCTGACCCTACCTACCCCCGCCTTTCAGCACCTGCTACCTCGCTGTCACCTAGGCAGATCCGCGCTTCTTGATTGGGTGGGTGCGAGCCAAGCCCCCGGCGGGAGGGGCGGTGGGTAGCCGCTGCCCTTGGTGCCGACCGGTCCGACCTGGTCCCCAGCCTGGACTCCTGGCTCGGGTTCTGTCCGATCTTGCCAGTCCCAGCTCAGCTTTCCTTAGGTACCTGTGCACGGGGTCCCCTTCTCGCACTCCCCCCCCCCCCCCAAGGCGTTTCCTTAAGTTCTTGGCTTCCTAGAGCTTACTTTTAATTCGCTCCTTTAGGAAGTTTTTCTGGATCCCTTTTGGCGATCTTTTCTTCCTCTGTCCCCCATTCCTCTTCTTCCCTTCCCCTCACAGAGCGTAAATTTCTCAAGGGCAGGAACTGCTTTGTCCATGAATTCTTAGAACCTAATCCCAGTGCCTTGCATGTACTTCGTAAGGGTTGAGTTGGGTTGCTATGGGGGAACAGGCGGTCTTGATTTTTGAGCAAATTTGCTGGGTGGGAAATTAACCCTGTCCCAGTCTTCCTCTCAGTAAATTGCTTGTGTGTATATATATATATATATATATATATATATATATATATATGCATATGTAGACTGAAGCTGTTGGATCTGGCTAAGCTTCCCATCCCATCCCATGGAGCTGGAGGGGCAGTGGTGGAAAGGACAGCTGGCTGCTGATATTCATCAGGCACTAAGATACAAGGTAATCCTGAATTCTTCTCCATCTCTTCAGGTGGCCTAAATCAGATAATCTACCAATTAATCATAAGAAATCTACTCCTGCCTGAGAACCAAGATTCCCAGATCCCAGCTCATTGTAGTTGTAGAACAGGAAAGGGGAAATGGCTGAGTTTGTCTAGTTTTCTGGTCAGTTCCTTTATTCCATTTCCTGGGCTCCATCTCAAAAAATCAAAAACATGTTCTTAAGAAAAAACTTTCACCAAAAAGGGCACGACTCTTCTTGTCCTTTTTGTTTCTAGAAGGTTTAAGCAGTCAACTGTAGGAAGAATAATTAACTTTGGGGGGGTTGAGGGCAGAGAAGAGATCTTAATTTCTGTTTGAGTGTTAGCCTATTAGTTTCCTTTCACTTTTTTTTTAGATTTTGTAAAATTTTGGAGGCATTAGTACATAGAAGAATTCCTTAACAATTTACATTGTTCTTGCTTTGCTCCTTGGAGACTGAATACTATTATAACAGCAGCCTTAAAGGGTGGAAAGGGGCAAACATTTAGTCAGGCCCTGAGAATTCTGCTAACAATTGAATTCTGAATCCACAGATGTATTGCAGGATGTGTAAAAGTAGACCTGGTATGGTTATTGTTATATCATTCTTTCTACAATGTGTATTTACCGATATACTTAGAAGTGTGGGGATGGGGTGGGGGGTTGGTGGATTTTTAAGTATAAAGTCCTTGTGCCTTTTAATACCATTTTCCCATAACTATTAAGGTTTTTTTAATCTAAATGATTTTTTAAAAATCCCACTCACTTTTAGGTCTGGGTCATTACTTAAGTGAAGGCACAAGGGAAAACATTACAGTTGAATCCTTTGTAGAAAGGTTCTTGAATTTAGGAAGGAAATAATTTTTCAGAAGAATGAGCTGACTAAATTGTCAAACTTGATTTTGATTTAGAATATAGGATCTGCTGTTCTCAGTTTGAAAGTATCATGCTGCTATCTTCATTTAAACTAAGTAGTTTATTATCAGAGTAAAAATTTATGAAGGAGTACTTGTTAATTTAAACAATCTTTATCAGTCAGGGAATAAAATTCTGCTTAATGAAAGTTTAGCTCTATCAATCCCATAAGAACTTTTTGCAGGAAAGTTGTGAATAGAGATGCTAACTTTCCACTTTTAAAAACTGACAATATTTTTTTATGAAATAGTTCTTTTTATGCAAACTTTATTTTCAGTCTGGATTTCTTCTTCCCTTCAATATGATATTGCTCCCATTATGTACAAAATGAAAAGTGCCAATGAATGAAAGTTTCATATTTCCTATAAACTTTGATAGATTTTTCTGGGAGTACAAATCAATAAAGATATTGTTGCAGTTTCCCAGTTTATTTGTATAATTTGCAACTTATTGATTTTATTTTTCTTTGTATCCTGAGCATCTTGCACATAGTAGATCCTTAAATACTTTATATACTGAATTAACATTAAACCTGTCTGAAAGAGTCCCAAGAAATTGGTTTATTATATCCAATTTACTTTCCTTGTGAAGGAGTGTATGGATATAAATGTCTTAAGTTCAAAGCTGTGTGACAGTTGGGTGCATTTCTGCCTTTCCTTTTTCTTTTGTTAGCCCTAAAGCTATATGAAAGGCTTTTTAGGAACTAATAAGTAAATAATAATTTTAGAGTAATTTTAGAGAAGGGAACATTTCAACTTTTTGGTATTAAGTTTAAGAAAATTCTTAGTTTGAAAGATTCATCAGCTGTTCCCTTGCTTAAGGTTGTCACCTGCCTGCATTTTAATCTTTTTCAAATAATTAAACCACTTGAGGAGAGTAGAGTTTGGATTATCTGATGTGGGATTGATAAATTCGATGGAGGGTGCTGACCTCTTTTACCTGGAACTTGGATTTTGTAGAAAATTGAGAAAGAAGTTTAGTACTGAGTGTAGGGTAGAAGAAGCTTGCAAACTTGAATAAATACACTTTGTTGCATTCTTATTTTGGATTGGTCTGAAGATTATCTGACAAAATCTGTGAATTTCTTTTTTATTTTTTCAAGTAAGCCACAAATTTAAATGTGTTTCTGATAAAGTTTAAAAATCTTTTGTATTATTGTTTTTTCATTCATAATATTAGTGTTGAGTAATTAACAAGTCTTCCTTATCTTAAGTAAAGGTAACCTTTAGATTTTAAAGAATTAGTAAAAATGAGAAATATTCACATTGCAGAGCCTAAAGACACATAATTGGCATCTTTTCAGGCAAAAATAAACCTGTTAGATGGCAATAGACACTTGTATTTTGTTACAGTATACTTGCATCATACATTATTAACTGAGAACAGCAGGAGCTACAAGTACATAGTCAAGTGTCCTGTCATATTTCTCCCTATACAGTTTCCAAGGAGCAAGATACTGTCAATATGAGTTAAGTAAATTTTTCTCTCTGTATCCATCCAATAACAAATAAATAAAAAGGGGGGGGAAAGACCACTAATGTTTTGCATAATGGCTTTTATATAAACTTGATCTTTTGACTGGTTGCATATTTATAATAGGATTCCTTTGGAATTAATTGCCCCTTAAATATTGTCTTACCCAAACTTGTGTTTTTACAAAATAATGACTTCAGGTGCATATTCCTGTAATTTCTTCCTATCTGAAAGTATTAAGACTCTTCTGAGAAATTTTTTCTTATGGAAATGTCACTGATTTTACAATAGAAATCAAGAAGAAAATAAGAATTATTTTCCTTTTTAAAAAAATCCCTTGCTGGAATGTAGCCTTTTTATAAAGCATGGGAGATTTTTATTTGGATAAGATTCCATGAAAACAGATTTCTAAAATCCTTCTCATCACTTTGAATTTGAATTGCCTGTGCTGCTAAAGCACTTATAAAGTCACAGCAGAGGTAGCAAGGGGACACTAAAGAATTAATGTTTTCCAATTTCCTTCTATTTTACTCAAAAGTGTTTCAATCATTAGAAACTGTGATATATCACTTAATCTTTTAAAAGCAAATGAGTATAAAATATTTGTATTTGTTGAAGTGGTTCATTAGGTGGATTTTGTTTAATGCTAGATATTCTTACTTTTATTTTAGGAGCTGAAGTTGCCCACCTATAAAGGCCAGTCTCCTCAACTAAATCTCAGACGGTATTTTGCAGACCTAATTGCTATTGTAAGCAATCGATTCACTCTTTGCCCTGCAGCACGACATCTCGCTGTCTATTTGCTTGACCTCTTCATGGATCGATATGACATTTCCATCCAGCAGCTGCATTTAGTTGCCCTTTCCTGTTTGCTTCTAGCAAGTAAGTTTGTACTCTGGCAAAACTGGAAACAGTTTACTATTGGTGTAAAGACCAACTCTTATGTGTTGTCATTTTTTTTTATGGCCAATTTTATTTTTATTTTTATTTTTATTTTTTTTCAACATTGACCTTTGCAAAAACTTTTTTTTTCCCCAAGCTTTTCCCCTCCTTCCCCCCACCCCCACCCCTAGATGACAGGTAATCTAATACATGCTAAATAGGATAAATTATATGACAAGTACAATACATGTATTATGTGTTGTCATTTTAAAAAGACAGGACCTAGGAAACATCCCTTCAGATTCGTTTTATAAGATTAATTTGGATGAGTATTCCAGAATCTTATTGTAGCCCACTTCAATCAAGAACCTGTTTTGTCCCCTTTTAGAGAAGGACCTATGTGCCTACAAAAATTAAATACAGATGCTCAAATCTATCATTACCATCAGCATTGCATAGTTACATAGTAGGTGGGTGACAGGTGACATTGGTTTGTTACTAATAGATGATACATATGCTATTGGATGTGTGGTTGCATTGTCTTGATCCCTGTCCTTGAACTGTTTCGATGATTGTCAGCAGTCACTCCAAAAGACATGTCAAGACAAGGAAAGTTTCAGTTAATTCTGCTACTTAATTCTGTCTTACAAGGTTGAGTGGGAAGCATAAATTGAGGTTTTATATAGTCTCAATTATATAGTCTCATTGTCATCATGACAGAGTATAGTTGGATTGCCTTTTATTAACCATCAACACTTGAGGGAGGGTGTATATCCTTTTGGAGCCTAAATTTTGGAGCCACCACGTTCTGCCTGTCTTGTTCTCCTCTTAGTAAGTGTGATGACAACAATATAATCTCAAGCCCAGCATTTTTAGTGCTTCCAAAACTACTTAAATATGGGTGGTAAGAATAAGTAAGGGTGTGAGCTTCAGACCAACACTGTAATTACTTTTCTGCCTAAAGTCCGGAGTTGTCAAGGCTAAGACTTGGGCCTTACCTTCGAGTCACTGTGATTAAACTTCCTCTTCTAATAGTGTCTCTGCTACTTTTTTGTTACCTCCTAAGTTATGAGACAAAATCTGCCCTGAATCCAGCCAAGGCACTTCAGCCTAGATACTCAGATAATCTGCTCTTACCCGGGTCTTTTTATTCCATGTATTGATTCCTGGTTCTTTTATTGAATTCTAGTACCCTAGCCAGAGAGCTCTGTGCTAGTCTCTTCTGGAACCCAATCTCCTCTGATATTTCAGGATGGGATACCCATGAAATCAATAGGTTTCTTCTGGGGTCTAGCTTCTTTTGAATTAAACTCTTTCCCCATTTTCCCATCCCATATGCATTATATTGCCTTCTGTCACTCACATAGACATCTTTAATCTGTTATTCCCAGAGCCTTTGTCTCCCAGAGGACCCAAAAAAAAGCTCTCATTTATCTATTAAGAACTCATCTTCAAATAAGTTGTAATTTCTTAACTTAGACATCTATATGTAAAAGAGATCATCTCAGGTATATGCATTTGTGGGAGAGGAAAACAAGTTTTCATAAGCCACAGGGCTAGCCCTAGGTTTTCTGGCAACCAAGACAGAATTAAAACAAGTGTTTTACAGAGATAGGTCATTTTTTTAAGGTAAACCCTTTTTTGATGTCTAGAGCTACTGCTTGCTTTTCTAGGGACTTCAGTTAGCCTCTTTGAGGGTTGATAATACTTTGTGCGTTAATAGTTTACAGATTATTGAAGTTTTACTTATCAGGTCACACACATTAAGGATTTGCAAAATAGGATGGTTTTTGTTGTTACTCTATTGGAATATCAGCATTTCACTTAGTCAAAATTACCTTAAGGTAATACAGAAATATGAATTGTTATTACTAGATTTAAATAGGATTGCTGCTGTCCACGTGCCAAGGCCCCTTCCCCTCCTTCATATAATTTTGGCATACCTTTCTTGTCTCAGTCAGGAAAAAAGATGCATTACAGACCTTAAAATGATGATCTTGGGAGGCAGCTCTTTCTTCATGCCTGGCATTTCAGTTCCTCGTGGCTGTCTTAGGATAATAAATGCCAGAGGCAGCAACTATTCTGCGTTTAAAATTTTGACCTTTTAGTGCATAAAGAACTATTCCCCCCCCCACCCCATTGCTTTCTTTTGTTTTTATAAAGTATGACTGAAGTAAAAGCTAAGTAAAAGGGCAGAAATTCACTTTTTGTGTCATGGATTCCCATCGCAGGCTGAAGCCCATAGACCCATAATCATTTTTAAACAAATAAAATCCATAGAATTATGAAATCAATTCTGTTGAAAAAAACAGTAGTTATCAAAATATTTTTCCCATCCAAGTTCAAAGATTATTTGTAGTCTCTCCATGAACCTTGGGCGTCCATGGGCCCCATATTAAGAACTGTTGCCTTAGAAGATGATGCTGAGACCTTGGTATTCTACCTTTGACTCTTCCCCCGAGTCTGCAAAAGGCAATCCAAGACATAACACTATGCATTGCTGAAGTACAGAATCAGCTGGAGGCATAGTCTAGCTAGGTATAGTTGGTAGGAATACCTTGGAACCTGTAGGCATAGACTGTGCTAGCTGGAAAATGAGTACCTTTATTTTTTGCTTCTCCCATAAGTTTTTGCTAATTCTCTTATTGTTAATGTTTGCACCTTCCTCAAATCAGTATATGTTTACTTATCTATTTATATAATCTGTTAGGTCTTTGAGGGAATTTTTATTTCATTTTTGTGCTTTCTGTACCTGGTATGTAGACAATACATTCTACTATATTTGATTTCTGCCGTTCTAATTGGATAGGCATATAACATTTGCCTAGCATTTAATCCTCATGGATTCTGATCCATTCTAGGATAGTTTTAGGTAATTCTAGATTCAGTCACATCCTTCTTGACTTATAATAAAGTAGCCAAATTTTTGTTTAGTCTTAGTATGGACCTGGGCTCTTGGATTCTCAAGTAAGTCTGTGTTCACAGTGTAGATAAAATGTTTTTCAACATACATCAGCAATTCTTAAAACTTTCCAATCACAATCCCTTTTTGCCCAAGTAATTTTTATGTGATTCCAAATATATAATAGGTATAAAAAATTAGGGATAGAGATCAAACATTTACTGATAATTTCATGACCGCCCATATTGTTACAAGACTCCATATGGATTTGCAAACTGTAGTTTAAGAAGGTGGGCCATATAGAACTTTATCAAGCTAGGCATTTGAATTGTACAAAAAAGTGAAATTGTTTTTTTTTTTTTTTTTCTTGGCTAAAACGCTTAAGGATTAAATTCTAAATTCTTACCTTTCTTTTCTCTCATTTGCCCCCAAAGTTATTTCAGTTCATATAATGTTTACATATACATACACACATATAAATATTTATATATATATGTATATATACTTATGTTTATATATATATAATTGTGTTTTATATGTATACATTATATATAAAACATATATAATGTATACATATAAACTGTGCACATACACACATACACCCCATTTTAGTGTTTCTTCAGTCTAGATGAAATCAAAAGTCAAGAAAGGCCTTTTAAAGGGTATTAGTATATAGGTGTCCCTTATCTGCATGGCTCTGTTCTTTTAGGGTTTATAATCAAGGAAATAAATCCCTTTCAAAATCCATTGGCTTGCAGAGTATTGCCTTTCTTTTTATGCTTAACAATGTTATTTAATGACATTGTATCTAATGTGGAACCTCAAGGAAACACAATGCTAATCAACCCAGAATTTTTTATTTTCTTGAATGTGCATTTTTTTTAACTAGCTGGTGTCCTAACGTCCTTAGGTAACTATCAAACATTACCAGCTCTAAATGGAAAAAAAAAATCTCAAATTTTTATCCGAAGCAAAGCAATAATCCCATTTTTTTTTTACTTTAAAGATATGCTGTGTTTCTAAAGTCAATAAGTAAAATATTCACTTATTTAATAACTACCTGGTAAATACAAAGTTCTATAAATGCTTATTAATGCAGGTTTCATAACAAGCCCCTGCCTACTCAGTTAATAGTCTTGTATGCAAAGTCAGGTTGTTATGCTTTGATCTATAAGTCCAGATGTAGGGTTGGAAAGATCAGTTGTCCAGCTTCTGTTCTCAGAGACACCCAGCTTTTGTGACCTTGGGCAAAGCACTTACCTTCTCTGCTTCATCCAAATTAGTAACCTTGTCATTTGTTTAGGTGGTCGAAGTTTCAATGGTAATAAAAAGCATTCTTGCTCTTTGAATTAAGCAGTGGAGTACCAGAATTTCAGTTAACACTGTCTGGTAATAATGAATATCTTTCTTCTAAGCAACTTCAAACACAAACTTCTCATTAATTAATGTGTACAACTATCCTTTGAAGTACATGGCAAGTATTATTGCCACTTTGTAATTGGTGAGGTAAAGTTTTGGTTTGCATTTCTAATTCATTACTCATTCCGAAGAATTTTATTTTGTTGGTGTCAGACCACTAAACTGATCTCCTATATTTTTACATTATAACTATGTTGGCAAATTCTGGATTATAGATCTTTTGTCTTAAATTTACTACCAACAATAATATATATAAATTTTTCCTAAAACAAGTCCATGACTTGTTGATGCAGTCAGGTTTCAGCAACTAACTTATGAACATTGAAGTAAGCTGACAGAGGAAGAAATCTTAGTAAATGTACACTGTAAATGCTGGCTATCACAGAATGGCTCTTGTTAGACTTACTTTTTACATGGACATAAAGTCATATTTTGAGGAAATGACAGAACTTCACTTGGAGGTAAAAAGCCTGGTTCAGTGAAACAGGAGGACGAGTTCCTTTTCTATTGTTACCACTTACTAAATGATCTTGAGCAAGTCAGGCTCAGTTATCTCATCCCTAAAATGGGGGTGATAATATTACTAAATATGTAGTTAGTACATTGGGATGTAGTTAGCACATATTGGACCAGATTAGCTCTTGAGGTTGTTCCCCAGATTTTATGGTTATAGAAAGATAATGCCTTAAATGATTGAAAACTGAAGAAGGTATCTCCTAGAGAAGAGTGCTGAATAATGGGAAATTACCTGGCAGAAATAATCGAAGCAAGAGATTGATAGTTGGTATAGTAGAAAGAGGATGGGACCTAGAGATCAGAAAATCTGGGTCTGAATCGTGGTTTTGTTTTGAACAAGATATAGATAACTTTGGCCACATAGTTTAGTCAGATGTTCCTAATTAAGTAGTTTCTAGATAGGTTTCAGAGGATCTCTTAACTTTTTTTTATTTGATTACTGTGATGGGTTTCCTTCCTTATCTTGTATGTTTTATTTGTGCGTTTAAGCATAATTCTGACAAGAGATCCATAGGCTTCACTGGATTGCCAAGAAAGTTCCACGATTTCCCAAAAAGAATCCTTTTTTTAGGCAAATCACTTAACAATCTCTGAAAGGAGGAGTTGGACAGAATAGTACTTGAATTTCTTTCCACTTAAAACACTATTTCTGTATTTCAGAGGGAAAAAAGGGAGTAGAATCTACATTTTCAGATCTTTTCAAATAATTGTGATATACATGATTTTCAATCTGTTTCCAGTGGTGAAATGTTTAATTTTTTTTTTAAATGGAAGTACTTTTAAAGTTTAGATAAAAGCACAGAATTGGGGTGGGGGAAGAGTAGAAAAGGGCGTTTTTTTTCTTATTTTAAAAAGACTCTTAAAGGCTCATTGACATTATCTAGGACCTTAAATCAAGCCGAAATTTAGCTGGTAAGATAATTTGTATATGTTTTTGATATGGTTAGCTCTATTTTCATTATGCATTAGAATATACATCCAAATGTTTTCCCTCATTCCATAGCTCTGAATTCTGAGAGGAAAGTGACCAACTATATAAGTTAATCTGGGAACAGATGAGGGTAGGGGGGAAGAAGGATAATTCCTTGTTTTGTAAGCTTTAAGAGAAAGGGACATTTTCTTTAGATCAATATTGTTACATTTTGATGGCAGATGAATAATATTTTACTGATTGGATTTCCTACTGCATATTCATTTCCTTTTGTGATTTTGTTCTCCAAGGTAAATTTGAAGAAAAGGAAGACAGTGTGCCCAAACTAGAGCAGCTGAACAGTCTTGGCTGTATGACTAACATGAATCTAGTATTAACAAAACAAAATTTACTACACATGGAGCTATTGTTATTAGAAACATTTCAGTGGAACCTCTGCCTTCCAACAGCTGCCCATTTTATTGAGTATTATCTCTCTGAAGCAGTCCATGAAACAGATCTGCATGATGGCTGGCCAATGGTCTGTCTGGAAAAAACCAAGTTATACATGGCGAAATATGCTGATTATTTTTTGGAAGTGTCATTGCAAGGTATGCTTTTTGTTCCTAGTAAAGAAAAATTTGTTAGTTGGTGATTATGTGTGTGTTCTGTTACTTAAATTTATTCTTGGTGTCTTCACAGATTATGCCTTTCTAAATTATGCGCCTTCTCTAGTAGCTGCTGCTTGTGTAGCTTCATCAAGAATTATTCTTCGTCTTTCCCCAACATGGCCTACTAGATTACATCGCCTGACTGCCTACTCTTGGGATTTCCTGGTGCAGTGCATTGAACGATTATTGATGTAAGCCTGTCATTTGTATTGATAGTTTTAGTTGTAATTCCTTGTACTAGATAGTGTTTTAAATTGCAGCATTTGGTAATATTTTTCTTAATGTGCAAGTTGCTTTAGAAACAGTTGGTTCAAGTTACATGTTATAAGTGGATTTTCATGAAGGACTTCAGAAAAACCTTGCCCCTGGCAGCCAGCTAGGTTTCATGAGCATAATTTTATGGCCATAAAATTGCAAGAGGGGCAATCTAGGTCTAATATCAATCAAAGATTCAGATAAACATCTTATAAGCATATTTGAATAATAGGAGAGTGGCAGAGACACAGAGTGAACTTTGCATCCTTGTTGTCCTCCATAACTCTGACCTGCATTGAGAAGATTTTCTCTCTTGTTCCTTTAGGTCCTTTTCTGGGGCTTCCATACCACAACCACAGTAATAGTAGCACCTTAGGATTCCTAGGTATTTTCTGGAATAGCTTCCAGTACTTATATGCTTGTATGTGATGACAGTTTTACTGTCCTGAAGGTTAAGAGTAGGAAAGGCATCATGAAAGCAACAAAGAAAGGAATTCTCTTTTTTTGGATCAAAGCTGGGGGATGAGGTCAGTTATGAAACTGCTTATCACTTCTGTAATGGTACAATGATTTTGAGCAGCAATTAGAAGCATAAAATACAGAGGTTAGAAGTCTAGCCCAACATCTTGTTTAGTTGGATGAATCTCATTTTTAACATTCTCTATTTGAACTATTTGAACATGTATGGTAAAATGAAATGTAGTCTATTCCATTTTGAACTAATATAATTGTAAAGAAATTTTTGCTTTAATATACTATTTGCCTTCCTGTGATTTTTTTTTTTTAACTTGTGTTATAGTTCTGTTCTCAGAAGACTAGTAGACTATGTTCTAATCCTTCTTTCTTATGAAATCTCTACAAATTTTATAAGGCTTCATTCGGATCTCTCTTCAATCTGTTTTTTTGCAATTTAAATGTACCAAGATTTTAAACTAATTTGTCATGATATTTGAGCCCTTACACTATTCTGTTTCCTTTATGGGCACTTTCTGATTTGTCAAAATTTAATTTTAGAAGATGGAACCCAGGATTAAACATTGTATTCTAGATGTGGTCTGAATGGGGAAGAATACAGTGGGAATGCCAATTATCTTGTTAGGGGTAATATACTTTTGTCTAGATTTTTTTGACTATTAAGTCACTGTCAGTTCACTGAGTGCAGTTCACTAACATTCCCGAGTCTTTGAACATGAATTATTATTTAACTATATGCATTGTACTTAAATAGTTGGTTTTCTTTTTAACACAAATAGATTGGCTTTTTCTGCATAGACAGACCACTACCTTATTAAAACAAAGATAAAAAAAATAAGAAGTTAGGTGGAAAAAAATGAAAGTGAAAAAGATATTTTGTACAATTAAAACAATTCAGTTGTGAACTATTTAAACAATTCTTGATGGGAAAAATGGCATTTAGATGGACAAAGACAAACACAGATTACAAGCACTCATACAGAAATCTTAACCAATGTATATACAGTATTTCATTAATTTGCCAAGTTGAAAGAAATTACACCTGAGTATAACACTAGCAAACTTGTTAGTAAATTCTTACAGAGAAGGATGCCGGAACCTAAATTTTTAACATCACAAGTTTCTAGTGCACTCTTAGAGGAGATAGAAATGGTAAGAGAACAGAGACCATAAAGTCAATATTTGCTGCAGCTAAAATTGTGAAGCCATTTGAAAGATAAAGAAAGTTTACCTTAAAACCAAGAAAAAGTAGTCAAGGACATCAACTGCTACTGAACTACTTTTGCTATTTCAATAAAATATATCTATATCATACATCTGGAGCTTATTTTGGTATATAGTATGAGATCTTGGTCTAAATTTAATTGTTAAACTGCTTTCCAGTTTTTCCCACAGTTTTCATTGAGCAGTATATTTTAGTAATTGGGGTTATTTGGTTTATCAAACAATATTGCCTTCTGGGATGGGTTATTCCTGATTTGTTCTCCCGATCACCTTTTCTGTTTTTGAACCACTACAAACCAATTTTGGTGATTACTATTTTGTAGTACAGTTTCAAATAGGGTAATGCTAGATTACCTTTCTTCCTATTCTCATCTCCTTATTATTAATCTTGTTCCTAGAAGATTAATTTTGGGTTTTTTTCCCCTAGATTATTAGAATAATACTTTGGTAGTTTCCTTATTATGGAAATGAATTCTAGATTAAAAATATAAATTAATGTAGGTAGAATTGTCATTTTTATTACATTGTAGGCCATCAATGACTAATGAATATTTCTCCAGTTATTCAGGTGTCTGTTTCCAAAAAGAGTATTTTGGGAGGGCAGCTAGGTGGTGCAGTAGATAGAGCACCAGCCCTGAAGTCAGAAGAACCTTAGTTCAAATCTGGCCTCAGACACTTAACACTTCCTAGCTGTGTGACCCTGGGCAAGTCACTTAAACCCCAATTGCCTCAGCAAGGGAAAAAAAAAAGTATTTTCTAGTTGCATTTGGTCTTACTTGGTACACTTTTAAATATTTTGTACATTCTACAGTTATTTTGAATAAAATTTATTTCTTGTTGGGCTTTATTGGCAATGCACAGAAAAAATGATAATTTTTGTGATTTGTATTATATCCTCCTACTTTACTGAAGTTATTGCTTCAATTAATTTTTAGTTTAATCTCTGGGATTCTTTATATATCCTTCATATATCACCTATAAAAATGGTATTGTGTTTTATCTTCACCTATTCCTTTTACCTCAATTTCTTTTTCTTATCTTATTGCCATATCTAGCATTTTTAGGACTATGCCAAATAAGTGCAGTGGCAATAGTCATCCTTGATACTTGATCGTAATTGAAAGACTTCTAGAATTTTTCCACATTATATGTTACAATTACAATACCAAGAAAATATTTGTATATTTCTAAGCTTTATAGTTTTGTTTTCTACATAAAAGAACATTTTCTATGCTCAAAGATTTTTTTTAAAACATTTATGGATTATAAATTGATTTTTAAAAATTTCTTTTTGTCATTAATATGATCTATTATGGTTATAGTTTCTTACATATTGAAGCAATTCTGAATTCCTAATATAAATCCAGCTGAGTTATAGTATAGAAATCTTTTTAATATGTTGTTATAGGCACTTGAGTAATATTTTATTTAATACTTTTGTGTCAATATTTATTAGGGATGTTGGTCTCTAGTTTTATTTCTCCTCTTTGTTTAGGTATCAAGACCATATTTGTATCAGAAGGAATTTGGTAGGACTTCTTCTTTTCCTGTTTTTTCCAATAGCTTATATTATAGTTAATTGTTCTTATAGTATTTGATAGAATTCACTTTTAAATTCATCTATTCCTGTATCTCTTGACCACCACTATTCCTTCCCAGTACTAAATTTATAGATTGTTCCATTTGTGCTATTTGGGGGAAATTGTTTTGTTCAAATCCTCTACTTCTCTTAATCTGAGTAGTTTATATTTTCATAAACATTCATTCATTTAAGTTATCAATTTTGTTGGCATATTGAGCAAAATAGTTCCTAATTTCTTTTTTTTTCCCTCCTTTGTTGTGAATTATTTACATTTTTGAAAGTAGTCTTTAAAAAGCTCCTGTTTTTATTTATGGAGCCAGTGTTTTATTTTCTTTCCATTTTCTATTTAGTTGGAGTTTTTGAATCATTGGTAGGTTTTGGTTTGTTTTTTTTTTTTAGTTATGACAATTCATCTTTTATCTCTTGTTGATGAAAATGTTTAAATATAAATGTTTTGCTCCATTTTACATCTCAAAGTTTTGATCTGTTTCTTGTTATAATTTTCTTTGAAATTGTTTCTATTATTTGATCTACCAATTCTCAAAGATTAAACAGTTACTCTCCTATTTAAGAGCAAACCCTTTCTTCAAAGGTGTTTTATTAAATTTTTCCTGTATTTTTGTCAATAAAGGGTATGTTTATTTTTGCTTCTTTTGCATTTATTAATGAAATTTTTATGCCCTAGAATATGGCTGCTTTTTTCATGAAGGTATCAAGCACAACTGAGGAGGGGTATGTGTGTGTGTTTGTGTGCACACACATGTGCACATAGATGTGTCTATGTGTATTTTCTAATGTTTTTTCCAATTCAGTAATCATCAAATGTCTGTTACAGCAGACTTTTCTAAAATTTTATTCTAGTTCTTAACTTCTTTCTTGTTTATCTTTTTGTTCCCAGCTATTATAACTTTACTGTTTCTTACTTACTAAATTAATTTTTATTTTAAGTATTTTGATGCTGTCCCTTTTAATGGCTATTAACTATTATGTTTTATTATTGCTGTAATTTCATTATCTATGAAGCCTTTAAGAATAATTAAGTTTTCCTTTTTTGTCTCATTTAACCATGTCTGTTTTTACTGTTGCCTCGTCTAAGATTATGATTGCTTCTCTTGTTTTCTTGAGTTTACCTCAAGCATAACTCTTTTCAAGCCGTTTATTCTATATGAATCTTTCAAGTTGCTTTCTTATAAATTACATATTGTTGGGTTTTTCTTTCTGGTTTAATTCTGTCCTCTTATGGGTCAGTTCATCTCATTCATGTTCACAAAATTTTTAATTGCACATCTTCCTTTTTATATCTTATGCTTTTCTTCCTTTGCCCCATCCTATTCTCTTTGCAAAAAGATGATAAAAACAGAAAATTATTAATGCTAGTGTTATATAAAAAATCAGTTTGCTTGCATTCTGTTGCCTCTCTTCTCCTCGATCAAACTTTGACCACTGATTTTTACTCCTTCTTACAATATTCCCTAATTAAGTTGAAATTTGGGTTGTCTGTGACTATTTCTTCCATGATTGTACTCTTCCTGCTAGCTTGTTGAGTTTATTGTGTCACTCCCTTGTGTGTGTGTGTGTGTGTGTGTGTGTGTGTGTATTCAGGGCTCCTCTATTTAATTCAGATAAGAATGTGATTCATGTGTTTTCTATTAGTCCTGTTTCTTAGCTCATGATTATATTTTCTTATGTATCCCAATTATGGGGTTTATTATGAGAAATCCCAAATTCCATTTTCTTTCTCCTCTTTTCTTTCTCTTGTGTTCTTTTTTCCTTTCCCTGCTCCTTCTCTCTTAAAACTACTAAATCAGAACACCTTACCTCTGCAAAGAAGTGGGAGCATATGTTTTCTCATATTTCTTTCTTGGGGCCAAGAATTGTTAGTGTACACAATATTCTGTTACATTTTCTTTGTTGTGGCATTTTCCATTTAACATTGTTGTAGTCATTGTTTGTCATTTCCTTAGTTCTCCTTCACTTTACATCAGTTTGTAGATAGATGTCTTACCTTTCCATGCTACTCTGAATTCACCTTATTCTTAGCACAGTAGTATTCCTTTCCCCCCCATGCCCTATAATTTGTCTGGCCTTTTTCCAATTGATGGATATGTACTTGGTTCCTTGTTCTTTGGTTCTATAAAAAGTATAGTCATATATATATATATGACTATATATATATATATGACTATATATACATATATACGTACATATATGTATATACACACACACACACACACATATATATATATATAAATATATAAATATAAAATATAAAATCCATGGGGACCTTCTTTTTGTCACTGACGTATCTGGGTTATAAAGTATGCCTCACAGTGGAATCTCTGGGTCAAAGGATAAGGGTATTTAGTCACTTTTTTTGCAGGCTGTGATTCCAAATTTCTATTTAAAACTAATGGACCAGTTACACCTCTACCAATGTAACAGCAGAACTGTCTTTCCACAACTCCAAGTTGATGATTTTAATAAACTTGAAGCCCAACAGGTCCAAGAGTTATGGTATGCCAAATTCAAAAGCAAAAACCTAGTTGTAATCAGTGTTCTTTCCCTTGTACTTCTCTATTTAACTGCTGTAACCCAACCGCCATTTCTTAATCATGGACACAAGGATATTAGGAGAGACTTTGTCTAATATCTTGCTAAAGTCCATATGTATATTTGTACACAGCATCTCTCCGATCTACAAATCTAGTGACTTTAGGCCAGGTCTTACTGATCACTGCTTCCTTTTCCAGATATTCAGAAGACATTCTGTTTTAGAAATTTACTAGAGAGGATATCAAAGTTTGTATTCCTCAGAATCAAGCTTCATAGCTTTTTAAAAAATTGGGATACTTTGTTCTTCACTCCAGTACCTTCATAGATATTTCATTATCTCAGCCATTTAGCAGTCACATCTGCAGGTTCTTTTAGGGCTGTAGATTATTCTCTACAATCAGATCAGGTCATTTGAAGAGACTAGCAGGTACTGTCTTAATATCAGTTCATCTATCTTCACCATTGCTGTTCTATCTTTTTCATTCTGAAGATTGTTCCCCTTGATAAAAGTAGAAGAATAAATAGTTTTGTGGTTCTGCTTCTTTTCTGTCACTCACCAGGTCACCAACTATAAGAAGTGACCATTAACCCAATGTAATTTTCTTTTCTTTTTTTTTTTTTAAGCCCTTTAGAAAAGAGGCAAATAAATGCTTGTGTTGAACATAGTCTTTGGTTATTCTGGTGTTTGGCTTTTCTGATGTAAAAATCATGCTAAACTTACCTGTAGGTACTGCTTTATAAACAGCTTTCCTTGTAACAGATCTGTGAGGTGGATAATTTTAGCATTATCCTCATTTTACAGAAGAGAAAGTCAGCAGAGCAGAGCAAATAGACTGACCCTGAGTTGAATTCCCACCTCTGACACATACTGTTTTTGTGATGTTGGACAAATCCTTGAACTTCTAAATGTCCCAGGCAACTCTAATGTGATGCTGTAAGTTAGGGGAAAGTAGATAGTATAGTGGCACTGGAGTCAGGAAGACTGAGTTCAAATCTAGTCTAGAACTAGCACTAGTAGTGTTGCCCTGGCAAGTCACTTCACCTTTGTCTGCCTTACTTGTAAAATGGGGTTATTAATAGTACCTGTCTCTCAGGGTTGTTGTGTAGATCAAATGAAGTATTTAACATAGTGTCTGCCACATATATATGACAACTTATTAAAACAACATGTTATTTTATAAGTTGCAAAAAAGTGGCTAACTTGCATTCTTAAAAAACATTTTTCTTATTTAGGAGTTCACTGTGCCAGTGAAATCACAAGGTCCAGTTTTTATTTACCTTCTCTCCCTTTATAGACAAGAAAACCAAATTATAGTATAAATTATTTGAATGTAACCATATAGTATGTGTGATTTGGATCCAAATTTCCTGATTGTTTCCGTTGTACCACCCTTGCTTCCTGTTATTCTTTCTTTAAAAAAACAAACAAAAAAAAAACCCACCTAGATTTTATTGATCTTTTCTGTTTTAATTTTTAACATTCAATTTTTATCATTTTGTGGGTGTTTTTTTTTTCCATTTGCATTATTGTAGTCATTGTGTAATTGTTTTCCTGACTCATATTTCCATTTCACATCAGTTTATGAAAATTTTTTCATGTTGTGTTTTCGTGCATTGTTGGTGAAGCTACAAAGTAATATTCCCATTCTAGAAAGCATTTGGAATTTTGCCAATAAGGTGACTAAAATATCTGTGCCCTTTAATGACAGAAAAATTCCATGTATGCCAAGATGTTTACATCATCACTTTTTTATGGTTGCAAAGACCTTAAAATAAAATAGATGCTCATTGATTGGAGAATAGTTCAATAAATGTTACATGAATATAAAGAAATACTACTGCGTTTCCCTATTTTGTTTATAGTCCTTTGGCATATTTCTTGTATTCCTGTTTAATTCTGTCTCTGGGTTGTTTATTTGTTATTTTTTACATTTATAAGAATCTGAATTCATCAAATTAAAAATTCCTGTAATGTGGCTGTGGTGTTCTCCGTAGGTTTCTCTTCCTTTTCTTTCTCATGAAATCTTAGAATATTTAGTCCCTCTTGAACTGACTTCATTTTATAGTGTCAGGATGTAAGATCAGATCTTTTTCCTCTGAATTTTAAAAAATTTATTCCCAAATGTAGGAAAAATCTAAATCTAATATTAAACCTAAATCTACTATTAGACTACATTTTACATTCATCTCTCTTGACTGTAACAAACTCTAGACAAAATAGTCATTCAGGAGAGAACATTGGTAGTATTAGTTATTTGAGGTCAGCTATTGCTGAAATAAGTCTTTTGCCAAATTTATTCTTTTAAAAATTTTTTGAAGATTATACTAAAAATACATATTTAATTATGTAAAATAACTAATTTACTGTCTCTTTGTATTTTAGTGCCCATGATAATGATGTAAAAGAAGCAAACAAGCAGAAAGGACAGTCTGGCCCCCAGCAAGGTCAGCTGAGTGTTTTTCATCCTACATCCCAAACTACACGACCAGTCCACATTCAGCAGCCTCAGTATCTCCATCAAGCACATCAGAACACGTTGCAATACCGTCATCCAGTGTCAGAGCAACAGAACTGTCCACAGATAGTATCTACCAGCACTCACACATCAACTTACACATTACAGACTTGTCCTACTGGCTTACAAACCAGCGTTCAGGGCCTTGGGCCCATGCAGACTGGTGTTGGTATGTCCTTGGCAATACCAGTAGAGGTTAAGCCATGTCTTAGTGTTTCTTACAACAGAAGTTATCAAATAAATGAACATTATCCTTGCATCACTCCATGCTTTGAGAGGTGATGATTTATCAAAGCATTGATCCAGACTTTTTTCTCATATAACCTCTAAGAATTTAGAGTAAAGAGAGCTCTATTCAGAAGGAAATCAGAGCTGAATGCTAACAAGATTTCAAACACTGAACCCACTAAAATTGAAAATATCCCTTTCATTGCATCATGTACACATGGGAAAAGTGAATTTATAATTATGTATGTGTCAAATCTGTTGCATGTTATTTCCACAAGAATCTCTTATAGCAAAAAATTTCCAAACCCCAGGTGAAGGTCCAATTATTTCAAGCATTATTCACTACCAAAAAAGAAAGAAAAATAATTTGGACATTTACGAGTTCATTGTAATGGGGTTTGTTTTATGGTAAACATTATGCTGATATTTATCTCAAGGAAAAGCACTTTTCTCTGGATTTGCCAAACATTTTTTGTATGAAGGAAATTTGCAGTATTACTTTTTGAAGAGGTCATTTTTGTATATTCTGATGTTTTTGAATAATATACTTGACTTGTAGATTAACTTTGACTACATTAAAATTGAGTACTGTGCTGCAGAATCAATCTGTGCTGTACAATAATACTAAATTCATTAGTAGAAATTGTCCTACATAATTTCCTCTTACAAATAGTATGTGTATTTGGATATACAGCTTGAGATTAAGGGCAAAATTTGTTTCAGCTTACAAGATCATTGTTTTTAATATATATATATTTGCCTAAAGTTGAGATGAAAACACATACGAGCTCAGGGAATTTGCACTACTTGGAAATGCTTAAATGGAATGCAGCATGCTTTTGAAACAGTATTGACAGCCAGAGGAATTTATAAATGCTTATAAATTGTAATTAGGCCAAAATACTTCCATGTGCTTTCACATGAGATGATAGGATCATACACAGGATGGGTAAAGTGGTTGTACCTGTGGTTCATTTTTATGTCTGTGTATAGGTTTTGTATTATTGCAATCCATGGTTTATCCCCAGTTTTGATAGTTCAATTTCCTTTTTTTTTTTTTTTTTTTAAAGATAGGAGAACAGTTATAAAATGCAGAGCCTAAAAAAATGCATTTGTAAGGAAAGGTTCTCAGGTTGTGCCAGAATGACACTTTCCATTTCACAAGAGATGGAGATTTATAACTAACTTTTGGATCCAATTAATAAATGTTACTTAAGGGTGCTTATACAAAATTGCTTTAATTGCAGCTGGTTTGTATAGTACCAAGACTAGCTTATTCTCTGAAACTCCAATGCCTTGTTAGTCAATGGATTCATCATTAACCATGACCATAAGCAATTTGGGGAATGAGGAGTGTTGGGGAGGGGGGAGTAGTAAGTTAAAAGGGGAAAAACAAACATATTACAATAACTATGCGGTTAGCTATATATTATGTTCTTTGTGGGAGGAGAGGGGGGTATGGTGAAGGGAGTCTTCCTGGTTTAAAAATAAGTTCTTTAAAGAATTTTTTTTAAGTAGCACTTCTGTAGAAAGAATTCACATGGCTGATATTTGACTGTCATCTTATTTGCTAAAGTCAAATATGAATATTATTGCCAAGATATGGGTATGCAGCAGAAATCAAAGTAGCTGTGGTATTGCTCTTGATAAAGAAGGGACTCAGCATAAGAAGGGAAACTCTCCCAGGAAAACTTCAATACTTGATGCAGGTGGTAGCTCTACATATGTGAATTATAGTGTTTATGAGACCATTTCCTTTTTTTCTAAAAAGAATAAATTGTGCTTACCATGGTTTAGTCATTTGATGATACTTCAGTTTGATAGAAATGACACTCAGGTGATTCTTTTAAAACACTCAGTGTGGAAGTCTTGCTTTCTTAAAGTGCCATTTTAAAAATTAACTTTCCCTCAAAACATTGCATATTTGTATTTGCTTATTTGTAAGTTTTTCTTGCCTTGAGAAAACTTGAATTACTTGGGGGAAATTGACAAAAGGAAACTTTGTCATATTCACATTTCACAGTACTGCAACCTTGAGTCAAGTTTTCAGTATTTTAACTACCTCGATTTATGATGAATGTAAAATATTGGGAATGAGATCCCAAGTTGAAACAACAGCTGGTGCCTATGGCAACTTAATGTCTCCTCAAATGCTTTTATTGGTTTAAATGTCATTCTTGTTGCAGAAGAGTACTTTTTTTAAAAAAAATCAGTAATTTCTAGTCTTTGTTCAAACAGCCAATTAGTAGTGGATTGATTTTAGGGAAAGTATTAAAAATTGGTTATTATTGCTGCATACCCCTTTTTTTTTGGTTATTTTAAAACTTCAGATTTCAGTTTAAAAGCAATTCATTATTGCTTGTTTATGGTTTTGTTATTTTGTTTTGTTTAACTTATTGCCTAGTCTGAGTTTCTATGAGTACAAGACCATCAAAAACATGTACTGTGAACAGATTAATTTTATATATGAGGGCTTTACCAAAGTCCAGTGAATACACTACTAAAAGTCAGACTACAAACCAAAATGTATGTGTTATAGCATTAATTCCAAATAGTGCTTATAATGCAAAAGTCCACAGCAATGGAATCTAGATGAGTGCTATGCACTTGAAATTTTAAAATAAAACTAGTTTTGAGTACTATGGCTTTGGTATTTGTTTAAATATGAGCTCTTGTATATTTGTGATTTCATTTACCCATGTTCAACTATAAGTCGGACTTGTTTACTTAGATATATTTACAAATAAAAAAAAAACATCCAGAACTGGTTGTTTTGTTGCAGTAAGTGTGTTTCAGTTCATTATCTTGTTATGGTCTACTTTTAAATTCATGCTTAGATACAGAGGACAGTGAATGCATCTTTAATGACAGTGTGATCAGGAAGTCTTTGCTTTCCAAAAGTGAAGAGAAAGCAAGTAGGAAATCGAAAAACAAAAGACAAGAGGATAAGAAAGGGAAGCAAGGGGATGGGGAGGACAGGAGTGAGACTGAAAGTCAGGAAGCTGGAGGAAAAAAAGGAAGGGGACAAGTGAAAATGAAACTGTCACTAACACTTCACATTTCTTAGTTTTCTTTGGTGTCCCAGTTTCACTTCTTTCCCTCAAATTTATAGACATCAAGGATTTGACGACCTACTCCATATTGATATTCCTTTCATCTCTGATGATCCTAACCCCCTTATGTCTTAGATGGTCCCAATTTGCTGGGACTGAGAACAAATCACCCTGTGACTAATCTGGTGTTAGAATTCTGAATTTAGTTAGGGTTGTCCTTAAAAGATAGACCTGGTCTTATCATGAGCCTATACTTGACCTTCCAGCTTAGTTGAACCTGCCCCAATGTATTCCGTGAACATGGCTTTTAAGAATCCAGGGTCACCTCCACATTATGATATAGTATCACAGGAAGATTTTGATGAAGTTTACTAGCAAGGCAAGAGAAATTTTGGTTTTTTTTTTCCCCCAAGTGAAAATTAGGTTTATGCCTTGTGTAAGTTATATCCCCTCAAGAGCAATTTCACTTGTAAAATGTTTTCTTAATAAGAGCTTTTTATTTTTCAAAATCCACACATAGTTTCCAACATTCACCCTTGCAAAACCTTGTGCTCAAATTTTTCTTCCTCCCTTTCCTAGACAGCAAGTTATCCAACATATGTTATGCAATTCATGTGAACATATTTCCACATTTATCCTACTACACAAGAAAAATCAGATCAAAAAGGAAGAAAACAAGAAAAAAAACAAGTAAGCAAACAACAACAAAGATGAAAATATTTTGTGATCCACATTCAGTCCCAACAGTTCTCTCTCTGGATGTGGATGGCTCTTTCCATCACAAGTCTATTGGAATTGGCCTAAATCTCCCCATTGTTGAAAAAAGTTGTCATTTGTAAAATATTAGTAATTACTGATGTTCATAGTGCAAATTTCTTAGCTGTATGACCCTGGGCAAGTCACTAAACCCTAATTGCCTAGAAAAAAAGAGAAAGAAGGAGAAAGAAAGAAGAAAGAGAAAAAAAAAGAAGAGAAAGTTTTAAAAAGAAAATATTGCCCAGAGAATCTACTGACAATCTTCCAAAAATAAGAAGCATTTATCAAATTCTAACAATATGCCAGGCACTGCATTAGGATGCTGGAAATATAAGTAAAAGCAGAAAAGGCAGTCCCTGTTATATCTAATGAACAAAAGATAACACATAAAAGGAATTTGAAAGGGGGGCAGGAGTGGCATGGAGGCTTAATTGAGCAAGTCTGGAGTGCAGAGTATCCTGCAAAGGAATAAGTGCTTGCTGGCTCAAGCGCCCTTTTAAAAAGGAGATTCTAGGAGGAACCATCCAATCAGAGAGAGAAGCTGTAGGAGCGGAAGGAACTTTGAAAATATGAATTATAGGACTGGGTGAGCTTCTATGATAAAGAAGTTTCTTGGACATGGTAGAGAAAGTCTAGAATAAAGCCTAATAAAATGAAAGGGATTACAAAGTCTCAGTAATGTGATCATCACAATTCAGAGAAAGCAGATCAAGTACAAACAAAATTTAGGATCACAAAATACCTGGTAGGAAGAGCTAAGATGGCAGAGCAGAGAAAGCACTACAGCCAAACTCCTCCCTACATTCCCCTACAAGCTTGTCAAATTGAATTCTGGTGTGGTAAAGTCAACAAAGGTTGGGCTGAGACATTTTTCCAGCCCAAGACTAGAATGTTGGAAGAAGTGGTCTGTGATACTGTGATGAGGGCTGGTCTGGAGCCCATATGGCAGCAACCAACAGCTTTGGGATGCAATGGCAGTGGTGGCAGCAGTAGCAATAGCTTCAGGAGCTCTCAGCCTAGAGATGGTAATGGCATTGGATAACTGGTCAGAAAGAATGTACAAGGAGCCCTTGTGCCAGCACTAGCCCAGATCTATTTTCTGGTTACAGTTCCAGAGCATAGAGGAGCACTTTTGGTCACCAGGGAGCAGAGGCCCTGAGGAGCAATAATGCTTGTGACTGCAAAGGATCAGGGAGGCCCTTCCTGAATAAATACAAAAGAACAGATTATGAGAACAGTGACTTAACCTCTCCCTGCATTCTACCACTCTGGAAGCACCAAAAACTTCAAAGTCCCCAGAACTAGTGCAGAAAATAGCAATATAAAAAACTTGAAGCTTGAAACAGTGCCTACATCACACCTAAGATGAGCAGAGGCCTTTAACATAAAGTTCCAAGTCAAGAAATAGATTGGGAAAATGAGCAAATGATTTTTAAAAATTTGACCATAAAAAGCTACCATGGTGTTAGGGAAAGTCAAGACACAAACTCAGAAGACAACAATGTCAAAACAGCTATACGCAAAGCCTCAGAGAAAAGATCCAAATAGTACACAAGCCCAGCAAGACTTGCTGGAAGAGGTAAAGAATTATTTTAAAAATCAAATAAGAGTGGTAGAGGAAAATTGGGAAAAGAAATGAAAGCAATGCAAGAAAACTATGAAAAGACAACAGCTTGTTAAAAGAGACACAAAAAAATGAAGACAAGAACTCCTTAAAACAGAATTAGGCAAATAATAAAAGAGGTACAAAATTTAACTGATGAAAAGAACTCCTTTAAAAGCAGAATGAGCTAATGAAAAAGAGGTACGAAAGCTCATTGAAGAAAATAATTCCTTAAAAATTGGAATTGGGCAAATGGAAGCTAATGATTCCAAAAGACATCAAGAAATGTTTTTTTTTTTTTTTTTTAAATCAAAAGAATGGAAAAAATGGAGGGAAATGTGGAATTCTTTTTGGAAAAACAATTGACCTGGAAAATAAATTGAGGAGAGATAATTTAATAATTATTGGACTTCTTGAAAGCATTGATAAAAAAAAAAGTCTACACATCATAGTTCAAAAACTTACGAAGAAAACTTATTCAATATCTTAGAACCAGGTAGTAAAATAGAAAATGAAAATACCCAAATGAAAACTTCCAGGAATATTATAGCCAAATTCCAGAAAATATTTCAAGCAGCCAGGAAAAAAAACCATTAAATATCATGGAACCAATGGTCAGAATCACACAACATTTAATACCTACCATGTTACAGAAGCAGAGAGCTTAGAATAGGTGAATGAAGTAGGATTACAACTAAGAATAAACTATCCAGCAAAATTGAGTATAATCCATAATAGGATGGTGGGCAATGCAGTGAAATGGTGGACTTTCTAGCATTCTTAATGAAAAGACCAGAGATGAACAGGAAATCAAATATAAAACTCAAGAGAAGCATAAAAAAGGTAAAATGAAAAATAAATCATAAGGGATTCAGTAATGTTAAACTGTTTACTTCCTATAGAGGAAGATAATACATCTATCTTTTAAAAACTTTATTATTATTAAGGCAATTAGAAGTCTACATAGAGGAAATAGGTGTGAGTAAATTATAGTGGGATGATTTCCAAAAAAAAAATAATAATAATAAGAATGAGAAAGAGGAATACATTGGGAAATAGAGGAAAGGAGAAGAAAAATGGGGGAAATTATATCACATAAAAGAAGAGTTTTTATAGTAGAGGAAAATTGGGGAGGGGAGGGGTAGAGTAGACAATACTTGATTCTTCTCATCTGTGTTGGATTAAAGAGAAGAGAATGCACACATGCATGTGTATGCACGCATACTTACATGCATATAGACACACACATACACACATTCCCAATAGGGAAATAGAAGGAAGAGAGGATTAAGGTGGGGGGAGGACAGAATAAGAGGGAGAGAGAATTAAGGGAGACTTAAAAGAGACTTTTGAGGTGGGATAGAGTAAAAAGAGAATAAACAAGAAAATAGATTGAAGGAAAATATACAACTAATCATCATAACTGGGTGCAAATGGTATGCACACACTATAAAATAGAAGTAGACAGCAGAATTTCCTGGAAACCAGAATTTCATAATATGCTATTTATATAAAACACCTTGGAAACAGAAGAATGGAGTTAAAATAAGGGGCTGAAGCAAAATCTATTTTGCTTTAGCTGATGTAATCATAATCTCTGATAAAGCGAAAGCAAAATAGCCTAATTAGGAGATGATTAAGGAAACTACATTTTGCTAAAAGGTACCATAGAGTGTGGAGCACCATCAATACTAGTCAAATATGAACCAAATGGCATAGGATCCAAATTCTTAAAGGAAAAGCTAAATGAATTATAGGAGAAAATACTGTAAAACTAAACAAGTAAGAGATCACAAATTACTCCCTTCACTCCCTTCAGAACTAATTTTAGAAAAACTAGATATTATAAGCCTTTGGGCAATACTCAGTAGAAAAGAGTATACCTATTTGCATTGTTATCTTCTCAATGAATGTAGGAATGATAAGAAATGGACCTTTCATGGAATACCATTGAGTATTTCTGATAAAAAAAAAATACCATAGCTGTGTAGAAATCTTGAAATAATAATAAAGAATGCAGAAAAACCCAGGATGGCAAATTTATTTAAGCAATTGGAAAGAGCCATGTAATAATGTGGTGCTAATATTTTAATTGAAAGAAAAATGTGTCACTTCAAAACCATAATATTTTCAAAGGGCATTAAAGGAGTTAAATTTTTAAAATAGGCCTGAGGGGAATTGGATTGATTCTGGTTTTTTTCATTTAATTTTTTTTCAATTAACAGATTTGTTCCCTTCTCTATTCATTTTTTAAAGGAAAAAACCTTGTAATAAATACAATGTAGCAGAACTAATTCCTGTATATTCCTCTAATTTTCTTTTCAAAACTATACAAATTCCTTGTAAAAACTTTTCTTCACACATATGTATTTTAGCAGTCTATATTAAAACAAAGTTCTTTTTCTACAATGGCAATATTCCATGTCCTTTGACAATTAATACAATTGTTTCTTTACTGTCCCCCCTCCAAAAAAACCTCTCTATACCCCCTTTTTATCATTACATATTTAAGAAAAGAGCTTTAACACACAGTTCACCTTATTCTAGGTTCCAACCTTAAAAAAAAAGTACCATGTCATATTTCTGCATTTGTCCTTAATTATTAGTCCTCATTCTTACTTCTCATATATTCCCACTTTTAAAATCTGAGATCTGTTAAGAGCATCCCATACAACCACACACAGTGATTTTTTAAAGTTATTTTTCCTTATAAACATCAGATGATGGTTAAAAGTTGACATCTTAGTTTTTGAGATGGCATTGTTACACTTTTACTTTTAAGACTCTCCAATCTCTTTTGAACCAACTATAATGTTTTAAATCTTATACCATGTAATCAATCAAACCTATATTACCTCTGAAATTTCTACAATCTTATTTCCTAAATTTTAGGAGATACATGACTATCCCCAGAATTTCCTACCTCATCTATTCTATTGTCATATTCCCCTAATAGTCTTGGCATTTCTATTTTACCAGTTCCTCCTGTTAACATCCTCCTGTTAACATTCAGAACAGTAGCTACCCTCATTGCTTTCTCTTTTTCATGAAGGATGAAATTAACAGCAAAGCAAAAATTTGTTAGAGGTTCTATTTTGCTCTATATCCTTGAAGTTCTTCAATATTATTATCCTTGAATACAAGTTTTATGATTTATTAGGAACTATGTGTTTCCTTCTTCTGGAAATCTCTGTCTCTCTGTCTCTGTCTCTCTGTGTGTCTCTCTGTCTCCCTTTGTCTCTCTCTGTCCTTATCTCTGTCTGTCTGCCTCTCTATCTCTCCTTCCTCCTCCCATCTATAATTGCTCATTATTATGCAAGTTGGCTATTGATCAGGAGAGCTTTCTATTACATAGATAACAAGAATTCATTAAATGATTACTATGTGCCAGGCATATATGAATACTATCTCATTTGATCCTCATAACAACCTTGAGAGGTAGGTGCTATTTTTAAGTAGGTCCCCATTTTACAGATGAGGAAACTGAGGCAAAGTGACTTACCCAATGTCACATTACTAAATGCCTACATCTAGATTCAAACTCAAGTCTTCTTGACTTCAGATTCAGGCCTCTAACCACTGTACCACCTAGGTTCCTCTAAGCAGCTTTTCTAGTCTATAAAAAGGTTCTTATGACTGAAAATTTATAATACCCAAACACTTGCTCCCTTTTTTTTTGTTTTTGGTGTAGAGACATCTGCTACTGAGTTAACAATTAGAGTAATACTGACATAATACTTATTAAAATTTAAAAAAAAGATGAATCCATTGCCATATGCCTTCCATTAATATATCTGGAAAGAAACTATATTATAAAGGTTTAAGAAATGCTACTCTGGAAACTAGTTCATCACTTAAAGGATTAGAAGCACCCAGTTATCCTAACTGATAATAAAAATTTTCTTTATTTGAAGGAGCCCCAGATCTCATTTAAACCTTGTTCTTGGTGACTTCTTTTTTTCTCCAAGTGATTTGTCTCTGCATTGAGACACAATTTAATCACTGTGCTGTCTCAAAGTTGGAAATCTGATGAAGAGCAATCTCACATAAAGTATTTATTTCTCCCACATTCTCAAGATGTGGTCCCTTAATATCCTTTCAGGGAGTTCTTGAAATCAAAACTATTTCATAATAAAACCAAGATGTTTTAACCTGTAATAAGATTGTCAGAGATGTTGTCCTAATACCATCATTCTCTTAATTCAGAGTCAATTTTGAGACAAAATGAGACGCTTGTAAGACAGTGAACAATTAACAAAAGGGATTTGCTTTGCCTGAACACATCAAGGACATACAAGGATAAAGAGATACAGTTCCATTTTGGTATACTTGGCCTCTTTTGCCTTCTCACAGAAACACATCTGATCAGTAAATCATCAGAACTTAGACTCTGAATGTCTGAAACTTTTATGCTTCTAGAATACCAGGGAGCTGTACCAGGCAAGGCAAGTCCCAGAGATAACATTGTCTTGAATGTCAGGAAAATGCTGGTTTTATCACAAAAGTAAGTATTGTTATGTATAACCCACATCAACAACTGGATCCCCTCTAATTGTTAAGAATATAAAGTGATCCTGTGCCAAAAGTTTGAAGACCATTTCTCCAGAGCACGTAATAACAATGGTACATAAAGAGGGTGACCTTAACTGGCTCTTCCCAGGAGTGGGTTATAATGCTATAGAATTGTCAGAAAGATGTTTTAAATCAAGCTCTGCTAGTCAGATATCCAGTCAGAGAGAGAACCAGGAATTTACATCCTCAATGTTACTGGCACCCTAACTGAGCAAAGGCTTCCTGTCATTATATCCAAAGGAGGTGACAAGTGTTAGCACATTAAGTAGCACCAAGAGGACCCACAGGATATTGGTAACCTCATCAGAGCCATGGTATCATAAAGTGAAGTTTAATATTAGGTATCTATCATAGAGTGAAGTTTAATATTAGAATACATCTGCCACTTTTACACATCTGCCCATGCCTATGGCAATGGGTCACTTCTAGAGAATGTGCTCTTTGATCTCATGTTATCATCTGCTCTATTGATTGTGGCACTTTTCTGAAATTATCCATCTATATGGGTTTCAAATACACACACACACACACACACACACACACACACACACACACATATGTATGTATTCTTTGATGAGGCCCAGACTTTCTTGGCCAAGCTTTGGAAAGCATTTCAGAAAGGATTAGAAATTCGCTTATTGCTTACTATCACCTAATGCTCAATAAGCTGTTGGGGAAATAAAAAAGATACAAACCAAGGCATTAAATTATTTTTTTACCATTTCAAAACTGCACACCTATAAAAAGATTCTTCCAATGATAGACTTTGTTGTTTTAAAAAAAAATGCTATTCACTCTTTCTTTGGAAGCTCACTTTCTCAAGCTATTTTCTCACGTATTTTTTAGACTGTATAGCAGTCCATATTACTATTGATGAATAGGCAACAGCTCCTGCAGAAGAGAATCTGGATCAAACAGCAAACATTGAAGTAGTCATAGGAACAATATTTTACTTATTAGAATGGTAAGGTCAGGTCAGGTTAGATCATCCATAATCCTAATCTATAAATTCTCCTGAATTTCATATAATAGGTATGTGGACACATTTGCCACTAACTGACTACTGATCCCTATGATATATGAATTAGAATAAACCTGGCAGATTCATCCAGTTTTCCACACCTCATCTCTCAAACCATTATATTCTCCTGAATCACCATAGCAAAAATGAGAATGTGCTGCTGCTGGGGAAAGAACGGCTAAAAAAGATGAGGATTCAATTTTTTGGTTGATGGCAGACACAAAGGCAATGGTATTATCTGCTTGGAAAAACTATGGCTCAAACCATAGCACCTAGAAATTAGTTGAAAATATCCCTCCATGATAAGAAACTTTTATCAGAAGAATATCTTCTCCGGGATGGGAGGAGAAAAAAAGAGGAGGAGAAACCATAGGGAAGATAACAGAGATGGGAATAGGTGAATTATATATCAATAGGTGATGCTATTATCAGTGTGAAAGGACAACTAAAGTTGTTTCAGAAGGATAAGCAGTGATTGCTGTTTATAGATTATTAAGCTAACCTGAAGTCTGTTATCTTTAAACAATTTGGTCATGTATAGAACAAGTGCCACATCCAGATAAGCTTCGGGGCTTCAAGAAGAACATAATTACATGGTCTACTATCCTGGAAGAGTTTCCCTTGCATTATCTTTTCTGTGTGTTTCTTTGGTATAAAAACTAATAGGAAAATAGCGTGGGGAGCAAATATGTTGTATCTACATTTTCCTCCCCCAAGCAACTAGTGTGGTTTTGTTTGGTATTTTCTCTAGTGTTGAAAGAGTCAATCTAATTTGTTCATGATGAGGTTATTTAAAGACAATCTTAACTGTATTTCTGATATAATCATTGTTCTGAGACACTGCCTCAAATGCTTAAGAGTATATTTGAATATCCCAAACATGACAGTGCTTAGCACTTTGCTTTAACGTCTCAATTGAACTTTAGTTATTATTTATACTCTTTGCATTGTCATATAAATACCTGAGATGAAGAATAATGTTTCTGCTCCTTTCAGTGATTTTGACTATGAATTAGTTGTCAATCCTTCTAATTTCTTGTGTAACACTTGCTATTCTTTAACAGAGTTCAGCTTACCATTTAAATGGGAGAAGGTTTTTTTTTTTTTTTTTAACCTCCTATTCCCTGATGCTCATTTTCAATTTAACAGCCTCTTGATAAGATCTTTAAGGTCTTAGTGATTCTTCATGGACCTCATTAGGAGCTCTTCTATGCTGGCCAAGAATCTATTATCACTCTTCTTAAGTTATGCTCCATAAATCAAAATTGCATTCTCTGATAGTATCTTCTCACTCAGTAATTAATTTTTCATTAAATCCTGTGCCCTCCAGCCATTTAGCTTCCTATCCGGGACTCTGCAATTTCTAGAGATTTTTTTCCTGATTCTTTATGGTAGTATTATTCATTTCACTTTCACCACAGCGATGTAGTGATCATCAACCTTGATAAATCTCAGGAAGCCTTCTTCATGGGCATAGCATACTCCCCAATTACCTGTGTCAGGAAGATATATAACTACTTCTCTATCCTTCATCAGGAAATTACTATCCATTACAAAGTGCCTGCTATGAGAAGTGAAAGTACTCCTTTGTTGATACTGATTAAATCCTACCAGATCACAGGCAGAATTACAGAGTAAATTTACATAGTTGATTCAGCCTGAGTTCTTTCTGTACTGTTTTGATTCTATATGTAGTTAGGTTTGAGAATTATCAATTTATAACTTATTTTGCTATACTATCAAAGAAAAATTATCATTATGGTCAATCAAATAGAGATTTGTCCCTTTCAAAAGAAAAGAGTCATTTTAGATAGTATTATAGAGAAGGGAATAAATATTTGTATATTACCTGCTGTGTTCCAGGCACTATGATAAATGCTTTATAAGTATCTCATCGGATCCTCACAACAACTCTGTGAAGTAGGTGCTGTTTTTATTTGGTATTGCCCTGGGGAACCTAAGAAGGGGGAGAACTTAGGGAAAAAGATAATGATTTCTGTTTTGGACATGTTAATTTAAAATGTCTACTGGACATCCAGTTCGATATATCTGAAAAGCAATTGGAGATACAAGATTAGAAATCAATAGAAAGATGGGGACAGGAAAGTTAAATTTGAGAATCATAGCAAATAGTAATTAAATCCATGGGAGCTGATGAGATTACCAAGTGAAGTCATATTGAGAGAGAAGAGAAGAAAGCCCAGTACAGAACCCTTCAGTTAGAGGGTGCTGAAGGTGGATTCAGCAAAGGAACTAAACAGAAGAAACAATCAGATGGGCAGAAGGAAAACCAGGGGACAGTGGTGTCCTGAAAATGTAAAGAGAAGAGAGTATCAAGAAGAGGGTGATTAATAGGTTTAAAGACTGCAGAGAAGAAAAAAGAATGAGGATTGAGAAAGGGTTATTGGGTTTGGCAACTAAGAGATTTTGTTTTGTGTATGTGTGTGTGTGTGTGAGTGAGTGAAAAAGATAAACATTAAATAAAATAGAGGCATATTTGAGTCTTTTCCCCAAAATAAATAAAAATTGGGCAAGCAAACACTTCAAATGGGAAGATTAATACATAGAGTTAACAAGAAAAGACTAAAAACCAAAAGTTTATTCTAAAGCAAGACAAAGCTTTTGTTTAAAAGACATTTTACATTAGTTGAAGGTCAAAAAAAAAAAAAAACCCAAAATGAAATGAGATAGTGAAGGGGCCAAAGATAATAAAAAGTACCAAAAGATCTAGATGAAAGAAAGGAGAAAGAATGGAATTAACATTTTGTAGACTAAAATCTATTTACTCTGATAAACAAATACACAATCACATATGTGTATATGTATATATTCTGTTTATATTGAGAACATTAAGGTAATTTAGAACATTATACACACAACAGGATTCTGTGATGATCAACTACAATAGACTTGGCTCTTCTCAACAATACATTGATCCCTGGGGTTATGTGGGGAGGGGGGATTGGGGAGAAGAAGGGTAGGTAGGAATGATGCCCAGTTCAGCCTACCCCCTTTGTCTGGGAACCAAAGCCTTCCTGGGAAAAGGTTCCATCCATTTTCCCAGAAGACAGAAAAGTTGAGCAAATGCCTTCTTTAACTAGATGTGTTTCTAAGAGATCACATATAGGTTGCCACCTAGTAATACTACAGGTATAATAATGCCTTAAATATTTGTTCTCTGGTCCTCCCCTTTTCCCTTTCCTCTTCTCTCTCAGCAATGTCTCCCAGCTCTATCCCATAGAGCAGTAGACTGCCAGCCCAGAAGTGGGCTCTTCCAGGTGAAGGTATGGGACTATTCCATTGTGTGAATGAAGAGCAGGTTGTAGGAATGGGGTGGGTGAAATTTCTTGTCTGGTGAATTGTAAAGCAATAAAAGTAGGGGGTTTTTTTTTGGTAAAAAAAAAAAAAAACCAAACCCAATACATTGATCCAAGATAATTCCAATACACTTCGTATGGAAAATACCATCTGCACCCAGAGAGAGAGAGAAAACTATGGATAATGAAGGCAGATCAAAGCATATTATTTTCACCTTTTTTTGTTATTTGCTTTTTCTTTTTTATGGTTTTCCTTTTTGTTCTGATTTTCCTTTCACAACATGACTAGCATATGATAGGGATATGTAAAAATCCATTCATCCAAAGCAGTAGTATAGTGATGTGGATTTTATTTTGGGAGAATGCTTCCCAGGACACATATCTCCATAGGAAAAAAAGGTATATTATCCTGCAAGGGGGTAGCTGAGAGCATCCACATTGGACAGAGGGACATTAGCCTTGATGTAGGAAATTCTGTCTTTAAGATAAATTTGGGTAAATATAAAGCTATTTAATAAAAGTTTTTGTTACTTCTCAGAAATATTAGCTTCCACCATAAGAAAAATTTCATTAAAAAATTATGTGTATCATTTCCAAAAATATTTCTATTTCACAAAAAGAGAGGTGACCTTTATCTGTCATCACAGGAATAATGAAAGGCATAGTAGGTAAAGAATTCATCTTTAGGGGCAACTAGGTGGCTCATTGGATAGAGCACCAGCCCTGAAGTCAGGAGGACCTGAGTTCAAATCTGGTCTCAGACACTTAACATTCCCTAGCTGTGTGACCCTGGGCAAGTCACTTAACCTCAATTGCCTCAGCAAAAAGAAAAAAAAAAGAATTCATCTTTACTGTGACATATAATAGCTATATGACCTTGGAAAATCATTTAGCCCTTCTCCATCTCATTTTCCTTTACAGTCCTTTCTGGTTCTAGATCTATAGACCTATAAATAGATAAATGGGATAGAGGAGAAAATATCTCCTAGATATCCCACCTTGTTTGAGATACATAAGATGAAGAACATATAAGTCTGGAGGCCATGATTTGAAGGCTAGGTTTCACAGGATAAAACAAAAAGGGAAAGAGAAAATGAGGGAGAAGAACCAGTAAAGAAAATTTATTATGATGGTCAAGCAGTGGCTTAAATGAGGAAGTGGGGAAAGCAATACTAAATAACTAAATGGGAAAATATAAAGCTGTTAGAATCTTAGATAGATTATGTCTCCTAATGAAATAAATGAGAATGGCAGAATGGATGAGATAATAAGATGCAACCATTTGTGTATACAGTAAAGACTATGATTTAATTTCATATGAAATTAAAACAAGTGACTGGAAAAAAAATTTATTGTGTGATTCAAAAAAAAAACCTAAGAGTTGTATTGAATACTTAAGAAAAATAAGCAATAAAAACATGCAGTCTCAAAAGAGATAAACAGAAGAATTACAATGATGTGTTTAAAGGCACCAGGGAAATGGATTCTTAAATATGTATATGCATATGACAAATGGCTATGCCCAAATTATTCAAAGCTAACCAAATTGCAAAAAGGTATAAAGATTAGGAAAAAAAACTATTAATGTTAGTGTTCCCTTTTCAGAGCTTTTACTAAAAGATAACAAAAAGGCATGACAAATTGAAAAGACTACTGGTTTAAAAGACCTATGAGCCTTCTAAATTATAATATTAAAGAATATACATGTTTTGCAATATCAGTGGTCCATGTGAAAAAATCATAATAAGACACAAAGAAATCTTAAGTTAAAAAAAGGTAAAAGTGGGGCAGCTAGGTGGCGCAGTGGATAGAGCATCAGCTCTGAAGTCAGGAAGACCTGGGTTCAAATCTGGTCTCAGACACTTAACACTTTCTGGCTGTGTGACCCTGGGCAAGTCACTTAAACTCAATTGCCTCAGCCAAAAAAAAAAAAAGGTAAAAGTATAAAATGCATTCTTTATAGATCATCATCATCATATAATAATTAATATGGGGAGCAAAAGATACAGGCCATAATGGAGACAAATATAACTGCATAATTTGTAGATTAAATATCAAATTACAGTAACAATAATAATAATAGCTAGAATTTATATAGCACTTTAAGGTTTACAAAGCACTTTATACATGTTATCTAATCGGATTATATGTCAAATGTAAGTATGTGGGGGGAAAACTCATTTTTTACTTTTTCCATTTAAGATCTTGAATAACTCATGCTTCTAGTACCTTACTCAACAACTGATAAATGTTTAAAACTAGGTCTTCAGAAAAATATGCATGACACATTTTAAAGTTTAATCTGCATTATTCATTCTTTCTTCAACATTCTCAAATTTAGACTAAGGTTAGCAAACTGTGGCTCACAGACCAAATCTGGTTTGCTGCCTATTTTGGGATAGCTTGTGGACTAAGAATTCTGTTGACAGTAGAAAGTGATTTTTTGTTTGTTGGTTGGTTTTCAGATCAGGATGTAGTTTGTTGAATCCTGATCTAGACAATCAGCAAATCAATAACTCAAGGCCTAATCTAAAGCATTTGTTTATTTCTAAATGCTCACAATGAAAATTTAACAATCAACTCTCAGTTGAAATTGGCTCTAGCATACGCTTATACATATTTACTCAGTCAGAAGTGAGTGGTGGTTCACTGATGGTAAAGGAAGCATAGAGAAATGTTGACGTGTTGTTTCCTTAGGAGATAATTCCATTTCTTCATCAATTTGATGGGATATAGAATGGAATTCCTAGCCTTTGGTCAGCTGAGCCTGAGACCACCTTTGCCAGATGGGACACTCATTTTCTAAGGAGTCAGTTGGATGAATTCTAGCAATTAAGATGTTGTCCAGCTACAAAGGACATTTGATCTTAAGAGGAACAAATCTAGAGATTTTAGTGGGTTGTCATGCCATGCAGATAGGCTCCACTTAGCGACAGAAGTCTTGTTCTGGAGGTTTAAAAAAAACCTCCAGAAGTTTGGCTACTTCTCCCAGTGGTGCATTCCTCGTAGGGCTTCCATTTTGGAGAGGGACCCACATTGGCTATCCTTCTCGGCTTCACCACAACACATTTCTCTCGTCTCTACTTTTGATTCTCTGGACTTCCTCAGCCTGTCCCCTTGTGGGTGCCTTTTCCCCTCATATCTTGACTCTTCAGGTCTTCATTCATGTTGTCTTCCCCTATTGCAATATAAACCATTGGTTTTCTATTGGTATCCCCTGCATTCAACTACCAGACATAAACACTTGAAAATTGTTAACTAACAACAGATGTATCTCTCTACTATGGTGTGCCCACTGACACTGTGTATTTGTTTGAAAATATACTGCAATTTTATTCAGGAGGGATGATACTTTGTTACTACTGTTCATGCTAAGCCCCTTTAATAAATGCCTCTGTTTTGAGCTAATTATATCAACTCACTGACCAGTGAATATCTTGGCAGGGACTTTTGAGCTAGTTTTTAGAATGCATAACTACAGAATATCTTGTATGAGATTAATTGATCTTCTGGGACCCTACACTATGAATATAGATTGGGAAGGTAGCTTAGAAAGGGGAGAAGAGGTGCTACAGAAACAACACAGTGGGAATAATTTTGTAACCAAATTTTTTTATTAAAGCTTTTTATTTGTATAACATATGTATGGGTAGTTCCCCAGCATTGATCTTTACAAAGCTTTACCCCCAGTCCCCTCCCCTCCCCTAGATGGCAGGAAGTCCACTACATGTTAATAATGTTGAAATGCTTGAGAAGTTATGCAAGAAAAATCCTATCTACAAGAAAAAAAAAAAGAATCAGAGAAAGGCAACACAATGCAAGTAAATGTAAATAGAGATCATGAAAATGTTATGTTGTGGTCCATATTTCATATCCCTCTCTCTGGGTGTATATGGTTTTCTTCAGTGAACAATTGGAACTGGTTTGAGACAATTCTTTGTTTCAGAGAGTCATGTCCATCAGAATTGATCATCATGTAATACTGTTGTTGCTGTGTATGATGATCTCCTGGTTCTGCTCATTTCATTCAGCATCAGTTCATTCAAGTCCCTCCAGGCCTCTCTGAAATCGTCCTGCTGGTCGTTTCTTACAGAGGAATAATATTCCATAACATTCATATACCATAATTTATTCAGCCACTCTCCAATTGATGGGCATCCCTTCAGTTTCCAGTTTCTAGCTACTACAAAAAGGGCTGCCAAAAACATTCTTGCACATGTGGGGCCCTTTCCCTCCTCTAAGATCTCTTTGGGATATAGGCCCAGTAGAAACACTGCTGGGTCAAAGGGTATGCACAATTTGACAACTTTTTGAGCATAGCTCCAAATTGCTCTCCAGAATGGCTGGATCCGTTCACAGTTCCACCAACAATGTATTAGTGTTCCAGTTTTCCCACATCCCTTTCAACATTCATCGTTATCTTTTCCTGTCATTTTAGCCAATCTGACAGGTGTGTAGTGGAACCTCAGAGTTGTCTTAATTTGCATTTCTCTGATCAATAGTGATTTGGAGCAACTTTTCATATGACTAGAGATGCTCATGGGTAGGCAGAGCGAACATAATAAAAATGACAATACTACCCAAACCAATCTACTTATTTAGTGCCATACCAATCAAACTCCCAAGAAATTATTTTACAGATCTAGAAAAAATAGTAGCAAAGTTCATTTGGAAGAACAAAAGGTCAAGGATTTCAAGGGGATTAATGAAAAAAAAAGGCAGATGAAGGTGGCCTTGCTGTACCAGATCTAAAACTATATTATAAAGCAGCGGTCATCAAAACTGTTTGGTACTAGCTAAGAAATAGAGCAGTTGATCAGTGGCACAGGATAGGTTATCAGGAAAACCTAGGAATTAACTTTAACAATCTAGTGTTTGATAAACCCAAAGACCCCAGCTTTTGGGATAAATACTCTCTATTTGGCAAAAACTGCTGGGAAAATTGGAAACTAGTGTGGAAGAAATTAGGGCTTGACCCATACCTAACACCACATACCAAGATAAGATCTAAATGGGTTCATGATCTAGATATAAAGAGGGACTTTGTAAGCAAGTTAGAGGAACGTAATATAGTTTATCTCTCAGACCTGTGGAGATGGAATAAATTTATATCAAAAGAAGACCTGGAACTCCTAATTGAACACCAGATGGATAATTTTGATTATATTAAGTTAAAAAGTTTCTGTACAAACAAAACAAATGCAGACAAGATTAGGAGGGAAGCATCAAATTGGGAAATCATCTTTACATTTAATGGTTCTGATAAAGGCCTCATTTCTAAAATATATAGAGAATTGTCTCGTATATATAAGAATTCAAGCCACTCTTCAATAGATAAGTGGTCAAGGGATATGAACAGACAATTTTCAGATGATGAAGTAACCAAAATTTTGAGACCCAATCCCATGCATTGCTTTTCCCTCATTTTTCCTTCCTTAAGGTCATATCTTTCCTATTTTCTAATTTATGACCCATAGTTCAGTACTTTTCAATAACAAGAAGCATGATCAGAACCATAGCCACAAGAATAAATAGCAAAGGGATTGCTAAAAGATAGCTTTGTAAAAGTACTCAAGGAGACAAGAAACAAAACTGAAGTTAAATGAAATAACAGATAGTGGAGCTCACAGCAATCTGCTTCCAGGTAAATATGATGCCAAAGGGGAGGATTGAAACAGGAGCAAAGAAGGGGAAATCTCTATTTAGCAATGGAAAAAGAGGTGTTACTGAAGGATGTTCCCCTGGACAGGAGAGATATACTCTTCAAATGAAGATAAGGATTTTATAATGGATGTAATCTACAGAAATTGAATCATAGAGATATCATTACCTTTGCAAGAGTATTGTGCCTCTGTGGACAACATTATGCCTCGAGAAAAAAGGAATCAGAGCAATTTATACCCAGAAGAGTAGGAGGGTATGGACCTAGGGAGGAGATTTCATGGCAAATAGAAAAAAAATGATCATGGAAAGAGCAAAGCTTAGTAATGAAGTGCACAACCAGGATGCAGAAATACTGCTACTTTGGTCCTTTCTATCTCTATCAGGAATTGTATTTTTAAGGGTGAAATAAAATAGAAAAAAAGAAGTCAGTGAGCAAGATCTAAATAACATAGAAACTGTTTAAAAGAAGGAACTCAAAATAAGTAACTTGTAACTTAGAAGATTAAGCTTCATGAGAAACATAAAGCCCAAAAAAGGAATAAATTAGTAAAAGGGCCATGAATCAAAGAACTAAAATCTATAATAGCCAAAAAGAAAAGAGAATGAATGAGAATAGGAAAGAAGTCCTTTTTAGAAAAACAGGAAATGAAATAAAAATTAATGAACAAAACAAGTTGGCTACTTAATAGAGAAATAAGGTGGGATGAATTAGATGACTAGATAAGATGGAAAAAAGAAAAAAAGAATTAAGAAATTAAGGACCAAAGTTAGGGAAAGGGGTGATAAAGTGGTTGGGGAAGGCAATTGTGGGTGATAAGAAAAAACCTGTGAGAATAAGGTTATCTTAAATTATATTAAGCAAAAATAACTAAAGAGACAAAATATTGTTTTTACAGAGGAAGAGGAATTTTTAAAAAAGAAAAAAGTACAGACAAATGGAGGAAAATATGAACTTAACTAATATCTTTAAATGCAATGGATTAAATAATCCAATTAAATGAAAATAAGAGTGACAGACTGGATAAGAAAACAAAATTTCACAATTGTTACTTGCAAGAAACATTTTAAAACCAAAAAACATCCACAGAACAAAAATGAGGGGTTGGAACAAAATCTATTACGCCCTGGGTGAATCCAAAACAGCAATAGTTAGAACCATGCTATTTGACAAAGCAAAAACAAATAATGAAACAAACAAAATTCACAAAAGAAAAAGAAATAAAAAATAAAAAGGTAACTACATTATGCTAAAAGAGCACTATAGACAACAAAACAATATTAATATTAAACTTCAGTGTTCCAAATGCCTTAACATCAAAATTCATAAATGAAAAAATACTAAATTATAAGAAATTATAAACTATATAATAGTCTCTCTATTTCAATTTTGAAAAAAAAAATCTAATAGAAAGTTTTTTTAAGGTGGAAACATAAAATTGAACAAATTGCTAGAGAAATTATAGCCAAAAGACTCATAATGTCTTCTGAATAGTGGCTGCTAAAGAATATACATATTTCTTGGTATCACAAGAAACTTTTATAAAAAATAATAATATGTTAGGGAACAGAGATATTACAAACAAGACTAAATAACAAATGGGTTGAGGAACACATCATTGAAACAATAATTATGTGAAGTTAAGATATAATAATAAAACAACTTACCAAAATTTCTTGGATGCAGCCAAAGAAGTAGGGAAGAAATATATCCCTAAAAATATACCTTAATAAAATGCAAGAGAATTAATTACCCAAATATAATTTTTATTGGAATTTTTCTTATCTCCAATCTTCTAGTTCTTTCCATTCTTTGACTTTTCAAGTATTACTGATAGTGATCCTCAGATTACATTTTTAAGTTCTTTCATTATCTTAGAGGAGAATTTGTCTGGACTGAGATATTAAAACTCATATAAAAGTATTCTTCTCTTCTCTGCTCTCTTATCTTGGGGTTCATTTTATTTTAATAGTTGCCCTATTTGGAAGATCATTTTCCCTCTTGTAAAAAGAAGAGGACAAATAAGGATTTAATTAGTTCAGCTTTTATTTTGTCATCTGTTGCTGTGCTAGTAGGCAGAAAAAATAGAATTGTTAAACGGGAACTAAAAGCTGTTCTGAAAGCAACCCCAGTAATTGCTTTGTTTAGAAATTAGTTTAGAAATTTGCAATATTTTAGATCTCCCATTTGAAGGTCCTTGAAAGTATATACTATGTTTTGTCCTTTTAACATTACAAAAGAGTCTTTGAGTTTGCTTTCTTGAGATAACATGTTCATCTAGAAGTATAATAATTTTTATGTAGATGTTAAACCAGAAATAAGAGCCTACATTAATCTTGATATAACATCTGATTGATAGTACAAGGGAAGCTGCTTTCTTTGTGGAAAGGATGCAGTTGAATTTCATCTACCCTCCCCATACTTTCTTTCTCACTTTGGAGTTTGAAAATTTAAACAACCACACCCTGTCATAATAGTCAATTCACTTTTAGCTTAGGAGCAATATAATGGCCCTCAGGTCCATGAGGCCATTTTCTCTGCTATTTTATGACATTATTATCATTTGAAAAATGATTACTACAATCATAATAGCTCACAGCCTCTTAATTAGGAAAGTTAGGAAAATTCCTAACTTTCAAGTAGAAATTTGGTTTTCTTTAATGTGTTTTTTAGCAGTCTTTGACTTTTTATTTTCAAGGCAAAATCAGGATATAAGAAGATACATTTTGGAATTTCCCTCAGATCTTGAAAAGGAAATTACAAGCAACAATTTCAGTGCAAGTTTTGTGTTTCAAGATGCCTGCAGAGGCTCAATGGTTCACTCTTCTCTTTTTTCCACTGCTTAGCTCTTTTCTGTTTTTCCTTTTACCTCTTTCCCCTATGCAGCTCATTCTTTTCAGTTCAGTCTTTTAAGTTCTGAGGGCAGCTTGGTGCATTTAATCTCCCCATGATGCAACTCCTTAGTTCATATAGTCCATGCTTCTTCCTCCATTAATTAGCTCTCTCACAGTTGACATGTATTTTTAAAAACTCCTAAGTGTAGCTCAAGTCTGACTTCTGACTAAAAGATCATGATAACCCCAAATATCTCTTAGTGTTAAGAGGAAACGCTTGTCCCTCTGAACTACAAATCTCATGATTCCAGTGGGTTTTCAAACTCATATTATATTCCTTCCCAGTGTTTAGAATTTTTCAGTCCTTTGCCAAATTAACTGTTATACACTTGAAATCTGAAATTATACATTACAGGATTGAATTATATCAGCACTTAAGAGAACAGGGATGATTAGTCTAGCAGGCTCAGGTAAATATCTTAAGTTAACCTTCACAGCAAATATGCAATTTATCAATAAACAATTATTGTCAACTAGGAGCCAACCACTGTGCTGTACACTGGGATACAAAAGAGGCATGTCAATCCCTGCCCTTAAGGCAGGGGAAGACAACATATAAATAAATGTATATATAAGATAGATAAAGAATTAATGAAAACCAGTCTCAGAGAGGAGGCACTAGTAGTAGAGAATGGAATAGAGGGACCAGGGAAAAATTCTTATAGAAGGACTGCAGACTTGAACAGACTTGAAAGATATCATGAAAACCAATAATAAAAGAGGAGGAGGAAGAGAATTCCAAGCTTTGGGGGACAGCCAGTAAAAGAGCATGGATTCCAGAGATGAAGTGTTGTATGCAAGGAAGAGGAAGATGGCCAATGTTAGTGGATCATAGAGAATCTGAAATCAAATATGAGAAGAATTGCTGGGAGCTAAGGACCCTGCCTGGAATGACAAGGTCTCCACAGGGCCTGACCCCCACTTCCCCCCATGTGTGCAAGGCCAAGAACCCTGCCTGGAATGACAAGGTCTCCACAGGGTCTTGACCCTCATGTAATCAAGGCAACATGAAGAAGCCCATTTGTACTTTCTACCTAAACATGAAAGGTTTCTTTATTAGGGAAACATTAAACAAACTTAGAGACTGGGAAAGTTGGGAAATTGATAGCTTTCCCCAAAAACTCCAAAAGAAATCTCCAGTTACTCCCTCTTGTTTGAAACAATTCCAAATTCAATCAATCTGGTTCTTCACTCCCTTATGTAGAGCTTACATAAATAATGATATGATGAAAAGAACAGTAAACATCAGTGATAGATGGACACATTGGTAGCAAGTAAGTCATGGGAAAAAAGTAAGAGAAGTAGGCCATTGCATGGTTTACTGACCCCTACACAAAAACAAGCTATTGTATGAGTGATTAATAAATGGGCTGAGGGAAATAAGTTCTTGAGAAAAAAATGTTTTTATTCTAAAAATTCTTATGACCATGTTAAAAAATTAAAAAGCATTGTATAAGTCTTGGAATAAGTAAATGTGACATTTTTAGAGAAGCTCATGTTCTGCCAGATATGACGTGATGACCACAAGGTACATTTACCTTTCGTTAAAGTTTCACTATTGTTATATTGTTTGATGAATTTATTCTGTACATTCTTTTTTTCTAAGAAGCATTGCACCTGGGGTCCTGGGAATTTCTGGGCCCCAAGAAAATCTTGTAATCCTAGCCAAATAATTGTCTTATCTCTAATCAACCCTAACTTTGTAAGACTATGAAAATCACAAGCTTTTTTGAATAATTTGAACAAGCTTTTGCCAATAAATCGAACTTGATGACCACGTGCTGTCTCTTGTTCCATTTCGCGGACTCCAGCCCTCCATTCAAGAACCTAGTTCCCCGCGGAGGCTGGACCTCCGCAAAGAATGGAAGAAATAGGAAGGGACTACACTTAAAAAGCCAATGAAATTTTATATTTGATCCTACAGGTAGAAGGGAACAATTAGACTTTATGAAATAGAAAGGGGACATTGCCAGAGCAACATTTTAGGAAAATCATTTTGCCAACTCAGAGATGATAGGAGTACCCAACCAGTAGACTATTACTGTAGTTCTGATAATGAAGGCTTTCCTGGGTATCAACTTTGTGAAAAGACAGAGGGCGACATATATAAGAAATGCTGTGAAGATAGAAACATATAGTCTTCGAATTTTCAATAGTTATCATGTTCCATTCATCTATGAAAAATATTCAAAAAAAGTATATATACAGTGTCTTGAAGATTTTGGCTTTGGAGGACTGTGATAATCATTTTTGTACTTTCTATATATTAAAATAACTTTGGAATTTCTTAAACATATTACTAATGTTGACAAGGAAATTTCCTTGCTAAAAACCTTCCCTTTGCCATACCTCATTTTTTATAGTCTTTCTTTTTGCTGAAAGACAACAGGAAATATTTCCCCTTCATTGTTAACCATGAATTTATTTTGGTTACATCATAGAATCCTATTTGTATTTCACTTCCTTTCTCTCCAGATGTGAGTTAAAGAGAACAACATACACATTTAGAATGGAATAAAAGTCTTCTAAATTCATAAAGAAATAAGAGGGTGAGGGGATAATAGCAAGTACAGAGGGATATGTAGATTAATTGAAAAGGAATAAAGAGAGAATGACATATATATATTTGGGAGACTATAAAAGTCTTCTAAATTCAGGTAGAAACAAGAAGGCAAGGGGAAATGGTGAAGGGAGAAGATAAATTAGGGATCCTAATAAATAAAGTAATACCTTGTGGGTAGAAATAAAGCAGAAGAGTTGAGTGGAATAAGAAATAGGAAATATACACAAACATAAATTAGGGATCAAGAGTAGAATTTATTATGTATAAAACAGGTAATAATCATATCTGACAAAGTTAAAGCTAAAGTAGATTTAATCAAAATAGGAAAATAGGGAAATTATACTATATGTCTGATATTAATCAACATTGTCTTAGACTTTTTAAAATAATTAAGCAGTATAAGATTGTAATATTGCTATGGTGTAGGAAATGATGAGTTGGTGAAATTAGAAAAATATGGAAAGATGGACTTATGAAGGAAGATGTTATCCAACCTCAGAGAAACAGAAGACAAATAAGCATATTTGAATGCATGTATATTGTATGGTTATAAATACATGTATATATGTTTATATGTTGTATATGTATGTACATGTATGCATACAGATGCATATATAAACTTAATCATAGTCTTCTTAGATGAGACAGGGGAGTAGGAAAGGGGAAAAATCAAATAAAAAGTACACAATAGAAAACAAAAGAAAATCTTTACGGAACTAAGGAAAAAATAGGCAGTTCAGAACACAAGGTGTAGTATTTTTATATAGGACCTCTTTAAATGGGAATTTATTGCCTTATATTTTGAATCAACTCATGTTCTGCAGTGCATATGGAAATTTTTTCATTTCCTATTTTGCATTAAAGTTTCAAACAAATCAAGTTTAAGAAAATTAAAACAACTTCAGCTGTCTCCATGGTCTAGGACACCCAGAATCCAAAAGAAAATTTACAAAAATCTGAATAAATCATGACACTTACTGATCCTGAGTTTACTCAACACCTCACTTCCCATGCTACCAGCAACAAACCTGCACTAGAAGACACAAAGAACCTCTACACACAAGGGCTAACAAAATCCAGTTGTCTTTTAATAATAACAATAATAATAATAATTGCCAACCCCAGAACTCAGTGCTATGGAGACCCCCCAACTCTATACTTTATTAGGATGGTTAGGTCCAATGGACAGCTGCTCAGTGGCAGTTCTTCAGGAACAAACGACTACTGGGGGCTGCAACAGACAGCCAGTGCTGCAGGAGACAAAGGTATAGGCTAAGCTCCAAAGTATCACTGCCTACCCAGGGAACTGAGAGACTGAGGCAGTAAGACAAAATCGCTTGTGTTAGGCGGTAGGGGAAGTTTTGCAGCACTCCATTAAACCTGAGGGAAAGCTAACAACATTCAGGTAGAGCTAGTTCTTTCACCTAAAAGTCATCAGGGGGAAGAAACCTAAGCTAATGAACTGATTTACCCATTACGGGAAGAAGCTGAGATACTTTCAGATTCAGTTCCCAAAGAAATAAATATAAAAGAGGTCAGAGTCAGAAAGTGAGAAATAGGGGGAAAACAAAAGAAACAAAAAGGACTAAAACTGCCAAAGATCTCAGGAAAGAAAACTCAAAAAACCTTGAACACAAGCAGATAAATCAACAGAGAAAACCAACAGCAGAAGAAACTAAGGTCTTAAGATCTACTAAATGAGTTTTGGCTTCTATGAAGACTGTAAAACAAAGGAAAACAATATAACACTTGTTGAGACAGACTATCTTGTGGGATGCGATGAGAAGATGAAGTCACTAAACCCTGTTCTTGAGTGGGTCAAAAGAGAAATGAGAATTATGAGAGCGGAATTTATGAGCTATATAGTTTTTTTTTTTAATGGCCAAAAAGGATAGTCTATTTGTCAGATTTGTGGAGAAGGAAGGAATCTATGGTCAAAAAAAAAAAACCCAAACTAAACCCTAGAAAATATCATGAAATGAAAAATGGATAATTTTGATTACATAAAAAATTTAAAAAGTTTTTGCACAAACAAAACAACACAGCAGATTAGAAGATTAGATTATATTTAGAGCAGAAAGCTCAGAAACAATTTTTACAGCCAGTGTTTCTGATAAAGACCTCATTTCTAAAATATAGAGAGAATTGAGTCAAATATACAAGAATACAAATCATTCCACAACTGATAAATAATCAAAGGATATTAATAGACAATTTTCAGATGAAGAAATTAAAACTTGAAAATTCTAAGACATATAATAGTTAAATTTAACAATTCAGATTAGAAACAAGTTCTACCAAACATCAGGAGAAAGACCTTCAACTACAGATGAAAGAAAATTTGAAGAGTATGAGACTTCTACACCAGAAAATGTTGAAGGGTATGGAATAATGTATTCAAAAGAGCAGTGCAGTTCAGGATGCAGCCCAGCATAACTTATCCTAGAAATGTGAGTTTTAACATACATGGAAAAAAATGGATACCCAATGATAAAGAGTTATATGAAATATTTAGAAAGAAAACAAGAGCTAAAGAGATTACTTGCTTCTCTAATACCCCAAGAAACAGAAACATAAGAGTGAATAATTGTAGGTAACAACAGAGCTTCAGCAGAGACCTGACAGAGATCTTTTAATTAAAAAAATATTATTTTTAATGTTTCAAAATACATGCAAAGATTGTTTTCAGCATTCACCTTTGCAAAACTTTGTGTTCCAAATTTTTCTCCCTCCTTTCCCCCTTGCCCCTCCTCTAGACAATGAGTAATCCAATGCAGTTTCAACATGTGTAATTCTCCTAAACATATTTCCACATTTGTTTTGCTGAGCAAGAAAAACAGATCAAAAGGGGAAAAAAACTTGAGAAAGAAAAAAAGCAAATAAACAACAACAACAACAAAGTTGAGAATACAATGCTTTTATCCAGCCTCCAGAGCAAGAGATCTTTTTCTAAATGTATACAAGGACAACTTGGCACACTCAAAATTTGGCCTACAAATGAATCAAAAATTTTTTGTTGGATTATGTTACAAAATGAAAGCGTATTTTAAAGGGGCAGAGGAACAAAGTGATAGAGAGGAATGTGTGATGTGCAGGGATGGCAATGAGGGGAGGAGAACCCCTGTGATCTCAGAAAGAAAAGAGTTTATAGGCAAATAGGTGAGGGGGAGGGAAGAATTGTTTTTGCTTGTTTGTTTGTTTTAATAAAGCTTTTTATTTACAAAACATATGAGTGATTTTTCTACATTGACCTTTGCAAAAAAACTTTTTTCCAAGCTTTTCCCCCCCTTCCCCCCACCCCCCACCCCTAGATGACGGTAATCTAATACATGCTGAATAGGATAAATTATATGACAAATACAATACATGTATACATATCTATACAGTTATCTTACTGCACAAGAAACATCAGATCTAGAAAGAGAAGAAGAAAAAAAATAACCTAAGAAGAAAAACAAAATGCATGGAAATATTCATAGACAGCATTAAAATGCTGTGTTGTGGTTCACACTCAGTTCCCACAGGCCTCTCTCTGGATGTATATGACTATCTTCATCTCTGAACAATAGGAACTGGTTTGAATCACATCATTGTTGAAGAGAACCATGTCCATCAGAATTGATCATCGTATAGTCTTGTTGCTGTGTACAATGTTCTCCTGGTTCTGCTGATTTCACTCAGCATTAGTTCATGCAAGTCTCTCCAGGCCTCTCTGAAATCCTCCTGTTGGTTGTTTCTTACAGAACAATAATATTCCATAACATTCATATACCATAATTTATTCAGCCATTCTCCAATTGATGGGCATCCTTTCAATTTCCAGTTTCTTGCCACTACAAAAAGGGCTGCCACAAACATTTTTGCACATGTGGGTCCTTTTCCAGGGAGGGAAGAATTGAAAAGAAGAGGGAAAGGAAGGATGCCTTTCTTCAATGGTGAAAGGGAATTTATTGATGAGTATGCTATGAGTAAAGAGAGATGGAGACTTTGTCCTGGGTGTGATGTGGGGACTTTGGTATTTGAAAAATCCACTCATTCCACTTTAGGATGGGAAGAAAATTGAAACTCCTGGGGCAATTAACATATAAGGAAGTAAGAGAGGATGAATTCAGAGATTTTGAGACTTTGGACTGGGGGTGAGGGGAGAAGAAACCAAGGAAAGAGCATAGATCAGTGGTGGCTTGCATAATCAAAGATATGGTATGGGAGAGTCCCAACCATGGGGCTGTGTTCTTTTTGACATCTAAAATTAGCTATGTTTTAGGAGTCAGGCTCAAAGGAAAAAGAAAACCTGCAATACAAGCTCTACAAAACAGTGGCTGAAACTGCCTACAGGGGAGAACCAAAAAGGGATACCTTAGAAGTTGTATTTGTGTTAGAAATACATAGAAAAAAAGAGAAAGATTAGATAATTCTCAGGATCATAAATGAAAGAGTGAGGCATCTAGAGAAGATAGAAAAAGAGTATAGATAATGAAGAGTAAGAAAAATACTATTTGGAAAGGGATACAGAAATTAAATTTAAAAACCTCATGAATAGAACTAGTTGAAGAGAAGAGGAAGAAAGAATCAACTTGATTAAAGGTAAAAAAAATAAATAAAAGTGGGGTGGATGGATTATTTATTCAGATAAAAGGAGAGGAAAAACCCCAGAGGAAAAAAAAAGGAAGTTAGAGGAGAGATTAAGGGCCGAGAAAAAGTCTGGAGAAAGAGGGCCACATAAAAAGATCAAGATAAAGAACTTGAAAGAATATAGTACTATCTTTACAGCAGACTTAAAAATAAACAATATTAGACAGATGAACGAAATTATGAGGAAAACCTAACAGTTTTAAATATGAATGGATTAAACAATCCAATAAAATGAAAAATGAGTAAGGGATTGGATAAGAAAACAAACGCTACAAACTATTATTTCAACAAATACATTTAAAAAACAAAGACAAAATAAAACAGAGGATGGGAACGAAGTTATTATGCATTAAGTAAATCTAAAAAAATTGCAATCATAATATCTGACAAAGCAAAAACAAACATTGAAAAAATAAAAAGGGATAAAAAAGGAAAATGCATTATGATGAAAGAAATCATAGAAAATTAACCAATATTAACACTAAACTGATATGCTCCAAATGTATTAGCATCCAAATTCATAAAAACTGAACTAAAAGAAAACGTAGACAATAACATGATGATGACAGAAGACTTCAATATCCCTCTCACAGTTTTGAAAAATTTATTAGAAAGGTAAATAAATATAGAACTGAACACTACTACATAAGCAATAGACTGCTAGAGAATTTATAGTTAAAAGATTCATAGTGTCTTCTAAATTTGACTGCAAAAATAATATACATATTTCCTGGTACCTTTACAAAAAAGTGACTACAGATTATGGCACAAAGATATTGCAAGGAAAGGTTAAAAATGCAGAAGTAGGGAATGCACCCTTTATTAACTATAAAGCAATAAAAATAGTAATTGGTTTGGGATCACAAACAAAAAATAAAGACTTAAATGAAGGCTTAACAATGACTACTAAATAATAATTGGACAAAAGAAAAAGTCATAGAAACAATAAATATGTAAAATAAAATGATGATAAAACAGCATACCAAAATTTCTGGGTTGCAAGTAAAGAAATTCACTAGGGAAAAATGACATCCCTATGAAAATAAATTAATAAAATTAAAAATTAAAAGGTTAATGAACTGAATATACATTTTTTTAAAATTAGAAAGCCTTCAAATGAATCCCAAATAAAAACAAAAAATAATTTCAAAATTATAAGGAGAAATAAATCAGAAAAAATTAATGATTTTGATAATGTACAATAGAATATAATTGGCATTATATTATAGCAAATAAATAATGACATAATATAAATATAATAAAATGATAAATAAAACTAAAACCTGGTCTTTTGAAAAGACTAATAAAATTAACAAAATCTTAGCTTTCTTCCTTTTTGAGATTAGGTTATTTAGGATCTCTACTTGAACTTCAGAAAGTATGGGTATTTTATATTTTTAAGATATTTTCCCATTTCTTTGTTTTGTTATCATATGATTTTGTAAACAATGTAAAATATGTTCTGATTATTCTTTTTATTTCTCCTGATTTTGTTATGATACTTTGCTTATTTGCTTCTATTGAGTTGATCTTCTGATCTTTCATCACATTAGCTATGTTGCAAAAGAAAACACAGATGAAAGAAAAAAGAAAAAAAAACTTTATGCATCAATGTGCATTTAGAGTTCATCAAATCCATCTTTGTAAGCATTTTTCAATATGAGTCTTTTGGAATTATCTTATATCATTGTCTCAATTAAAATAGCTGTCTGTCACAATTGAACATTGTTACAATTGTGTAATTGTTTTTACTGTAGTAAATATTCTCCTCATTCTGTTCATTTTACTTTGCATGCATTCACATAAGTCTTCCCAAGTTTTTCCAAAAATGTACTGTTTCTCATTTCTTATATCACAATAGTATTCCATCACAATCAAATGCTACAACTTATTCTGTCATTCCTCTATTGATGGCCATCCCCTTGATTTCCTATTCTTTGCTACCACAAAAAGTGCTGTTATAAATATTTTTGTATAAATAAATCCTTTCCCAAAGAGATCATAAAGGAGGGAAAGGGCCCCACATGTGCAAGAATGTTTGTGGCAGCCCTATTTGTTGTGGCTAGAAACTGGAAACTGAATGGATGCCCATCAATTGGAGAGTGGCTGAATAAATTATGGTATATGAATATTATGGAATATTATTGTTCTGTAAGAAACGACCAGCAGGATGATTTCAGAGAGGCCTGGAGAGACTTACATGAACTGATGCTGAGTGAAATGAGCAGAACCAGGACATCATTATACACAGCAACAACAAGATTATATGATGATCAATTCTGATGGACATGGCTCTTTTCAACAATGAAATGCTTCAAACCACTTCCAATTGTTCAGTGATGAAGATAGTCATATACATCCTGAGAGAGGACCATGGGAACTGAGTGTGGACCACAACATAACATCCTCACTCTCTGTTGATGTTTGCTTGCATTGTTTTTCCTTCTCAGGTTTTTTTTTCTTTCCTATATAGCAAAATAACTGTATAAATATGTATACACATATTCAATCTGTCAAATATTTTAACATAATTAACATGTATTAGACTTCCTGCCATCTAGGGGAGGGAGTGGGAGGTAGGAGGGAAAAATTTGTAACAGAAAGCTTTGCAAGGGTCAATGTTGAAAAATTACCTATGCATATTATTGTTCGGTAAGAAACGACCAGCAGGATGATTTCAGAGAGGCCTGGAGAGACTTTCATGAACTGATGCTGAGTAAAATCAGCAGAACCAGGAAATCAATATACATGGCAACAGCAAGACTATATGATGATCAATTCTGATGGACATGGCTCTCTTCAACAATTATGTGATTCAAACCACTCCCTATTGTTCAGCGATGAAGATAGTCATATACATCCAGAGAGAGGCCTGAGGGAACTGAATATGAACCACAACACAGCTTGTTTTCCTTCTTAGGTTGTTTTTTTTTTTTTTTCCCCTCTCTTTCTAGATCTGATGTTTCTTGTGCAGTAAGATAACTGTATAGATATGTATACATATATTGGATTTGTCAAATAATTTAACATATTTAGCATGTATTAGATTACCTGTCATCTAAGGGTGGGGGTGGGGGAAGGAGGGGAAAAGCTTGGAACAACAAAAAAAAGTTTTGCAAAGGTCAATGTAGAAAAATCACTCATATGTTTTGTAAATAAAAAGCTTTTAATAAATAAATAAAAGAAAAATTACCTATGCATGTGTTTTGCAAATAAAAAATTAAAAATAAATAAATAAATCCTTTCTCCTTTTCTTTGATCTCTTTGGTACATAGACTTTGTAATGGTATTGCTAGGTCAATGGATTTGCACAGTTTTGTGCCTCTTGAGGCACAGTTTCAAATTACTCTCCAGTTTGAACTAACTCACACTTCCACCTACAATACCCTCCCCCCCCACATCTACATCATTTGCATATTCCTTTTCTGTAAACAATCTGATGAGCACCTATGTGTTGCAATGGATAGAGTGTTGACTCTATCAGAAAGATTTAATCTTCTTGAGTTCAAATCTGATTTCAGACATTGATTAGCTGTGTGATCCTGGGCAAGTCTCCTAATCAGTAAAATGAACTGAAGAAAAAAATGGCACACCATTCCTGAATATTTGCCAGGAAAATCCCAAATATCTTACAAAGATTTGGACATAACTGAAATGACAAAAGAAACAAACAAACACAGAAACAAAAAATAATAAGAGGAAATTTATCTGAGTTAACTATTGACAAGGCATACTGTTGTGTAACAAATTGAATGCAAAGTCCCTCCACAGGCATAAAGAGACTGAATGATAGATAAGAAAGCTTTCTTATGCTCAATAATGAGGAATAAATCAAATTACATAATATTGAGCAACAAGGGCATTACTTCCTCTGGTCAAAGGTTGACAAAACCAGAGGGTACTAACCACAAGTTATCTCAGAATATTTTGTGGTATTTCATTGAAACTGTGTGAACAGAACTTTTACAGGAATAGAAAACTTTAAATCAATGGATACTGTTCAAACATGGAGTTGGTTTCTGTGTATATGTGTATGTATGTGTGTATGTATATTCAAAAATTGAATATACATACACACATACATACACATAGACACATCAATAAGAAAAAAGGTCCCATGAATACCAAAATATTAATAGTATCACTTTTGGGAATTTTTAAGAATTAAAAACAAAGTGTATGCCCATCAATTGATGAATGGCTAAAAATAATGGTGGTACATAAATGTAATAGAATATTAAAGTCATGTAAGAACTGACATGTGTGATAAATATAAATGAATATGAAAATATTTATATGAATTGATGCACTGTGAAATAAACAACCAAAAAAACCCCACCAATATACATTGTCATTACAAGTAAATGAAAAGAACACCTATGCACCAAAAATCAAAAATAATGCAACAAAATTATGAAAATCAGGCAGGACTCAATGAAGAAATAAGAGAGGATATCTCCAAATCTATTTTTATGGAGATAGGAGGTCCATTGGTGTTACATTTTACACATTTTCAGACTTTTTCCAACATGTCAATCAATTTGCTAATATTTTTCCTCTTAAAAAAATACTATTTGCTACATGGGATAGTTCTATAGGAGATGAAGGGAGAGGGGGAAATACTGGGATAAATATAAAGATATAAGAAACAGAAGATATCAACAAAGTTATTTTAAAAAGAGAAATATGTTATGACTCCTCTGTTGTTTTTTAAACTCAAGAAGTATCTTTACATTTCTAGTTTTTTTTAATAGAATCTAACTATAGGTTAATTTATTTTTGACTTGTGCTTTTCTTGGGACTTATATTTATTTACCTTTTTTTAATATTTCTGTTTTGGGGGTATCTTCACGTTAAACAATCTGTTCACAAATTGTTTCTTGTTGTTTGTTATTGCAGAAATGCTTCAAATGGCTTTATTAAACATCATTTTTTTTCATTAGTGATTATCATCAAATTTGTGAAGTGTGTTATTTTGGGATTTCATCTTAGGCTCTTTTGCTTTTTGTTTCACATCATTTCATTCCTTTCTGTGATTCTTGTTGGATGTAGAATAGTCTTGTGTTATCCAATTTTTTTCCGTTTATACTTGAAAGTCTTTCTTGTGGTTGCCAAGAGAATTTGTTGCTTTAAACTTAATGATCTTATCTTGAAATGTAAAGCTTAGGATTTCTCCTTCTTACCTTTCTCCCTTAAAGGTGATCTGTGACTTTTTGGGGATTGTTGCTTTATTTTCTATATTTAAAAGTTCTAAGCCATTTTCTTGTATAATATTTTTCAGTATTTTGACCTGTCATATCTCCTTAAGAGGCATACACTCCTTAATTTGTCTTTATGTGGTCTATATTTGATAGAATTCCAATGTATTTTAATGTTGCTATTCTCATTTCTTCCTTCAGATTGTCGTTCATTTCAGTATGTTTGTAGTTTCCATTGCTTTGTTCTCTTTAATTTTGGGGGGGAAAATTGCCTGCCTTGGATTTAAGTTTCTCTATTCTGCTAATTATTTCCACTTTGCTGGTTAAAAAAAAAATTGCCATCTTCCAGTTTCAATAGATGTGATGAAAACAGTCACTTGCATTTAGAGATAGGACTATGGAGACTGAATGTGGATCAAAACATAGTATTTTCACCTTCTTTTGGTGTTGTTATGATTTGCTTTTCTTTCTCATTTTTTTTCCTTTTTGATCTGATTTTTCTTGCCCAGCCTGATGAATATGGAAATATATTTCAAAGAATTGTACACATTTAACCTCCAGTGGATTAGTTGCTCTCTAGGAGGAGGAGTAAAGAGGAAAAGAAGGGAAAAAATTTGGAACACAAGGTTCTGAAAAGATGATTGTTGAAAATTATGATTCAATTTATTTTGTTTCGTAATATTTATTTAGATATATTTGTAGTCTTTTAAATGTTTTAATACCCATCTTTCCTTCTAATTGCAGGGTTAGGAAACTATAGCTCATGGGTTTTCTGGACCACTGCTTGCTTATCATATTTAAACTTGTGAAAAAAAAAATTCTTTGAACTCAGGTTCTCCTGACTCCAGAGTCAATGTTCTATTCACTATGTCAAGCAGCTATCTTTCACCACCTGTTTTTATATGGTCCATGAGCAAATACAGCTCAGACACTTACTAGCTGTGTGACCCTCTCACTAAACTCCAATTTCCTCCAAAAACAAAAACATGTGGTGGCTTGGATTTAGTCTTTGGGCCAAAGTTTTCTACTATCATCCTTCCCTCTCCCCATTCTGTTTTTTAATAGATTCCCTGTTATTTTATTTGCTTATACTCTGGATTTTAACTGAATTTTCTTCCCCCTGAGGTTTTTGGTGATTTTAGTTTAGTTTTTTTTAATTCCATCATTGAGAATGTAAGCAATTCCTTGTAGATTACACATGTAGTCACATAAAATATTTCCATAATAGTCATGTTGCGAAAAAAACACAGACCAAAAAAAAAATCAAGGAAAAGACAATTTTTTAAAAAAAAATGATGTTTCAATCTGTATTGTATATATATATTGAATGCCCTTTAAAGTTGTTTTGGATCATTGTATTGCTGAGAATTAGGTAAGTCATTCATAGCTATTCACCTTACAATATTGCTTTTACTTCTAAGTTGTCTTAGTCTGGAAGTGTTTCACTCTATCTCTTTGAGGGTTCTGCCATTCTAGAATTTGTTTAGGGTCATTATTTAAAGGTATTTAGAGGGGTGGGGAGAAGAGCTCTGGCGAATCCCTGCCTTTACTTCAGCACCTTGGTTCTTCCTCCTTTAATCTTTATTATTTCTTAGTTGGAAAAAAATATTTGTTTCACAGCTGTGGAGAGGTAATAATTCTATGCCATAGAATATAGTATAAAAGTCAAAATAGATATTTTTATCATATAAACAAAAATATTTAGCAGAAATACAACTGATGCAAGTAGATTATCAATAAAAATATGAACTAGGAAATCTTTATACTGAACATCTGACAAAATTTTTAGGCCTAGCATTTATAGTAAGTTGAAAGAAATAGTCAACTAGTCAAATGATAGAAAGAAAATGAAAAAAAGAAATAAAAAAACTATTGAGAACCATTGAAAAAACTGTCCAAAATCATTAACCAGAAAAATATGAATTAAAAAAGAACCTTTTGCAAGCCTTTGCAGTATTTCTTCAGGTGTATCAAATTAACAAATACAGTAGAGGGAAAAAAATTGAAGACTGGCAGACTAGGAAAGACAGGAAAGTATATATTTATTCATTATAGAGGGGGGGAAATAGTCTTATCTTGTTGAAAGACAATTTGGAATTATGCAAAATATATATATATATAATTATTTATAACCTGTAACTCGGCAATCAATCTATTGACTTTATATAAAAGAGGTTATTGATAATAGGTTGATAACAGAAAAACAGCACTCTCCATAATATCAGAAAGTCACAAACAAAATACATGCCTAATATGTGTGGTATTGGTAAACAAAATGTGGTACATAAATGTAATGGGTTCTCTAGTAAATGAATGGTGAAATGTGAAGAATTTAAATAAACATGGGAAGTTTTGAAGGCAGTGACACAGGATGAAAAAGCTGGATGCAAAAGAATAAAGCCTATAATAAGTAAAATTATATAAAGACAACTTTAAACAATAATGAATTTCAGATTAAATTCTTCTTTTTTGCTGAGACAATTGGGGTTAAATGGTCACACAGGGACACACACATAGGAAGTATTAAGTATTTGAGGCTGGATCTGAAGTCAGGTCCTTCGGGGCTGAGCACCAGCTCACTGTACCATCTAGCTGCCCCTCAGATCAAATTCAGTGGATAATATTTGTACTAATATAATTTTTTTAAAGAGTATGTTTAAAAAAAAGAATACATCATGATTTTTTAAAATGGCAAACTATCATTGTTCTGGGCATGTAGTATTATTCACAACCATTCTTTTGTACTTTTCCTTTAACTAGTTTGAAGAACTGCAATGATTGGGTTCATTTAATTTTCAGTTTGTTGGGAGTTGTAAGCTATATCCAAACAAAATTTATTCGCTGAAAATTTCTTTCCTTATGCTTATTTGGGGTTTGCTAATTAATAGATTATTTTCTTAACTCCCTGATTAACTCATCAATCTTATCTTTTTTCTTTTTTTAACAATTGCTATAAATTTGTCTCTGAAAGCGTAATTGTTATTAATTATCGTTAATACAATTTTTGTATAATTTGTTATCCAGCTCAATCATTCATTAATTAGCATAAAAGAAATTAATTCTGCATTTATTTCTCTTTGGAACAAATGTATAACTATTTTATTTTTTGCATTGTTTATGTAGGAAATATATGATTATCCTTTTTTCCTTTATGCATTCTTTATACTCTAGTGTGTAATTAAATTAAAAAAAACATAATATGTTTTTAAAAGTAAGTAGATTCCCTCATTGCTCCAGTCAGTTCTCTCTGGTTTTCTACAAAGTTGGTTCCTCTTTCCCCTACCCCCAATTTTCTGTTCAATTCTGTAACTCTTTATTAAGTCTTATTTGACTTGCCAAATTATTTTAAAATCTATTATTGACTGGTTTAAATATTTGGCATATTTGTTTATTTTACTTTAAGCATTTTGTTGCATGTTCTATAGTCTGAATGTAGTTAGTAGCACTGTTGCTTCATTGTTTGTTGAGCTTTTTTGTACATTTAATTTAATTTTGTTTTTTCTCAATTACATGGAGATAAAAATTTTAACACAAAAAGTTCTTTGAATTCCATATTCTTTCCTTCCTTTCCTTTTCATCCTTCTCTTTGGAAAAGCAGAAAATTGATAAATTACATAGATATTTGCACATTCATGAAAAACATTTTCACATTAGCCATGCTTCAAAAGAAAATGCACACCAAAGAAATCCCAGGAATAATAAAGTAAAAAAGAAAATACTACAATCTGCATTCAGATTTTATCACTTCTTTCTCTGGAAGTGGATAGGATTCTCCATCACAAGTACTTTGGAATTGTCTTAGATCATTGTATTGCTAAGAATAGCTAAGTCATTCACAACTAATAATCATACATTACTTTTACTGTGTGCAATGTTCTCCTAATTCTATTTATTTCATTTTGAATCAGTTCATGTAAGTCTTCCCAGATTTTTCAGAAAGTGGCCTGCTCATTATTTCTTAAAACACAATAATATTCTATCACAAATATATACTACAACTTGTTCACCTATTTCCCAATTGATAGGCATCCCCTCAATTTCTAATTCTTTGCTACCACAAAAAAGAGCTATTATAAATATTTTTGTATGTATATGTCCTTTTCCTTTCTTTTTTGTTTTTTGATCTTTTTGGGATATAGACCTAGTAGTGGTATTTCTAGGGAAGGATATGGATAATTTTATAACCCTTTGGAAATAATTCAGAATTACTCTCCGGAATAGTGGCATCAATTCACAACTCCACCTACAAGAAATATGTACCTATTTTTCTATATCTCCTAGAATATTTGTCATTTGCCTTTTCTGTCATATCAGTCAATCTGCTAGCTATAAGATAATACTTCAGAATTCTTTTAATTTGCATTTCTCTAATTAATGGTAATTTAGAGCATTTTCTTATATGACTACAAATGATATTCATTTCTTTGTCTAAAAACTGTCTGTTCATATTTTTGATCATTTATCATTTAGGAAATGGCTGTTACTTTTTTTTAACAAATTTTATAAATTTGACACAGATCTCTATATATTTGAGAAATATATTTGAAGACTTTGTTAGAGAAACTTGCTATAAAAATTCTTTCTCAGTTCCTTGCTTTTCTTCTAATCTTGCCTGCATTGGTTTTGTTTGTGTAATCACCTTTTAATTTGAAGTAATAAACATTATCCATTTTACTTCCCATATATCTGCTGGATTGATACACTTAAAACAGGTATGAATACATCATGAGTCTCTTCAAAATGTTTCAGTGGCATTGATTTAAAAAATTCAAATTAAGACAATTCTGAGGTACCACTTCACACTTCTCAGATTGGCTAAAATGATAGGAAAAGATAATGATAAATGTTAGAGGGAATGTGGGAAAACTGCGACACTAATGCATTGTTGATGAAGTTGTGAACTGATCCAACCATTCTGGAAAGCAATTTGAAACTATGCCCAAAGAGCTATAAAACTGTGCATATCTCTTGATCTAGCAGTGTCTCTACTGGATCTGTATCCCAAAGAGATCATAAAAATGGGAAAAGCACCACATGTACAAAAATGTTTGTAGCAACTTTTTTGTAGTTACAAAGAAATGGAAACCTTGTGGATGACCACCAATTGGGGAATGGCTGAATGCATTATTCTATATAAATGTAATGGAATATTATTGTTCTATAAGAAACAATCACCAGGATGATTTCAGAGAAGCCTGGAGAAATTTACATGAACAATGCTAAGTGAAGTGAGTAGAACCAAGAGAATATTGTACACAGCAAGACAAGATTGTACAGTGATCAATTCTGATAAACATGGCTCTTTTCAACAATGAGGTGATTCAGGCCAATACCAATGGTTTTGTGATGGAGAGAGTCATCTGCATCCAGAGAGAGAACTATGGAGACTGAATATGGATCACAACACCATATTTTCACCTTTTTATTTTGTTGTTGTTTGCTTGCTTGTTTTTTTCTTTCTTGTCTTTTCTCCTTTTTGATCTGATTTTCTTATGCATTATGATAAATGTGGAAATATGTTTAGAAGAATTGCACATGTTTAACCTGTATTGGATTACTTGCTGTCTAAGGTAAAGGAGAGATGGAGAGAGAAAAATTTGGATTTCAAGGTTTTGTAAAGGTGAATGTTGAAAATGATCTTTGCATATAATTTTGAAAATATTGTATTTTTATATTACATATGAAAAAGAAAGTCTATATAATGAATATTAAATATTGTGTTCAGAGTTGTTTGTCTTTTCTTAGCTTCCTTGTAGGTTTCTTTTGTTTTCTGCTGCACACTTTTTACTTTATTCCTTTTCCCCCTTTCCTCTCCCCTCCTCCAAGAAAGCTACAATTAAGTGCATATATATAGAGATATAAATATATGTATCTATAATACACATATATCTATAATCATACACATATATACTCACATACATTCATATACATCTACATAAGGCTGTACTACACTTGTTTGTCTTCTTGTTTCTCTGAAGGTAGATAACATCATTTTTCATAAGTCTGAGTTTTTTCATATTTTTTAAATACACTAGCTCATTTTTACACCATAGCAATATTCCAATCTTATACTATCTAGTTATATTAAGGAGTTGTTTTCTTTTCCCACTTTGTCAAATCTATTTTGTAAGGAGTTATATGTTTTTTCCCATTTCACAAAATCTATTTTATAAGGAGTTTTCTTCAGATAATATCTGTTTCCTTTTCCAAATTCTCCTGTTTGTTCTCATTTCCTTTCCTCATTTTTCTTCTAAGTCTTTTTTTTGGCTAACTCTCTTTTAAGATACTTAAATTCTTTGAATTCTTCCAAGACAGCCTTGTGAGAAAGAAACTAACTCACATTTCACCCTTTGGGGCTTCATCTGGAGGTGATCTGCTTTTAGTGTCCTCAGTGTTTGAGGTCTGTTCTTCTCTTTCTCCATAAAAACTATTTATGATCAGAGTTCTTTTTGCTCTTTTGCTCATTTTTTTAAAGGTTGAATACTGCTCTGAAGGCAAAGGAGAGATTGTCCAGGATTCCTCTACAAGTGACAGTGACTGTGCTGGGTTGGTGCTGAATAACTTCTGGTGCTGAGTGGGCATGACCAGGTCCTGCATTATTCTGGGGTTCAAGGGCTCACTATTTGCCAATTGTATTTGTGTTGAAAGTCTCACAACTAATATGCTGATCTGCTGGCTTGCAACCAGGACAGAGTAGCTGACACTGCTGTAGATTCCTCCCATTATGTTCCCGGCATGACAAGCCCACACCACCCTGGATCCCTGCACTTACCAGCACTCGGGTGCCTTCCTCCATGCCCGATTGAAACAGACATTTTCTAAAGTTGTTCCAAAATATCTTCTGCTGGAAAATTTGTTACACTCCAAATATTTGTAGGTTCTGTCAGTCCAAAAAACAGTTCAGAGGCTTGATTTGGTGATGATCTGAGGGACATCCTGGAGAGCTCAGATAAAGATAGGTCTCCTCTCCACCATCTTGACTCTGCCTTCCCATCCAATATAGTTATTTTAAATAGCCTAAAAGAATATTAATTAACATGACTGATATATAGTGTAGTTTCCCTATTTTCTCTCTTGATTAAATATCTATTTTAGTATTAACTTTGAGATCAATGATTATTATTCTATTTTTTTCCTTAATAAATACTACTTTTGATCATTATTATGTTTGTGTGTATCGCTTATTTCCTATCCCTGCTGACTCTTCTGCTTTACTTCTACCCACTACCTTGCCTTATTATTACTTAACCTAAGGATCTTTCTCTTATCCTCTTCCCTTTTTCGTCCCCTTCCTTTTTATCCCATTCTTGTTAATCTACACACTTTATCCCATTTCCATTAACCTACAAACCCTTTTATACCCAACCCTTATCATATTCCTTCCCTCTCTTTTTTCTTTATGAATTTAGATTTTTATACCCTATAAGATATAGATAGATAGATAGATAGATGGATAGATAGATAGATAGATAGATGCATATCTATCTATATTTTTTCTTTCTTTAATCAATTCCCAATGTTAGTTGAATTCCAGAACTACCTCTCCCATCTAATTCTTTAGTGTGCATTGTTCCTTTTGCATGTATTTGTATAGCATAATTATTCTTTTTATCTTTTCCTAAAAGGCTTTCCTTTTTAGAATCACATCATATTCATCTCTACCCTGATCTTTCTTTTGAACAACACAATTACTAAAATCTTAGACATACTAAATTATATTTCCACCTATAAAATATAAATGATTTGTCCTTATTGAATCCTTTGAAATTAGTCTTGGATGTTTACCCTATATGTTTCTTATATCTTATATATCAACTTTTCTATTAATTTCAGTTCTTTTTGTAACAAAATCCTAGGAGTTTGGTAATTCATTGAATATCCCTTTTTTTCATTCAAGGTTATGTTTAACCTTGCTGGGTATGATATTTTTGGTCACAATCCTAATTCTTTTGCTCTTCCAGATACAGTGTTCCAAGACTTATGGTATTCTAATTTAGCCACTGCTAAGTTTTTATGTGATTTTAATCACATATTTGAATTATGTTTTCTTGTTGCTTGTAATATTTTCACCTTGATCTGAAGGTTTCAGAATTTGGCTCTGATGGTCATGTAGTTTTCCTTGTGGGTTCTCTTTCAGTTGAGGATCAATAGATTTGTTCTTTTTCTACTTTCTCCTCTTGTTCTAACACTTCAAGATAATTTTCTTTAATTATTTCTTCTATTATTATTTCAAGATTCTTTTGTTTTCAGAATTCTAAATTCTTTCTTTTTTATTGTAGTAAATTTATTTAATTTTTATATACATTGTTTTATGAAAAATGTTGGAAGAGAGAAATTAGAGCAAAGGGGAAAAACCATGGGAGAGAGAAAAAAACAGACAAAAGTGAACATAGCAGGTGTTGATTTATAGTTAGTTTCCTTAGATCTCTTTCTGGATGCAGGTGGCATTTTCTGTCCAAAGTCTATTGGATTTGCTTTCGATAATTGAATCACTAAGATCCAATTTTTTTATTAAAACTTTTTATTTGCAAAACATATGTATGGGTAATTCTACAACATTAACCCTTACAAAGCTTTCTGTTACAAATTTTTCCTTCCCTACTCCCCACCTCTCCCCTAGATGGCAGGATATCCACTACATGTTAATTATGTTAAAATACTTGACAAATAGAGTATATGTATACATATTTCCACACATCATTTTTGTGCAAGGAAAATCGTATAAGATCCAAGTTTTTATAGTTGATCATCACACATTCTTGCTGCGATCCTGGTTCTGCTTGTTTCACTCAGTATCAGCTCATGTAAATATTTCCAGGCCTTTCTATAATCAGCCTGTTCATCATTTTTTATACAGCAATAATATTCCATTACCTTCATGTTCCACAGCTTTTTCAGCCATTCTCCAATGGATATCCAAACCTTTTCCAATTCTTTACTACCACAAAAAGAATTGTTACAAACATTTTTACACATGTGGGTCCTTTTCCCTCCTTTAAGACATCCTTGGGATACAGACCCAGTAATGATACTGCTGAATCAAAGGGTATGTATGGTTTTATAGTTCTTTGGGTATAGGTCCAGATTGCTCTCCAGAATTCTTGGATTATTTCACAACTCCACCAACAATCCTTTAGTCTTCTACTTTTCCCACATCCCCTCCAACATTTATCATCTTTTCCTGTCATCTTAGCCAATATGAAAGGTGTTAGGTGGTACGTTGTTTCAATTTTCATTTCTCTAATCAATAGTGATTTAAAGAATTTTTTCATATAACTACAAATGGCTTTAATTTCTTCATCTGAAAATTGTCCATTCATATCCTTTGACCATTTATCACTTGTATTCTTCTTCATATATTTTAAAATTAGACCTTTATCAGAAATACTATCTGTAAATAATTTTTCCCAGCTTTGTACTTCCCTTTTAATCTTGTTTCTGTTGGTTTTGTTTGTGTGAAAACTTTTTAATTTAATGTAATCAAAGTTGTCCATTTTGTCTTTTATAATGGTTTCTAGTTCTTCTTTAGTCATAAATTCCTCCTTTCTCCAATGATCTGGCAGTTAAATTATCCCTTGTTCTCCTAATTTGTTTATGGTAACCCACTTTATGCCCAAATCATGTATCCATTTTGACCTTATTTTGGTATGGGGTGTGAAATGTAGGTCTATACAGATTTTTAGATATATTATTTTCCTGTTTTCCCAGGAATTTTTTTTTTCAAATAATGAGTTCTTATTCCAGGAACTGGAGTTTGGGTATTTATCAAATACTAGATTGCTATAAATGTTGATTACTGTGTCATGTATTTCTAATCTATTCCACTGATCCACTACTCTTTCTTAGCCAATATCAAATGGTTTTGATGACTGCTGCTTTATAATATAGTTTTAGGTTTGGTACTGCTAAGTCACTATCTTTTGTGTTTTTTTTTATTCATTAATTTCCTTGATATTCTTGGCCTTTTGTTCTTCCAGATGAATTTTATTATTTTTTCTAGTTCTATAAAATAATATTTTGTCAGTTTGATTGATATGGCACTGAACAAGTATATCAATTTAGGTAGAAATGTCATTTTTATTATATTGGCTCAGGCTAGCCATTAATAATTGGTATTTTCCAATTATTTAAATCTGATTTTTTTTGTGTGAGAAGTGTTTTGTAATTGTGTTTATATAGTTCTTGGGTTTGTCTTGGCAGCAAAGCCCCAAGTATTTTGTCTATGGTAATTTTAAATGGAATTTCTCTTTCTATCTCTTGCTGATGGGCTTTGTCAGTAATATATAGAAATGCTAATAATTTGTGTGGGTTTATTTTATATCTTGCATCTTTGCTAAAGTGATGAATTATTTCTAGTAGGTTTTTGGAAGATTTTCTAGGATTCTGTAAGTATATTATCATATCATCTGCAAAGAGTGTTAGTTTTATTTCTTCATTGCCTATTCTAATTCCTTTAATTTCTTTTTCTTTTCTTATTGCTAAAGTCAACATTTCTAGTACCATGTTGAATAATAGTGGTGATAATGAATATCCTTGTTTCACCCCTGATCTTATTAGGAATGGATCCAGTTTCTCTCCATTACAAATAATGTTTGCTGTAGGTTTTAGATAGATACTGCTTATTATTTTAAGGAAAGCTCCCTTTATCACTATTCTGTCTAGTGTTTTTAATTGGAATGGGTACTGTATTTTGTCAAAAGCTTTTTCTGCAGCTACTGAGATTATTGTATGATTTTTTTGGTTTTGTTATTGATGTGGTCAATTATGGTAATAGTTTTCCTGATACTGACCCAGCCCTGCATTCGTGTTATAAATCCTACATAATTTATCCTGCTGATAAATTGTTGTAATCTCTTTGCTAATATTTTATTTTAAAATTTTGCATCAATATTCATTAGGGAGATTGGTCTGTAATTTTCTTTCTCTGTTTTGGCCTTTCTTGCTTTAGGTATCAGTACCATATTTGTATCATAAAAGGAATTTGGAAGTACTCCTTCTTTACTATTTTTGCAAATAGTTTACATAGTATTGGAATTAATTGTTCCTTAATTATTAGGTAGAATTCACTTGTGAATCCATCTGGCCCTGGGGATTTTTTCTTAGGGAGTTCATTAATGACTTGTTCAGTTTCTTTTTCTAAAATGGGACTATTTAAGTATTTTATTTCCTCTTCTGTTAACCTGAGCAATTTATATTTATGTAAATATTCATCCATTTCAGTTGGATTGCCAGACTTGATGTCATAGAGTTGTGCAAAATAGCTCCTAATTATGGCTTTAATTTTTTTGTTATTGGTGGTGAGTTCACCCCTTTCATTTTTGATTCTGATGATTTAGTTTTTTTCTTTCCTATTTCTGCCCAAATTAACCAAAAGTTTATCTATTTTGTTAGTTTTTTCATAAAACCAACTCTTAATTTTGTTTATTAGTTCAATAGTTTTCTTAGTTTCTATTTTATTAATCTCTCCTTTGAGTTTCAGAATTCTAATTTGGTATTTAATTGGGGTTTTTCAATTTGTTCTTTTTCCAGCTTTTTTAGTTGCATGCCTAATTAATTGATCTCCTCTTTCTCTATTTTATGTATGTAGTTATTTAGAGATATAAAATTTCCCCTAAGAACTGCTTTGGCTGCATCTTATAGGTTTTAGTATGTTGTTTCATTATTGTTATTTTCTTGGATGAAATTATTGATTGTTTCTGTGATTTGTTGTCTGACCCCCTCATTCTTTAGAATTAGATTATTTAATTTCCAAGTGGCTTTTGGTCTATCTTTCCATGGCCCTTTATTGAATATAATTTTTATTGCATTATGGTCTGAAAAGGAAGCATTTACTACTTCTGCCTTTTTGCAGTGTTTTTATGTCCTAATACATGCTCACTTTTTGTGTAGGTGCCATATATTGCCAAGAAAAAGGTGTATTCCTTTCTGTCCCTATTCAATTTTCTCCAGAGTCTATCATATCTTAAGTTTTTAGGATCCTATTAACCTCTCTAGTTTCTTTCTTGTTTATTTTGTGGTTACATGTGTCTGATTCTGAGAGGGGAAGGTTGACGTCCCCCACTAGAAGAGTTTTGCTGTCTGTTTCATCCTGTAATTTGCTTAAAATCTTCTCCAGGAATTTACCTGCTCTACCATCTGGTGCATATACATTTAGTATTGTTACTACTTCATTATTTACTGTACACTTTATCAAGACATACTTTCCCTCATCTCTTTTAATAAGATCTATTTTTACTTTTGCTTTATCTGAGATTAGAATTGCTATCTCTTCTTTTTTTTTTTATTTCAGTGGAAGCATAATAAATTCTGTTCCAGCCTTTCAACTTTACTCTGTATGTGTCTCTCTGTGTCAAATGTGTTTCTTGTACACAACATATTGTAGGATTCTGTTTTTTAATACACTCTGATATTTGCTACCATTTTATGGGAGAGTTCATCCCATTCACATTAATAGTTATGATTACCAGCTTTATATTTTCCTACATTCTATTTTCTCCACTGGATATACTTTTGTTCTCTCTTTCCACTCTGTCCTCGGTTGTGTGGTTTTTTTTATCCATCCTACCCACTACCTTATCTCCTATCACCCCTCCCCCTTCTCTTAGTAGTGCTTCTTTCTTTCTTTCTTTCTTTCTTTCTTTCTTTCTTTCTTTCTTTCTTTCTTTCTTTCTTTCTTTCTTTCTTTCTTTCTTTCTTTCTTT
>JAJPUD010003399.1:0-21123 GCA_023553655.1 Myrmecobius fasciatus | reverse complement strand
GAATAAATTATCCAACTAGAATGACCATTATCTTCCAGGAAAGAAGATGGTCATTCAATGATATGGGTGAATTTCACCTATTTCTAATGAAAAGACCAGATCTGAACAACAAAAAAAAAATGACCTCCAAACACAGAACTCAAAAGAAGCACAAAAAGGTAAAAAGGAAAGAACTCTTGAGAACTATATTTCTACCATGGGTATACTTAAAGAATGGAGCTATAATTTGATTTTACTTCAATAAAATGAAAAATAAATTAAAGATGGTAGGGCTATCATATTGGAAAAAGAGGGGAAAAAAAAGGTAAAATAAAGTAAAAAAAGGAGGTAAAAATAAGGTAAAATCTCATGAAGAGGCAAAAAAAAACCTAATATAATTGAGGGGAAAAAGGGAGAGGGATGAGCATTGCGTGACTCTTACTCTCATCAGATTGGGATCTAAAAGAGTATATCAGACACATTTGGTTTCACAGAGAAACTTGTCCCTCCTTATAGGGAAGTGGGAGGAAAAGGAGGAAAAGAAAAGGAAAGACTAATACAAGGGAAAATAGAAGAATTAAGAGAAAGGTGTAAAAAAGGGGAGGGGCTCTAAATGGGGGAGGATTGTTTGAGGGAGATAGTCATCAAAAGCAAAATACTGGGGAGGGGAGAAGGGAGAATTGGGAAAGGAAAGAGAAAAATATAATTTTGGGTAAATAAGATGGCAGGAAATACAGAATTAGTTATTTTAACTCTGAATGTGAATGGGATGAACTCTCCCATAAAATGAAAGTGAATAGCAGACTGGATTAAAAGCCAGAATCCAACAATATGTTGTTTACAAGAAACACATCTAAAGCGCACAGATACATACAGAGTGAAGGTAAAGGATAGGAGCAGAATCTATTATGCTTCAGGTGAACAAAAAAAAAAAAGCAGGAATATCAATCCTGATCTCAGATCAAGAAAAAGCAAAGATAGATCTAATTAAAAGAGATAAGGAAAGAAACTATATTTTACTAAAGGGTACCATAGATAATGAAGCAATATCAATACTAAATATATATGCACCAAGTGGCATAGCATCCAAATTCCTAGAGGAAAGCTAAGAGAGATGCAAGAAGAAATAGACAGCAAAACTATACTAGTGGGGGATCTCAATCTTGCTTTCTCAGAATTAGATAAATCAAACCACAAAATAAATAAGAAAGAAGTTAGGGAGGTAAACAAAATGTTAGAAAAGTTAGGTATGATAGATCTTTGGAGTAAATTGAACGGAGACAGAAGAGAGTTTACTTTTTTCTCAGTGGTTCATGGAACTTATACAAAAAAAAAAAAAATTGACCATGTGTTAGGGCATAAAACCTCAAAATCAAATACAGAAAGGCAGAAATAGTAAATGCATTTTTTTCAGACTATGATACAATAAAATTCACATGCAATATAAGTCCAGGAGAAAATAGACCAAAAGTTAATTGCAAATTAAAAAATCTAATTTTAAAGAATGAATGGGTGAAAGAGCAAGTCATAGACACAATCACTAATTTCATCCAGGGGAATGACAATAGTGAGACAACATACCAGAATTTGTGGGATACAGCCAAAGCTGTTATAAGGGTAATTTTATATCTCTAGATGCTTACTTGCATAAAATAGAGAAAGAGAGGATCAATGAATTGGGCTTACAATTTAAAAAGCTAGAAAAAAACAAATTAATAATCCTCAATTAAATATCAAATTGGAAATTCTGAAAATAAAAGGGGAAATTAATAAAATTGAAAATAAGAGAACTATTGAATTAATAAATAAAACTGAGTTGCTTTTATGAAAAAAATCAACAAAATAGATAAGCCTTTAGTTAATTTAATTAGAAAAAGGAAAGAGGAAAATCAAATTGTTAGTCTCAAAAATGATAAGGGAGAACTTTCTACCAATGAAGAGGAAATTAGAGCAATAATTAGGAGTTACTTTGCCCAACTTCATGCCAATAAATTTGATAATCTAAATGAAATGGAGAAATATCTTTAAAAATATAGATCAAAAATATATATATATAGATTGCCCAGGTTAACAGAAGAGGAAATAAATTATTTAAATTGCCCCATTTTAGAAAAAGAAATAGAACAAGCTATTAATAAACTCCCTAAGAAAAACTCTCCAGGGCCAGATGGATTTACATGTGAATTCTACCAAACATTCAAAGAACAATTAATTCCAATACTATATAAATTATTTGAAATAATAGGGAAAGAAGGTATACTACCAAATTCCTTCTATGATACAGATATGGTGCTGATAGCTAAACCAGGTAAGGTGAAAACAGAGAAAGAAAACTATAAACCAATTTCCCTAATGAATATTGATGCAAAAATCTTAAATAAGTTATTAGCAATGAGATTACAGAAAGTCATCCCCAGGATAATACACTATGACCAAGTAAGATTTATACCAGAAATGCAGGGCTGGTTCAATATTAGGAAAACTATCAGCATAATAAATTATATTAATAACCAAACTAACAAAAATCATATGATTATCTCAATAGATGCAGAAAAAGCATTTGATAAAATCCAACACCCATTCCTATTAAAAACACTAGAGCGTATAGGAATAAATGGGCTTTTCCTTAAAATGATTAGTAGCATCTACTTAAAACCATCAGCAAGCATCATATGTAATGGGGACAAACTAGAACCATTCCCAATAAGATCAGGAGTGAAACAAGGCTACCCACTGTCACCATTACTATTTAATATTGTACGAGAAATGTTAGCTTTGGCAATAAGAGAAGAAAAAGAGATAAAAGGAATTAGAAAATTTGTAATGAAAAGCTTTGCAAGGGTCAGTGTTGAAAAATTACCCATACATATGTTTTGCAAATAAAAAGCTTTAATAAAAAAAATAATAAAAATAAATTTAAAAAAAAGAGAGAGTATCAACTCAGAGCAGACTGTGTTCCTTTTAGGAGTTTAGCAAGACTTAGCAGCTTAGCAAAGGAAGACAAAGATGTTTGTGGAATCTGATTACAAAACAAGATATATAGATTTTGAGGGTACAGGAACAGTTTGCTAACATGGGGAGGTCCTAAAATCTTGACAGAACTGTGCATTTGATTACCCAGAATGCATACAAAAAGGCCCATGGGGTGGGGTAGGGAAGTGTTATTTATCCGAGCCTGACTTTTCTTTAAGTTCACTCAAAGGATTGTAAAGAAGGATAGGTGCCATATTGAAGTTGTGGTTCAATGTCCTGGTCTATATCCTTTTGGTGCTACTTTCTTATTGGCTGATTTCTATGATATGTCTCAGTTGTCTTAACTTGATGGAAAAGTCAGTGAGTGAATGAGGATTTCTGTGGAGAAAGCTGAGCAGGAGACAGCAATTAGAATCCCATCATGCTCATGTCACACAAACCACCACCTTTTCCTCCTTGCCCATTTTAATAAACTCCATTAAGTCCCTATTGCCTTCAGGATCCAATACAAAGTGCCCTGTTCTGCATTCAAAGCCCTTCATTGCCTTCTCTCACCTTTTCATTCTTCTTACCCCCCCCCCAGGAATTGAAGCTAAGTGACTTGCCCAGGGTCATACAGCCAGAAAGTATTAAGTGTCTGAGGCCAGATTTGAACTCAGGTCCTCTAGACTTCAGGGCTGGTGCTCTATCCACTACACCAAGTAACTGCCCTTCTTTTCATTCTTCTTACACCTTATTCCCCAACATATAGTCTTCAATCTAGTGATACTAGCTTTTTGACTGTTATATGAACAAAACATCATGTCTCTTGGCTCCAGGAATTTTCTCTTCCCACTATCTGGAATGATTTCCCTTCTCAACTTTGCCAATTGACTTATTTAGTTTTATTTAAGCCCCAACTAAAATCCTCTATTTTATAGGAAGCCTTTCTCATTTCTTTTTTTAATTCTTGTGCCTTCCTTCTGTTAATTTTTTTCTTATTTATCCTGTATATATTTTGCTTTGTATAATTTGCTTCTTCCATTAGGTTGTAGCTCTTTGACTGAGTGCAGGGTTTATTTCTTGCCTCTTTTTGTATCCCCAGTATTTAGCAGAGTATCTGGCACATAGTAAGCACTTTATAAGTGTTTATTTTTTTGATTGATTCTTTCTCTACCATCCCCCAGCTAATTAATCCATTTATTCAAGCTCAATTAAAATTAGTTAAAATACATGAGGAATTCATGCTCCATAAAATACAATAATAATACTTTTATTTAGCATTATTAAAAATAGGTAGGTCTTAAAACAAAAAAGTTTATTAACCCAAATAAAATGCCACTCCCCTCCACTTCCTCCTTTATCATAGCAACCAGCAGTGCTAGATCAGAAAAGTGCTTCTTCAGACCAGTGAGAATTTTGCTAAAATCTCCTTATAATCTTTGTATAAGCCGGGTCTTTTATGCCTCCAGCAGCAAGATAGGAAAACCAATGATGATTCTTAAAACAGTCTTTCAACCCCTTAAAGGGAAACCAGTTCAGTACTTTATCCAATGAATTATCCAGTTGCCTCACAGAGTGAATGAGGGTTTCTCTTTTACCTACTCAGAGAGTTTCTCTTATATCTATAAAGATACTGGGGTCACAGGATACCAAGGTCTTATATTTGGCCATCCAGTGTCCCACTATTCTTTTGTATATCTCCTTCCTTTGTTCAGTAATGAGTTTAACCACAAAGTCATTGCAAACAACCTGTACTGGTCCAGTATCTACTATTCAATTCTTGACCCAGCTCAGGTCAGTCTAGTATCCATGCTCAAAATCAGAATGCACTAAGACACTCCATATGCCATAAAATGCAATAAAAAAAACCTTACTAAGAAAGATTGAAAAGTATATAATTCCCAAAGTTAAAAAAAAGGTGGATAAAACACTGCCCTTCTCTGTATTTACTATGGCAATCAGCACTATATGGGTCAGAAAATATCTCCAGTGGTAATGATGAGGTGTAACCATTGTCAGGAAAGATGTGAACTCTAACCAACTCCATCACATTCCATTGAAAATCTTAGCACACACCCAAAGGGAAGTCACCACATTCCTGGGACTGTTATTTTGTTAGCTTGACCAAGGCTTGCTCAGATCAAAGGATTCTGCACATTAAGGGATCCTTCCTCCCTGGGCAGGAGCATTGGAGATATTACCCTACAAATAACCTTTGTGATCAAAACACCCTTCTTATCCTGTATTAGCATACTCCACTTCCTTATGTCCCACTCCAAGATGTAGACATAACGGATAGTTGAGTTGATTCTCAACTAGGACTTTCTAACTCTCTAGACCCCACCCTTACTTCCCCTTCCCTCTTCCCTCTGACTTTCATTCACATCCCACTGCTAAATAATTTTGATTGGCTCATGTGCCTTTTTGCTACAATAAAAGGCTCCTTGTAACTACAGTGATGCCTTTTCTGAGTTTTTCACATTCTGAACCATTCTCCGAGAACCTGATCCTTCAATAGTAATGTGCTAAGATTTTTAACACCATCTCCCCAAAGTTTGAACCTTTTATGCCTTAGGAGGCCACCAAAGAATTCTAGAATGACCTCTTCCTCTTAATGAGGAACTAGCCCAGCCTTCCTAAAATAATAGCTACTAGAGCTAATAGAGGGGAATTCAATCTGTTTATATTCTAGATTATAATTAATTTTTCCTTATTCCTTGTAATATTAATTGCTTTATCAGTAAAAGGTATAATCTATTTTTTTAGTCCTTTGTCTCTCTCTCTTTCTGTGCCTCTTTCACTGTCTATCCCCAAAACTAATCCCATTTCCCATGTTCTGCTATTACCCATAAAATATATTGAACAATTTTTATTTGTACTTCCCTACACTTCCCTATCTCAAATCAGAACTTCAATTTGAGTCTCTGCCCCACTCCTTCCCTCTCACTTCCTTCTTAAACAACACTCTCTCAACCATTTTTGTTCCTTTTCCTTCCTAGTTTGTCCTTCATTCTTGAAGAGGACTATGACATTAAGGATTAATGTCATTAATTATGACTTGCAAGTGAATTGGATTTAAGGAAAAAGGGGCTATGCAAAGTCACTAGTCTTATTTTCTCTTCCAGAGCTAGCTGGATCCAGTGGCAAGATATAGATCAAGATGACTGGTGTGGTGGAAGACCTTGGATTTTTTTAGCTTTCCCAGGTGGTAATACCAATTCAGTGATTAAATTAAAGCTAGGTAAGAAATGAGGCAAAAATGGCCTCTTTTCCTACTCAAAAAAATAAAATCAATCTGGGAGGAGAAAACCCTCACAGTTTCTAGACAAAACAGAAACAATTGCTATTTACATTCACTCTGAGTCAATCAATGGGCCTGATCAATGATTAAATGAGGTTTGGGCTGTGAATCTATTGTTGGCCAATCAAGGAGTCAGAGTGATTTGGATTTAAGGCATGGTCCTTAAAAAGAATTCTAGCTGGTAAAATCCAAGAATCTTGTGAGTTTTCAGTGGCCAAATTTATGTTCCTTTGGGTAAAGTACCAGCAGATAAAGGATGATTCCCTATATAGACAGAGGGAGAAGAGGGTAGTAGGGAAGATATAGAGTGAAGAGAAGGAAGGGAGGGAGGCAGGAAGAAAGGAAGAAAAGGCAGGCAGAAAGGTAGGAAGATAGAAAGGGAGCCAGGAAGGAAAGTGGAAAGATAGGTAGGTAAAAATCTACAGAGGAAGGAAGAACAAAGGAAGGGAAAGAGGTAGGAAGGGAGGGAGGAAAGAAAGAAGGAAGGAAAGAGGGAAGAAATGTAGGTAGGAAGAAAAACAGGCAGGTAGAAATTTAAGAAAGTAAGAAGGAAAAAGAAAGAAGAGAAAGAAGGAAAATAGGTAAGTAGGAAGGGAGGGAGGGAGGGAGGAAGGAAGGAAAGAAAGAAGGGAGGAATGGAAAGAAAGGAGGAAGGAAGAAAAGAAAGAAGGAAGGAAGGGGAGGAAGAGAAGGAAGGGAGGGAGAGAGAGAGAGAGGGAAAGAACAAAGGAGAAAGGCAGAGAGGAACATGCTTCATTACCCAATTGAAACTGGCCAGTTAGGTTCCCAGTGGGGCAGCTACAACAACTTACAGATGATTGTTTTTTCTTCATTCTTCAAAAGGACCATGATAACATCAGGAAAGAAATGTCAAGACTTGCAAGTAATTGGGATTTAAGTGAGAGAAAGCTGTACACAGTCACCAACTTCCCTTTCTCCTCCAGAGCCACATGGGTTTAATGGCAAAATATAGATCAGGACAACTAGGAATTGCCCCTGTTGAAGTAGGAGATCTGGACTTTTTAAACTAAAGGCTTTCCCTAGTCTCGGTTTGGGTGAGCCCATTCAGTGATTAAGGCTAGGTTTTCAGAGAAACAGAAAGATTGCTTCTTCCTGTTTTTCAGTTTTTCAGACACCCAGGCATTTACTAGTTAGATCACAGTACTGTTTCCTTGATGTTCCTCTTGAAAAATTATAGCAAAGAAGTAGTAGTCTTTCTCTTAGTAACATATAGTTAAGTCAACAGTAAAACATTTATTCGTTCATTTTTTAAGTTGCTTTACCTTAAAGTTGTGTTTTATCATTGATTTGTAGATCAAAGGCCCTTAAAAGGTTTGGCTTCATATGTAGAAATGTCTGTTTTGTTTGTTTTTTTGTTTCCTGTTGAATTTTTTTCCCCTGGAAAGATACACTCAAATTTTCTAGATGACTAAATCTGAAGTGAAATTGTAATTATCTCCATTACCTTTCCTTTTTACTTCTCTTTCCAATGGAGAAATCTTACATAATTTTGATTGGTGTTTTTAAAAATATGATGTATTTCATCTATCTGAAAGTTCTCTTTGATGAAAATATTTTTGAGTGAACTAAACTTGGGATTTATTTCATTTACATGATATTGATTAGGATTTCTTAACCTTGTTTGCACCATGGATCCTTTTGGCAGTCTATAGTTAAGACTTTCCCCCCTAATTAGAATAATGTTAAGAATTCCTGCTATATATTCTGTTGATCTTCACTCTTTCCTCCCCAAACATCTGGGAAATCTAGTCATTAGATTTCCTGAAATATAACATTCATATACTTTCCTCACAATTTTCCAAAAAAAAACAAATAATTTTTAAATTCTCTTTTGCTCATGTTTATTTTTAATTTTTTTTTGCTAATTGACACATACATTGTTGATAAAATTAAATTTGGAGGCATAGAGGTGATCCTGGCTTCTTAAAGGTTATGTTTCTTGTTATTATTCAGTAGTGTCCAATTCTTTGGGATCCCACTTAGGATTTTCTTGGCAGAGAAAATGGAGCAATTTGCCATTTCTTTCTTCAGTTCATTTTACAGATGAGAAAATTGAGGCAAGCAAGGTTAAGTGACTTGACTTGCTCAGGTCACATAGCTTTTAAGCTCTGATGCCAGATTTGAACTAGGTTAGATGAGTTCCTGACTCCAAACCCAGTGCTCTATCCATCAAGCTTTTTAACTGACCTGAAAGTTGGATTAGCATAAAACAAACTCTGATGTATTTTACAATGCAGGAAAGGTTTTAAGAATGGATCAAGAGACAACATTATATAAACCTATACCCCAAGAGCACAGAAAAATCTATGTCTTTTGCCTAATAAAAGCAGAGCTTTTAGTGCCAGAACTGGAAACTGAGCACACATAAACTGGGTAATGGCTGAATAAATTATGGTATATGAATATAATGGAACACTATTGTTACATAAAAATAATTTAAAAGGATAGAGAAACATGGAAAGAAATGTAGGAACTAATGCATAGTGAAGTGAGCAGAACCACAGCCAGGAGAACAATTTATATAATAATAAAATGATGACATTGTAACAAATATACACAGAAATAGAATTATTCATAAAACAACTTTAAAAGACATAAGAACTCTGATCTATGTAATTACCAACCATAATTTAAGCATTAAGAATGCTAGATTGTGCATGTGTGTGTGTGTAACTTTCTACATTGAATATAAATCATAGATGTATGTAATTTCTGTGTGTAATTGGAACATATGTATGTGTTATATGCATATTTGTTACATGGGTTTTCCTCTCCTTCAATACTGGAAGGAGAAAAAAGGAAGAGGAAGAAAATAGATTTCTGTTATTTGAAGTAAATTAAGCAAAATGAATATCAATGAATGGGGAAGTTAGATAAGCCCCAAAAGAAAACTATAATTCAAAGCCAGATAGAACGAAAGTTTCTTGAAGCTAGAGATTGTTTTATTTTTGTCTTTGCTGCTTCAGTACCTATTACAGTGTCTGGTAGGTTGTAGGAGTTTAAAAATGCTTGAGAACTGATTGATTGGTAAATACACTTTACAAGAGAGAGGAGAGAAAAGATTATGGTTATAGAAATAGTAGATTTTTCAAAGATCAAATAAGCAAGTATAGAGAAGCTTATTAGCAAATAGACTATCCACTAATTTTTCTTTCTGACTTGGTAAACAAAGATTAAAAGAAAAATAAAAAAAATTCAAAATGCTCTTTATTTCTATATATCCCTCTTTCATTCTTGCATTGATAATGGTAGGATGTGAAGCAGCTAGGTCATACAATGGATAGCACATTGATCCTGAAATCAGGAGTTCAAATCCAACCTGACATACTTACTAGCTTTTTGGATCTATTCAAGTCACTTAACCTTGATTGTCTCCAAGACAACACAATGGAAGGGTAGCAGAAAAAAAAGTCAATATACACTACATTTTAATGCAATTTATTATTTTTAACTTAGTAGTTGGTATTAGAAATGTAAGATACTTTGAGGGAGGAATCTGGGAAGATGCCAGAGTAGGCTGGTAAATTTCAAACTCTCCTTCAAGCTCCTAAAGATGAACCTACACTGGTGAAAAATCAAGAAAATTTGAGGCAGAACAGGAGTCATTCTGGCACTACCCAAGATCTGAAAAAAAAAAAAAAAAACCCAGACTGGAGATTAACCAGGTGAAGTGCAAATGCCTCTGGGCTAGCTCCACAGAAACAACAGAAATACCAAGTGGAAAGTTCTGGGGCTAGCTGGGTGTGGCTGGAGCCTCAGCAGGAACCATAAAGACTTTCACCCCTTGAACAATGTGTGGAGTTGGGATCTAAGTCAAAAGGACTGAATGAACCTCAGCTGATCAGGAATGTCAGGCCCAGCTGTGTTGCTGAAATAGGTCCTGCCCCACAAGGTACCAGATGCACAGCAATGAGTGCAGAGACAGAAGCAGGGCAAGGTTGATGCTGGCTGCAGCATCAAAGAGTGAAGCTCTTGGTCTGGGGTTTCTGGTCAGAGGGAAGAGCTGAGGTGAAGCCAGAGGCACCATTCCCCTACCCACAATTAGAGGTGCTTACACTAATACCTCTTATTTTAAAAAAAAAATTGTACTTGCAAAGAAGAAAGAATCCCACCCTAGAAACTTACAATGGGAACCAGAAATACCAGGATTCATCTTCAGAGGATGACAATGAAGTTAAAAAAAAACTTCTTTTACCCCAAAGAGTAACAATAAATGACTCACTGCCCAGAAAGAATTTAAAGAAAAACTCAAAAAAGAATTTAAAAATCAAATGAGAGACACTGAAGAAAAACTAAAAACAAAAAGTAAAAACCATCCAATGAAAACAAGAACATAATGAAAAAAGTTAACCAACTAGAAAAGGAGGTACAGAATCTTAAAGATGAAAATAACTTTTTGAAAATTAGAATTGGATTACATGATGATCAATTCTGATGGACATGGCTCTCTGCAACAAAGAATTGTCTCAAACCAGTTCCAATTGTTCACTGAACATATACACCCATATACACCCAGAGAGAGGGATATGAAATATGGACCACAACGTAACATTTTCACGATCTCTATTGATGTTTGCTTGCATTGTGTTGCCTTTCTCTGATTTTCTTTTTTTTCTTGTAGATAGGATTTTTCTTGCACAACTTGTCAAGTATTTCAATATTATTGACATGTAGTGGACTTCCTGCCATCTAGGGGAGGGAAGGGGACTGGGGATAAAAGTTGTAATCTAGAGCTTTGTAAAGGTCAATGCTGGGGAACTACCCATACATATGTTATACAAATATAAAGCTTTAATTTAAAAAAAAAGAAAATTAGAATTGGGCAAGGGGAAGTCAGTAAAGGTATGAGAGACAAAGAAATAACAAAAGATTATAAAGAATGAAAAAATAGAATAGAATGTGGAACATCTTATAAGTAAAAGAACAGATCTAGAAGAGAAAATATAAGAATAACTGGACTATTTGGAAGTTGTAACCAAAAAAAAAAGAATCTTGACAAAATAATACAAGAAATAATCCAAGAACATTGTCCTGGAGTAATAGAACATGAGGGAAAGGTAGAAATAGAAAAAAAGAATCCACTGATCACCACCTCAAAGAGATCCTATGTGGAAAACACATAAGAATATAATTGACAGATTTCAAAACCCCCAAATCAAAGAGAAAATTTAGCAAGAAACAAGAAAAAAACTATTTGCTGGAATTAACAAGTAGAATTGTATAAAATTTATCAGTAATCACAATAAAAAACTACAGGTCTTGGAATCATATCTACCAACAATCAAAAGAACTAAGCATGTGGCCAAAAATATCATATCTGGCAAACTAACCATAATATTGAATGAAAAAAAATGAACATTCAACAAACTTGAAGATTTTCAGGACTTTTTATCAACCAAACCCAAACTCAAAAGAAAATTTAACAAATAAGAATCAACATCAAAAATCGATTTCAAGGAACTTAACAGGGAAAAATTGCTTATTTTTTTAACATGGAAAATGTATACCATATGTTTAAGATTGATATTAGCAATTGGATAGCTTAAAAAAAGATTGGGGCAGAATTAAGGTAAAACTAGTATTCACGTTAAACAAATGAGTTACAGAAGAAGAATAAACAGAGGCATTGAGTGGGGAGAGGGGAGGACAGCTTATTGTTTTGAAAATCTATTCACATCTGGAATGGGTTAAATAGACATATATACCATGAGGGGTATAGCACTCTCCAAAATCTATAAAGAAATTAGGGGGAAAGAATGAGCAGACAAGGATGCAAAGGGTAAAAGAAGAAGACAAGGGAGGGATTCATGGGTGGAGGGAGCTGAAATAATAGCAAGGCAAGTTAAGGAGCAGAATTAAAGCAAAGAGTCAGCAGGGATAGGAAAAATGTGTGTGTGTGTGTTTGTGTGTGTGTGTGTGTGTGTGTACATATATAACTACATATGTATATATAACTATATTCTTTCTTAACTGTAGTGTGCTGGGGGGAGATAGGAAGGATGTAAGAGGGAAAAAAGAATAAATAAAAAAGGTGCACAACAGAGAACAAAAGAACAGTTTACAAGGAAGTAAAGAAAAGATAGATATTCATAAATATAATTTTTTCTACTAAAATATATACTTTCTTGAACTGGTAATTCATTGTTATATACTTTAAATCCTCCCTGATGTTCTGCTGAGCATATGACAATGTTCTCTTTTGCTTTGTTTTATTTTAAAATTTTAAAAATTTAAATTAAAAAAAAAATTCTAGGCTCTTCAGATATCCTCCACAAACAAAACAAAACTGAGCCTCAGGACAAATATAGGCCAGTGAAAAATAAAGAAGACTGGGGCAGAACAGGGACCCCCTTGGAAAAACTAGAGATCTGAAGAAAAATAGCAGCATCCAGGTCTGACCAATGTGAACAGTGTAAACACCTCAAGGCTAGTTCTGCTGAAAAGTAAGCAAGGAGGCTTGGGGTTAGCTGGATTGGGAGGTAGTCTTAGCTCCAGCCACAGGAATTTTCACCTCCCAGACAATATGGAGAGTCTGGTATCTGAGAGGGGGAAAACTGAGGGAACCTCGGCTGATCAGCAATGCCAGGCCCAGATATGCTGCAGAGATGCAGCCCTGGGCAATAAGGAACCAGCACACTGGCAGTGTAGAGGCAGTGTGGCAAGGACTCTGCTGGGCATGGGAATTTGCAGGAGTGGGGAGCTCTTGAATTAGCGTTCCTAGTTAGAGGGGAGAGCTGAAGTGAAGCTAAAGGCACCATTCCCCCAACTCAGGATTAGAAATGCTTACATTAATTCTCAGTTTAAAAAATAAACAAACAGGACAAGTAGGGGGAAAAAATCATAGGAATTTACTATGGGAATAGGGAAGACCAGGGAAATTTCTTCAGAGGAGGACAGCCTCTTCTATCCCAAAGAGTGACATTAGATGGCTCTCTGACCAGAAAAAAATTTATAGAAGAACTCAAAAAAGTAAAAATCAAATGAGAGACACTGAAAAAAAAACTTAAAAAAAAGAATCATTCAAGAAAAACAAGATTACAGGGAAAAAATTTAATCAACTAGAAAAAGTGATACAGAGTCTTATAGAAGAAAATAATTCTTTGAAGATTAGAATTGGGCAAAGGGAAGCCAGCAAAGCTATAAAAGATCAAGAAATAAAATATGAAGAATGAAAAAAATATGAGAATGTGTAACATCTTATAAGAAAAACAGCAGATTGAAGAACAGATCAAAAAGAGAAAATAAAAGAATAATTTGACTATCTGAAAGCTGTGACAAAAAAAGAACTTTGACACAATAATACAAGAAATGATAAGAAAAAATTGTCCTGCAGTGATGGAACACAAGTGGAAATTAGAAATAGAAAAAATCCACTGACCACAACCTTAAAGAGATTCTACAAGGAAAACATATAGAAAATTTATTGCTAAATTTCAAAACCCTCAGATTACAGAGAAAATTCTACAACAAACAACAGAAAAATTCAAATCTGCTAGAGCTACAATTAGAATTATATAGGATTTAGCAGCTACTAAATAAAAGACTGTAGGTCTTGGAATTATATATATCAACAAAATTTTTTCCTTGTTAACCACTTCCCTTCTAATTTTAATTGCATTGGCTTTGTTTTCTGTAAAAGTTAATTTTACATGATGAAATTTGACTGCTTTATCTTCTGTGATCCTCTCTGTTCTATATTGTTGGATATATATATCAACAAAAGAACTAGGCCTGCAGCCCAAAATAGCATCTCTAGCAAAAGTAACCATAAAATATTATGGATGGGGGCGGGGGGAAAGGACATTCAACAAAATCACAGATTTTCAGGGCTTTGATTCAACCAAACCTAAAAGCAATAGAAAATTTAACATGTAAGAGCTAACATTAAAGATTAATTTCACAGGACTCAACAAGGACTAACTGTTTAATTTTTTTATGTGGAAATGTAAGTCATATGTTTTAAAATTGACAAAAGTAATTGGATAGTTTAAAAGAAAGATCTGAATCTACAAAGCAAAACTGTCTAGTAAAAAGTAAAAATTATGGTATATGAATGAGGTGCAGAGGAATAAAGCATGGTGGGGGCAGGAAGGAGGGGAGGTAGTGAATGCTGGTAGTTCTGAAAAACCTACTCACAATGGGAATGAGTTAAGGAGGGAATGATACATATATATGCCACAAAAGGTATATAGCATCTTCCAAAATCCATAAAGAAATGAGGGGTGGGGAAGCAGAGGGGTGAGAATAGGATAAGATGAGATACAAAAAGGTGGGCAGATTAATGGGAGGGGATATAGAAGGAAGGAAAGAGTGTAGGAAAAAATAAGGGAATGATCCAAGGATAGGGGAGGGTTAAGTGATAGCAAGATAAGTTAAGGAGTAGAATAAAAATAGAGGAGTTAGCAGAGATAGGAAATAAGAGATATATACAAACACTATAACAAGGATAGGAGTAGAATTTATTAGAAAAAAAAGTAGGGCTAATAATCATTGATCTCAGACAGTCAAATTTAAAGAGTCAATCTAGAGAGAAATCTATATTACATGTCAGCCATATTAATATTTTATATGCATGTCTACATATTTGTAAATGCATATGAATATGTATATATTTGCATGTAGGTATATGTATGTGCCTATGTAGATATGTATGAATATATACACACACATATAAAAAGATATCTATATGTACATATGTGTGTATACATGCACATATGCATATATATCCTGTTTAATTACAGCCTGTTCGGGATAGATGGGGATGATGAATGGTGAAAAAAGAACAAAGTAAAAGTTCACATCAGAGAACAAAAGAATAACTTACAAGGAAGCAAAGAAATGATGAACAATCATGAATATGATGTCTTCTATTATTATATATGCTTTCTTGAAATGGAAATTTATTGTTACATATTTTAAAATCTCCCTGATGTTCTGCTGGGCACATGACAATGTTTTGTTTTGGTTTTTACTTGCCTTTTCTGTCTTTCTATTTTTTTTTCTTGTTTTGTATTTAGTTTTAAATAAATAAATAAATGTTGGAGAGGGGGAAAAAATGAGATGCTTGCCCAAAGTGGATGAATACACCACTAGGAAAACTATCAGCTTTTATATTAATTAAATAAAAATATAACCAGAAGACAATAGAAGTAGCAGTTTTATGGAAAGATGATGCCTAAATTCTCTATGATGAGACAAAAGGAGGACCTAGCACAGTTGGTTTTATCGAGTCCAAAAACAACAAGAAATATAATTTCTACAATATTTGATTATTTCATGCCAGAGACTGAACCCTAAAACCATGACCCTTTTAACCTTCCCCCTTCCCCCCTGACACAAATATCTGAGTCTCTGAAGATAATCACTGCACATTCCAGCACAGGTATGCAGAACGACACGCCTCAGGAAACCACAAGATATCATTGTTCTACTCCATCCTTGGGGCCCCTAACCTTTGACACCTGACCCCGACCCTTCATTTCGAAATGTCACAAAAGTATTTGCCCCATCTGTCTTCTTGCTCAATATACTTTTACTGCATACCTGGCATTGTGGCTATCTGTCTATATATACTCTGTGCAAACTCAATAAACTCGAGACATATTCTACCATAATCTAGAGTTGTCTCCTTCCTCTCTGCGATCCTGTCCCCAGACCTCTGTGTCTCCCCAGGCCATTCGGCCTTACGAGCTCTGCTCCCCCGGCTTATGTCCTGCTCGCTGACCCACGTTGATGACCTGCTGGCCAGGTCAATTTCACATTAAGATGTTTATAAATAGTTGCAAAGGGACTACTACTGGTTTTCTAGAATTATGGTTAATCATGGTGTTAATTAGAATTCTCAAGTCTTTGAAAATTATTGTAATTTTACAATGTTGTTATTGGATAACAATAACAGTATTTGATATTTTGATTCTGTTCATTTCACTAGGCATCAATTCATACAAGTTTTTCCATATTTCTTTTAAACTGTCCCTTTTGTCATTTCTTCCAGTAAAATCATATTCATTAGTCCATACAGCAAATTTTGTTGCCATTTCCCAGTTAGTGATAATATCCTTCTAATTTATAGTTCTTTGTCACTATAAAGAGAATTGCTTTTAACATTTTTATATTCATCTCCTGTACCATTGTCTTTGATTTCTTTGGAGCATAGGCCAAGTAGTGGTATCTCTGGTGCAAATAGCATGCCCATTTTATTAACTTTTTTTGAGCATAATTCTACATTGCTTTCCAGAATGTCAGAATTACTTCAAAGCACCCAAAAATGTGTTTCAAGTATTAATTTTTCATTTGACTCCTTCAACATGTATTATTTTCCTGTTTTGTCAACTTTTGTTACTCTGATGGATAAAAAGCAGAACCTCAGAGTTTTTTTTAATTTGTCCATTTCTCCAATTATTAATAATTTAAACTTTTTAAAAATATGACTTTTAATTGTTTACATTGCTTTCCTTGAAAAGTGCCTATGAATATCTTTCAGGTATTGAATTTTATTATAAATTAGAACTATTTCCTTGTGTATCTTGAAAATGAGACCTGGACAAAGAAACTTGCTACAAAAAAATTTTTTCCTTGTTAACCACTTCCCTTCTAATTTTAATTGCATTGGCTTTGTTTTCTGTAAAAGTTAATTTTACATGATGAAATTTGACTGCTTTATCTTCTGTGATCCTCTCTGTTCTATATTGTCATGAATTTTTCTTTTATCCATAGAACCAAAAAATAAGTTCTTTTTTCTCCTAATTAATTTATTATATGAACTTTTATCTAAGTCATGTATCCATTTGGAACTGATCTTATTATATGGTATGTTAGTGTAAATCTAATTTTTGCCAGGATACTTTCCCATTTTCCCAAAAGTTCTTGTCACACAGTAAGTCTTTACTTACTGGCATCTTTGGATTTATTGCAGACTAAGCCATTAGGTTTGTTTACTTCGGTATATTGGATACCTGATATATTTCACTTAAAAATGTGGAGGAGAAATCCAATCTGGTAGTAATAATATCTTTTTAATATATTACTCTAACCTCATTGGTAATACTTTATTTAAAAATTTTACTTATTTTCATTAGGAATATTGATCTATAGTTTTCTTTCTCTGTTTTGATTCTTCAAATATTAAATATTCCTCTTCCTCAAATATTAAAACCATATTTGTGTCTTTTCCTATTTTGAAACAACTTGTGTATTAGTAGAATTAATTATTCTTTGAATATTTGATGAATTTCCTTTATAAACTCAACTGGTTCTACAGTTTTTACTTTGGGGAGTTAATTTATGATGCGTTCAATTGCTTTATCTATGAATTAGCTATTGAAATTCTCTGTTTCTTATTCTATTAACCTGGGGATTTTATCCTTTTTGTAAATATTAATCCAATTCACTTAAGTTGTCAGTTTTGTGGCATACAGTTGAGCTAAATAGTTTCTAGTAATTTCTTTTACTTCTTGATTTGTTGTGAATTCTCCTTTTTTGCATTTTTGATTGGTTTTCATCTTTTTATGTAAAATTAGCTATTTTTAAAAAGTCTCTAGTTTTATTTATTTGTCATTCAAGTTAATCTCTTCATTCATTTTCAGAATTTCTATTTTGATGTTTAATTAGAGTTTTAAAAGTTGGTGGGTTTCTAGTTTCTTCATTAAAATGCACACTCATTTTATAGATCTCTTTTTTCTTTTGCTTTTTGAAAGCTTTTGAGATATATAGCTTAACTTAAAGACAACCATGGTTGAATCCCAAAAGTTGTGATATGTTGTCTTATTTCTCTTACTAACTTTGCTGAAATTATTTTTATTTATTTCTATGATTAGTTTTTTGAGACATTAGTTATTTAGGATTAAATTATACAGTCTCTAATTAATTAAATTTTTTTTAATTTTATTTTTTTGTTTTCTGACTAAGTAAAAGAGATAATTTTCTGACTCATTATACTAGATTTAATCACTGGATGGGTGTTTTCTCAGATAAACTGAGACCTGGGAAAAACCTTAACTTAAAGAGCTTAGTTTCCCACTGAATCCTGATCTATATCTTGCCAGAGGACCCAGACGGCTCTGAAGGAGAAAATGAGGTTGGTGATTTTGCACAGCCCTTCCTCATTTAGATCTAATTCATTTGCATGTCATGGCTTCACCACCTCACAAAGGTCATCTTTGAGAAGGAAGGACAAAGAACAACCTCTGTGAGTAGGAGTAAGAGCTGTCCCACTAGGGACCCAACTGGAATTGGCTTATTCGACAACATGGCTCCTTCTTTTTCTTATTTTTTTTCTTTCTTCTTTCTCTTCCTTTCCCTCTCTTCATACCCTGATCTGCCATTACTCTGCCAAAGTAATATAAATTTTAATTGCTGAGACCTCATAAAATATCTTAAGGATTATGGATTAGGATAAATTACACTTGAATATCATTGATTGGCCAACAATAGTTCCCAGGCTAAGCCTCACTTGGTCATTGTTTGGCCCCTTATTGGCTCAGAGCAAATGTAAATAGCAATTGTTTCTGTTTTGGCTAGAAACCCTCAGGGCCAGAGAATTATCAGCTCTAAATTTTCTAAAACTGTATTCATCTTCTCAACTTCCTTCTTAGTTCTTTGTTTTTAATTTTTATTGTTGGATTTGTCTCCTTCTGAGAAGGAAACCATTTAGGTCCCCTACTATTCTAGTTTTACTACCTATGTCTGTCTGTAATACATTTATATTTTCCTTTAACTATTTAGACATGATATCATTTGGTGCAAACATGTTAAGTACTACTATTGATTTATTTATTGTCCATTTTATTTTCAGCAATATTGTTTGTCTGCTTATCTTCTTTAATCAAGTTTATTTTTGTTGTAACCTTATTGGAGACCATGATTACTACTTCTTTTTTATTTCAGCTGTAGCATAATAGATTTTTTTTCAGTTCACATTTTAAATCTGTGTGCATTTTTGTTTCAAATATATTTCTTAAAAACAATATATTGTTGGAATTATGGTTACTAATCCATTCTGTTACCCTCTTATGTTTTATGAGTTCACTGAATTTATATTTACATTTATGATCATTAATTTGTGCATTTCTCTCTATCTTATTATCTTATATTTTTTCCTTTCTTTGCTCCTCATCCCTTCATTACAAAGAAGATAGCAGTGAGTGAATAGTGTGCTTAGCATCAGTCTCCTATAGCTATTGAAGTTAGTTTCTGCTCCTTTGCTTTTCTTCTCTTTTTCTCAACCAGTACTCAAACACACGTTTTGTTTTGGTTTTTTTTTTTCATTCTTTCTTCATGATCTCCATGTTTCAAAGTTTAAGTTGGTTTTGATTATGATTAATCCTTCCCTGAATCAGTCCTTTCTCCTCCTTCCCTCTCCTCTCTTATGTTCTTATCCCTGTCTGGGCTGAATGTATTTCTATAACAAGTGTGTGTGTGTGTGTGTGTGTGTGTATAGCAGAGAGAGAGAGAGAATATTACCCTCTTTTGATTAGTAAAAATGACAATAAAGAGACATTACATCCTTTCTTCCTAGATTGTGATGGGGTATGAGGGTGAAGAAGTGCCAAACCCCCAAAATATTGGGGTTTCAGGATTCTCCCCATAGAGTTCACCAAATGTTGGGGAGCAGGAGTTGAACTTCAAAATACATATTGGGGCCTGGGGATGGTGTTGCAAGGTATCTCAAAAAAAATTAAAGACTTAAGACCATCTCCAAATCAAGAGGCAAAGATTATATTATGCTGTTGACAGTAAGCTACTTTCTAAAGGGGAGTTTAGCCATTAACTAGGAAGAAAAAAACCATTAATTCAGGCTAAGTTCCTAAAGAACTAGCCATAATAAAGAAGAAAAAGAGAATGATCTGATGCCATAAGATGATCAGGGATCCTAAGAAATCCTTGATGCCATAAGGTAGGCTAAATTCTTAAAGAAGTTATTGGGGAAAATTAACTGAAAGGAGTTAGCATCCTAAAAGGAATTAGTGAAGCAAGATACCCTTAAGTTTTCTTATAGAAGAAAAATAATCTTGAGGATTGACATCATCACTTGGTCTTCTGATTGGATATCATAACTATGGAGTGATGATGATTTTTGTCCATGCAAGGAATTGGACAAATAATTCAATAAGGACATACTGCAATAAAGATCCACTTAATTACAAAAGGCCTCCTCTTAAAAATAAAAGGAGAGAGAATACCATCATCACTCTTCCTTGATTGCCTCAGTGAGTAATTGTGGGAATTCAGCTAAGGCCCAAGGCAACAAAGGGTTAGTTAGGGGTAAGATAATCCTGTCAAGATGGAGAAATTAAAGCCATTTCTAATCACATGAAAAAGTGCTCTAAATTACTATTAAGAGAAATGTAAATTGAGGAAACGATTTTAAAAAAATACAACTCATATAGAGTGAATTGAACTGGGTAAACCTATTTCCTCATTGATACAATGAGAATGATGACTACTGCATTTCTTATCTCACAGTGTTGTTTTGAAAAACAAATTTTAAAAAATTTAATTTATTTTGAAACCTTCATGGACAACACAAGTATCTCTCAGAGTTTATGGTTGTTGATACCCATTGTTGTCAACTTTTCCTGTTCTCTTTTCCAAATAATTATTTCATCTTCAAAATATTTCTTTTCCTGGATCAAAATATTTAGTTTGTAAATGTGCAGTATTAATTCATTGTAGTTGAAAGATAAAAGACTGGTCAAATTAATATAAAGTATAATGATATATAGCATATATAATATAATAACATACAATATAATAATGCATAACATATCACAGTTTCATGAACTGGGAGTTGTGACTATATGGCATCTCATTGAATGTGGAGAGTCACAAAATTGCAATTTATTATCAGTAAATGTTTGACTTGTATA
>JAJPUD010003398.1:190919-251501 GCA_023553655.1 Myrmecobius fasciatus | reverse complement strand
CCCATACATATGTTATACAAATAAAAAGCTTAAAAAAAAGAAATTGACATTTTGACAAGAATTTATCCTTGTATTTTTCTTCAAGTAAATATTTGTAAAGGATATGGCTAACCAGGATGTTATTCTCATTAGAGGCTGAGGAATTTCTAAAAAGATTCTAGTTGTAGTTTTGATTAAGAAGGCTATTTCATTAAACATATTTCAACCATTAAACATGTGAACCTATTTTACAACTTTTCCTGGCCCTTCCCCCAATGCAAAGATTTAAGTATACTCGGACAACCCAGGTGATTGTTCTTTTTCATTAAGGGATATCCTGGGCAACAATTATATCTTGGTTAGAAATTGTTGTCATCCTCCAAATTTTCAACCTACTTTACTAAAAAACTCATTTGCTTTTCTGTAACTTGTTTGCATCCTGTCTTCTTGCCTCCTATCTTATAGTACAATACAGGAAAACATCACTAGTCATTAGCTATACTGGCACACATGGAAATGATTACCAAGGATAGCAATGACTTCAAAAGAAGCTAAATTGAGAGTTGATAATGACACTAACCACAAGACAAAAAATAAGTAGTAGACCAAATAGGCAGCATAGGTATATGAGAGAATGCTCCTGAAAGCATGCAAGTTTGCTCTATGTACGCCTGATTTATTATTGTTACGATTCCAGAAAGGTTGCTAAAAATTTGGATTTGATATCAAGGAAGCTAGATTTAAATCCTAGCACCAATGGCAGAGTATATAGAGTATCAGGCTTAATGACAGCAAGATTCCTATCCTGAGTTCAAATTTGTCCTCAGCCACTTTCTAGTTCTCTGACCCTGTGTAAGTCACTTAATGAGCTAGAGAAGTCTGAGATAACTCCAGATCACAAATATTCAGACATGACTGGAATGATTGAACAACAGAAAAATTTCTACTAGCTTTGTAGCCATGGACAGTTTATCAACTTCTCTAAATCTCAGTTTCCTTATTTGTAAAATGAGAAAAATCATTTTAATAGCTTTTTCACAGTGTAGTTATGAGCTGAAAGGATATAATAAAATATAAATAATATAGCAATTGATAAGTTTGAAAATACTACATAATTTTTGAATGATTTTCAACATCATCATCATCATTCATTTTTATTGTTATTCCCAAATGGGCCACATAATTCTAAAAAACATTTTATTGTAATCTATCAGTGTAGGGGATAGACATGACCTCTGAAATCACAGACCCTTGAAATATAAAGTATAATTCCAAAACCAGGAGATAATAATCAGTCCTGATTAGACTAGTCCACTAAGGCATTCGTTTCCTTCTAATGATTTATTTATTTTGAGCAAAAGAACTGTTGTTCAATAATGTTTTTTTTTCCATTTCAAAAATAGTTTCCTTGTTTTCTGCACAGAGCCTAGTGCTGTGGCCTTCATGTATTCCTAGTTCATTTCTAAAGGATAATAACTCTTAAACATTCTTTTGGCTGTGATGCATTTCCTTTTGGTAGAATGAAACTCAGAAAGATAATTTTCCAAACTCTAATGGGAATAATGATGAGAAATTTATGACAATTACCCTATCTAAACAAGCTTTGATGATGCTGTTCTTCTGAGTTTCCCAATATTACCAGTTGGCTGGCTTTTCCACCTCCTGTCAGGTATTAGAATAGTTAGTGTGTACAAGTTAGCACACTAAAAAAAAGGCCAAATAGTTCACACATAAAGTAATAGCCAATTATTTCAAAAAGTAAAATAGGAAGGAGGGGGAAATCTCTGCTTTTCTTATGACTAATGTGTATTTAACCAAAATAAGTGTTAGTTGATGTTTTCAGTGGCTCTTGATAAGAGAATAGTCTGCTATCAATATTTTACCAGTAAAGAATTAAACAGAAAATCTCAATTATTAGAAATGTATATTGTTGTTAGAGATTGAAAGCCATCCTTATTTATGTCTCAGATGACTTCTTGTTGGAGATGATATTTTAAAGTTAGAATAATAAATAAGTGAGGAGACAACTTAAGGAATTGGATAAAGGAAATTTAGAAGAAAAAATTCTCTTTGTTAATAAAGATACATAGATATATTGGGAGACATGAAAACATTAGGGCTGAAGATCCATACTTAAAGCCATACTCTCACTGGTAATGGACCTTTTAAAGAGACACATTCCAAAGATGTATTTCCCTAAATGTTAGAGATATTTTGCAATTAAAAACTTCTGTCCTAAAATACTCTTTGACTTCAAAGACCCTGTCAATCAGGAAATCCCTTGGGCCCCTTAGTGACACATCTGATTTTTTCAGCAGAGGAAAATTACAATATGAAAATATTACAATATGAAAATACAGCACACACATCTGTTAGCCTCTCTTGCTGTAGGTACTCTATTAAAGCAAGATGTGTGTATTGGGACATAAGGGCAAGGAGTCAATATTCAAAGGAATCCAACTTCAAACTAAAGCCTGGATGAGAGAAAAATAATAATCACAAAGCACACCCTCCCCCAAATTTTAAAAAAACTGAACTCAAAGTTATCTCATTTTCTTGAAGACAAGAATCCCTGCATACTACTGCATTTCTCCTAAAAGTTATACATATCAAATCACTTTAAAATGTTTATGATTGATTAATATTTGTTGGGAAAAATGCTATCTGGAATACTTATATAATTTATCATTCATACAAATTAATTTAACAAATAGAAGAAACAAAATACATTCTTTCTTTGACAATGCTATTAATCTTTTATTTTATTATTATCAAATGAAATATATTTGCAAAGCACTTAGCACACAATGCCTGGCACAAAGTAGATGCTCAATAAATGCCTGTTCCCTTATTCTTCAATTTCTATACCTATTTTGTAGACACAAATGCCTGTTTGACATTTTGAACTAGATATCCATGAGACATCTCAAACACATATCCAAAAAAAGAACTCATCTTTCTCACAAAAAAATCCATCTAGATTAGATGTAATCATATTCTTTCCTCTTCTTCTCTTTTAAACTACCTTCAGTATAGCTTCTAGTACTCGGTGTGAGGGCTTCTAAGATCTTTTCAGGGCACTTTCCACTTTTGGAATCTTACCCGATTCACCCATCTCTCTAATCCATGGTTCCAAGAAATTGTAGCATGCATAGCTAACATGCCCCCCGTAAACTATTTCAGCATATGAGCTAAACCAGATTGAGAGTAACTGAGAGATATCATTGTACACAACAACAACAAAATTATATGATGATCAATTCTGATGGACATGGCCCTTTTCAACAGTGAGATGATTGAAACCAGTTCTGATGATCTTGTGATGAAGAGAGCCATCTACACCCAGAGAGAGGATAGTGGGAACTGAGTGTGGATCACAGCATAGCATTTTCATTCTTTTTGTTTTTGTTTGCTTGTCTTTTATTTTCTTTCTCATTTTTTCCTTTCTGATTTAATTTTTCTCACACGGCAAGATAATTGTATAAATAGCTATGCATGTTGAATTTAACAAATATTGAATTACTTTCCATCTGGGGAAAGGGGTGAAGTAAGGGAGGGAGGAAATTGGAACACAAAGTTTTGCAATGTTGAAAAATTATTCATGCATATGTTTTGAAAATAAAAAGCTTAGTAAAAATTCTATCACAGCATAGTGAGCAAAATGATGGTTTTGATATAAAAAGGAGAATAACTGAGAGGTCTCAATTCAGGTGAGTTAGGGGGATTCTACCTCAAGCCTGTAAAGACTTCTCTCAGTAGAATAGGTGGAACAGTTTGCTTCAATGACCATAGAGGCAGCTGAAACAGGAATTGTAGGGCACTTAGAGCTTCGTTAGACATTAAAAATACCAAAGTCATCTACTGCATTCTGAGCAAACATGACTTCTTGATTTCAATGTCATCAATCAATGCTGAAGCCATTGGCTGTATACCTCAGGTTAAAGTCAATCCCTCTCTAGCTGGACTTCCAACTGAAGAAGAGGTTTGTAATGCCATTAAACTCCTCTCATGTGGCAAAGTTCTTGGTACTAATTCTATTCCAGCTGAGATTCATAAGGCAAGAAGTCCTCTGCTCAAACAAAATTTGACTGAAATCTTCCAGTTATAGGGCAAGAGGATGTTTTCCTCCAGGCATTCAAGGATGCTTACATTGTTTCTCTATAAAGATAAAGGAACTAGATTATCCTATAATAAGAACAGGGGGTTCCTTCACTTAGTCATTATCAGCAAGATTCTTTCCAAAGTTGTCATTAATGATCCTTCATTTGGGTGATAGTCATTTACCCAAGAAGAGACCAAGAAACAGTTGATATGGTATTTGCTGCCCAACAAATCCAGAAAAAAAAAAATGTCAGGAGCAGAGATCTATACACGTTTTTCGTTCTGACCAAAGTCTCTGAAATTTTCAGTCATGAGGACTTTTGTGATAAAATGTGGGTGCCTGAAGTTCATCAGCATTGTATGCCATTTTCATAACAGCGTGCTTGCTTGGGTTCTGGATAATGAACTATGCTTTATTTCAGTTTCCAAGATACCAGTGGAGTGAAGCAGAGACACGTGCTTACTCCTATGCTTTTTAACATGATGTTTTCAATAACCTTGTCAGATGCCTTCATTGAGGATGAAGATGGTTTCAATGTGAGCTATAACAGTGATGGTACATTATTAAACTTGGAAAGGCTACAAGCAAAAAAGGTGAAGTGCATAATTTATTTTTTTTTGTTTTCAGAAGATTGTGTAGTCTCTGAGACCAAGATGCAACAAAGTATGGATCAATTCTCTGCTGCTTGTACTAATTTTGACCTAACAACACCAAGAAAACAGAGCTTCTTCACCAGCTGGCACCACAACATCCACATGTGGACTCATAGGTTATTGCAAATGGAGAAATTTTGAATGCTGTGGGTAATTTCATTTATCTTGGCAGTATACCTTCCAGGAATGTATACATTGATGATGAATTGATGCACATATTGCCAGAAGTAGATCAGTACTGGGGAAGCTCTCAAAGAAAATGAGGGAGAGGAAAGGTATTAGATTCCCGACCAAGCTGAAAATCTGCAGAACTGTTCTGCTGATTCATTGTTGTATACCTGTGAAACTTGGACACTATAGCAGTGTCATGCCACGAAATTAAATTGCATCTATTTGAATTATATTAAGAAGATTCTGAAGATCACAAGGCAAGACATTGAGACTTTGACTCGAGCTAAACTGCTAAGTGTTCAAATTCTACTGCAGAGAACATAACTCCGATGGACTGATCGAAGTGTTCTATTGCCAAATATGTATTTACCTAAAAGACTTTTACAGAGTAGTCACAAAAGGAAAGTGTTCACATAGAGGTCAGAAGAAGTGATACAAAGACACTCTCAAGGTATCTTTGAAGAACTTTGGAATCAATTACGTGATATGGAAGACATTGGCAAAGAACTGCCCAGAATGTTGTGCCCACATCAAAAAAGGGGCTATGCTTTATGAGCAAAGCAGAATTGCAACAGTTCAAAAGAAATGCAAGATATGCAAATTTAGGGATATCTCCACTCCAAATGTGCCTGTGGACTAGATGTGCTTGACATATGGTAGAGCCTTCCAAGATCAGCCACAGTCAGATACATTAATTATGTCAAGACTACAACATAATGATGGCATTTTGGTCCTTGTTGAGAACAAAGTACAAGAACCAATCAATAAGTAAGCAATAGTTAAATGTTTGTCTAACTGCTCAATATAAATACAGTATTGAACCTGGAGTCAGAAGAAATCTGGGTTCAAATTTTATCTCTAGTAGTTGCAAAATCACAGGAAATATATTCAACCTTATACACATATGTTTTTAAACTACAAAATTGTAAAATTAAGAATTTTTAAGGTGCAAATATTTTGCATTTCTTCTAGTTTATTTCTCATGTTTCACATGTTTCAAAATTTCATATTTCACGAAAATGTAAACTCAAAGCAGTTCAGTATATTGCTCAAATCATACAGCTAGCTAACAATGAATGCAGGGCTAGAAGCATTATGTTATGCTCCTTTTCAATATGGGCCTTTTTAATAACACATTATCTAAATGTAACAGGGACTTCTCTACCACAATTGACATACTTAGAATGTAATTACAAGGTGTGAAGCTAACTGTAAAGGTGCATCTATATAATTAATTCAAGACAAGAATGATTCCATCAGTTGAACAGAAAAAAAGTCCTTCATCCAGGGGTTTTATAAAAGTAAGCCACAAGCAAAGTTCAGAGTTCAAAAGTAGGAGAAATGTTGAGCTGGAAGTTTTCTATGGAGAATACCTTAAAGTAGAAAGAGAATTTCTCCTCTTTTATTCCTTTCAACCATATATGGCTAGGTATACATATATTAGTATGGGTATACAAACATTTATGCATTACATAGCATATGTTACAGATATTTGTAGGTGTGTATTGATGTGTGTGCATATATGTGCAACCTTTATTTAGATGTGTACATGCATATTCATAAATGTATATATATATATGTATTGTGTACATATATACATATATATAATCAATACAACTATTAAATATTATAACATGTAGAGATATATAATAGTGGGCAGATGAAATGACTTTTCAAGATTGAATCAGTCTGGATTGGAAGATCTCTTTTAATTTTGATATTGTGTAATTCTATTAAAGGAAAGGTGGAAAAGAATATATTTTCAATATTACTGAAACCAGTGGAATTCTACCAAAATTTAATTTCATTTTGTATTACTCAAAATACTCCTTATTTTTGAAACTTTCAATTTCCTATTCAATATTGTGAAATAGATCTTTTCCCCCTTCCATATCCTCTATCTTTGATTCTCCATCCTCCATTAAATCATAGCCTTCTCTTTATGAATGACTTTCACCTTTCTGAATTCTGGAAAAGAAAGCATTCTTTTTTTTTTTTTCACAGTAATCATATGATAATAATCATAAAATCACAGTAATCATATCATAATCATAATGTAATAATCAATTCATAAAATCAACCCTCATTCTATAAGTATCTATAACATAAATATAGTTCTCAAGAGTTATTTTTTCTTGTTACCTTTTTATGTTTCTCTTGTGTTCTGTGTTTGTAGATCAAATTTTTTGTTCAGTTCTGGTCTTTTCAGTAGAAATAGGTGAAATTCTCCTATATCATTGAAAGACCATCTTCTTCCCTGGAAGATAATGCTCATTCTAGCTGGGTAACTTATTCTTGGCTGTAATCCAAGTTCCTTTGCCCTTCTGAATATCTGATTCCAGGCCCTTCGATCCTTCAAAGTAGAAGCTGCTAGGTCCTGTGTGATCCTAATTGTAGCTCCCCGATATTTAAATTGTTTCTTTCTGGCTTCTTGTAATATCTTTTCCTTGGTATGATAGTTCTGGAATTTAGCCACGATATTTCTGGGGGACTTAATTTTTGGGTTTCTTTCAGGAGGTGATCGGTGGATTGTTTCAAGGAGTATTTTGCCTTCTGGGTGTAAAATATCAGGGCAGTTTTCTTTTATGATTTCCTGGAATATAGTGTCCAGGTTCTTTTTTTCATCATGGCTTTCAGGAAGCCCTATAATCCTTAGATTGTCTCTCCTAGATCTATTTTCCAGGTCAGTTGTTTTTCCTAGGAGATATTTCATGTTTTTCTCTATCTTTTCATTTTTTTGTTTTTGTTCAACTGATTCTTGAAGTCTTGATGAGTCATTAATTTCCAATTGTTCGATTCTAATTTTTAATGTCTTATTTTCTTCAGTTACTGTTTTTAGTTCCTTTTGCAATTGACCAATTACATTTTTTTGTTCACTGCATTCTTTTTCCATTTTTTCTGTTTTATTTTGCAGTGATCTCATTTCATTTCCCCATGTTTCTTCTAACTCTCTTTTAAGATTTTTTTATGCAATCTTCAAAGAGACCCTTGTGACATGGAGACCAATTTATGTCTCTCTTTGGGGCTTTTTCTGGAGTTGCTTTACCTTTAGGGGCCTCAGGATTTGAGGTCTGTTCTTCCCTCTCTCCATAAAAGTTGTCTATGGTGAGAGCTCTTTTTGGTTTTTTATTCATTTTTTTTAAAGGTGTGAGGTCTGTTTAGGGCAAAGGTGGGACAGCTGCTTTAATTTGACCTGGGGCAGTTCTGCTGATTGAGTTATTTCAGGAACTGGGCAGTTCTGCTGATTGAATTATGTCAGGGCTGGGCAGCTCCGCTGATTGAATTATTTCTGGTGCTTATCAGACCTGTTGTTTGATTGATTGCTTTAAGGTGCTGTGTAATGGCAGCTAGTTACGATGCTCATCAGGGGTTCAGTGGTTCACAATCTATCCCCCTCAAAAGGCAGACCCTCCAAACCACCTGCCCACAATCAGGACAAATTGTTCCAAGAGGCTCGCAGAAGACTCCCAGGTGTGTGAAAAGCACAACGCTCCCACTCCTGTTCTGACTCCTGTTCCAGCTCCCTGCTCCAGCTCCCTGCCCCGGTCTCCCTGTGCTGCAGTCTGGGTTCAGCAGGCCACCCCCTGCCCCATTAAAACAGACCTGTTTTGAGGTTCCTCCAGAGTATCTTCTTCTAGAATTGCGTTGCTCTCCGGATATTGTGGATTTTTTTGCTTCAGAATCAATCTAGAGGCTTCATATTTTGTTGGTTTGAGGGGAGGTTAGAGGAGGTTACAGAGAATCCTGTCTGATCTCCGCCACCATGGCTCCACCCCCGGAAGGAAACTCAAATTAGGCTACTTTAGACAGCAATGTTTCCAATTCATTGAAGGCGATATTCTCCTGTAGGAATTTCATTTCATCTTATTTCCTATTTTTCCTTTATCATTTTTGCATGAGTTATCTTATTCTTTTTGTTGCATTCCCCTTAAGGTATTTCTCAATACATTTGATAAAGGAAGTCCTCAATGTTAAAAACATTTCAATTGATGGTATACTCTTTCGTGCGGAATACAGGGAAGATCTCAAAGCACATTAAATCTCCTGATGAAATAGTGCAAAGTGGAGAAAGCTTAAATGGATTCTCTTTATTATCAACATTTGCTTTCCTTTCCTTCTTCTTCTTTGCAAATAACATATATTGAGTGAATCTCATTTCATTTAAATGTGTTTCGCATGTGTACCATTCCTTTTAAGAGGAATGTTTTATATTACAGAATTTTATGTTGTTAATGTAGAAATTAGGTTCAGAAACTAAAAAATTAGTGCACTCTCGACAGCAATGCTTCCAATTTATTGAAGGGACATTCTCCTGTAGGAATTTCATTTCATCCTATTTCCTACTTTTCCTACATCGCTGTTGCACGAGTTCTACTATGCTTCGTGTTGAGTTTATCCGAAGGTATTTCTCAATACATTTGAAAAAGGAAGTCCTCAATGTTAAATACATTTCAATTGCGTTGTATACTCTTCTGTGCGGAATACGTGGAAGATTTCAATGTACGGCAAATCTCCTGATGAAATAGTGCAACAGAGGAGAAAGTTTCAATGGATTCTGTTTATTCTCAACATTTGCTTTCCTTTCCTTCCTCTTCTTTGCAAATAACATATATTGAGTGAATCTCATTTCATTTGAATGCGTTTGGCATGTGTACCGTTCCGAAAAGAAAGCATTCTTGCCAGTCATGGTCAGTTATTTTAAATTTTCAAGTGATACATTGTGTTTAAAATGTAAAAATCTGCATATATTCAAATGGCCAGGTTTTCAAACATTGGTCATAACATGAAGCTAAATTCTCTTTCATTCCATCATCTAACCAATCAAAAAACTAGCCCCAAATTCCTAAAACATTCATCAACACATTTTTGCTTTTGAGAGAATGTGATCCTGACTCTAATTTTAGCCACAGAAGATAGAAATATGCCAAATAAACAAAGAGATTAACAGTATCATGCTCACAAAAATTAGGTAAAAGTAGACTGTGGCCTTTAAAAATAATTGGAAATCTTTAGAAAATACAGCAAATAATTAAAAGATCTGTGATTTCATAGATATGCAGACAGCCCTCATTAAAGTGGTTCGTAATCCTTCTGAGGCATACTAGAATGATCTTCAGGGGTGTCTATGACTATAAAAATCCATTACTGGAGCCAGTGTGGTAACAAGATTCTCTAAATTTAATTAAGGTGGTCTTTGGATGACAGAAGCATGGTTTACTATTGGTATACATTCAAAATCTTTCCAATTTATTATACCCTGTTGGAATTTGTGCTTTATTGGAATATTGTTTGAAGAGCCAGGGTTATGTCTATGCCAAAATAAGGCATCATAGTGAGATTTTTGTGGAGAACTTGGTGAATAAGTAAAATAAAGAAATAATGCCACTAAACACTAAACCAATTTGAGGACCCTCTCTGTTACAACTAATATATATTTCAAATTATCTAGTCATTATTGAGTGTTCTATTCCATTTTGCCCAACCTCATTATTTTACAGATAAAGAAAAGAAGATCTAAAGATATAAGAAGGTAATTACCCAAACCAGAGAGCCAAGTGACTTATGTAAGAATCCTTATGGAGCAAATGACTGAGAATGTAACATAATCCCTTCATAATAATTCTTGGGAGATGGAGTCTCTTAATTTGCCTCCTAGACAATTAGGTGGTTAAATATTTATGATGAGGCAGTATTGGAAGAAAAAAAGGCATTGCAATTAATGTCTTGAAATTTTTAAAAAATAGATCTTCACTGGGTATGAAAAGATAGCAGTAGTTAGGTTAGCTAGTAGAAAGTCAAGAAAACATCTGAGTTCTCTTCCACTCAAAAAAAGATTAAAATTAGTATGGCACATTATTAAGATGTCACTGGATGCAAATAAGTACTTGTAGGAACAAAAGAGAAATAGTATAAGGATTTTATCTTTGAAAAATAAATTGTTTTAAAATGAATTCTGAACAAAATAATATATCTTAAATCAGAAAAACATTTAAAGTTAAGTACTTTAACTGAAACTTGTGATGAGAAACTCTTAAGAATATGAGAATTATGAATTAAGCAAATTCACCACAATATAATCATTGTGTTTTGGAAGCTTGTTCTGTCTTCAAGCTTGATTAAAGTTTAACAAAAAAATAGGCAATGAGATATATGAGTCAAAAACTGGTCAGCACCAGACAATGAGTTCCAGGAATTTAGATAAATAGGGCAAGTTCACAATTGGGATAAATTTAGAAACTTCCCAAGAGCATTATATTAGTTCCTTTAACACAGTTTCCTTAAAACAATGCTCTTTTAAAAATTACTATTCCCCATAATGGGAAGGAATATTATATTTGTAATGTAGGTAATTTGAAAATGTTTTACCCTTTTTTTCTACAAGCCCATAGAAGATGAGCCTAACTGACATGTGCCTCACAGAATTAATATTGATTTACATGGTTACAATTATACACAACCATACTTTATGATAGATTGATAATTTTCCACTGCTAACTCTAACTTCCTGAATTTAATCATTGGCTTCCTTAACTCATTACTTTAGCATTACTAGATAGCAATCACAGAGGACAAAGATCAGCAGCAATGCTATGTTATAAGCAAGAAAAGAATCTTTAGACATGGGTAACTTTATGTAACAGCAAAAATAATGGTAATAGCAACAGCAGTGACTGAAGGCAATCAGCTGTGAGACTGTATACTGGGAATTTCCTGTGGAAGTTGTGTTGGTATTTTTTTTCTTTTTAGTACTGAGTTGTTCCCACCCAATTAAAAAAAAAAATTGTGTTTATGCCCTGCAGTGCTTCCTGTACAGGTGTGTAGTCATGAACTTAAAGGCAGTATGAATCTAAGAGTTTTGTTTTGTTACAGATGATTGTATTTTACTTGAGAATTCTACAAAGAGAAGCTTTCAGGAAGGACCCAACAACAGAAGTAGAACTATTTCTCTAGGACCAGTCAATATAACTAACTACAGAGGCAATTAGTAGCCACTTGGTAATGATTCTTTTTTTTGGGGGGGGAGGTGAGCAGATGAGGTAATAGTAATGAATGAAACAAAGAAAAATAAAAAATGATTCTGCTTTCCCTTTTCACAACTGTCGTGATGGTGTTAAGAATTGTGGGAAGGGCCAAGATGAGACTCACTAAATAGGATGGTTCATTAGTATTTCTTGAAAATGTAATGAAAGAAAACAGAAGTGTAAGTTCTATCATACTTCCAAAGCCAACAAGAAATATTATTTCTTGTGATATTTAATTCATGTATTTTAGTACTAATGATTAATATTTGCAAGAGAACCACCATGAAAATAATTTCAGCTTTATGCCACAAAAGTGACTGTGGAAAATGATATAGTGGAGAAATTCTCCAAAAAAATTGTTAGAACCCTCCAAATTAAGTCAAAATACCTCTGCAAAATTCTTCAGTGTGAAAGTGGGGAAAAATGAGGATAGGAAGATAATTCAGGAAGAAGGAATGAGAAGAGACAAAGGTTTACAGAAAATTCATACTTCCATTTATAATTTTTTATTAAAGAAAAAATGATAGGCACTAGATTCTTTGAGCACTAAATCATATCATATAGAATGAAATAGATGTGGAACACAAAGTCTTGAAAAAATGAATGTTGAAAACTATTTTAACATACATTTAGAAAAATAAAATACTACTTAAAAAATAAAATAATATTTATATATTTTTAAAATATTTATAGCAGCTTTCTATGTAGTAGGAAACAACTAGAAATTGTGGGGATGTCCATCAATTAAGGAATGACAGAACAAATTGTTTTATATGATTGTGATAGTATACTACTGTGCTATAAAAAATGATCAGCTGAAAGATCTTGGAAAAAACATCGATAGACTTGTACCCAATAATGAGAATGAAATGAGCAGAAGTAAAAGAACTTTATATACAATAACAGCAAGATTCTTTTAAGAACAACTTTGAGTGAAGTCATTGTAACTATTATAAATACCCAAATTGACTGCAAAGTGCAAATGAAGGCTTTATCTGCATCCAGAGGGAAAAAAAACTGGTAAATAGAAGTAGGTATAGTATAATTTTACATATATATAACATATGTATGTGGTTGTACATATATTATAGATAGATATATACATATTTGTGTCTAATGATAGCCACCTCTAGGGTGAGAACAGGAGGGAAAGAAAGAAAAAGAAAGAATTTTTTATAATTTTTATTGTATCTCAAAAGAAATAGTAAGTTGTCCATAAGAGATTTGCAGTTTCATTCATCTCTTTTTTTTTATTATACTATGCTATGGAAATACTTGTTTAACTTCATAAATTAAAAATAAAGTAAATAAAAATTAAGAAAACCAAAAAAATATACCTATAATGCTTATCTCATAGACTTGATGGAAAGTTCAAATGAGATAATGTATATAAATCGCACTTTAAGCTTTAAAATGCTAATAAAAGTTATCAACAAAAGTAGCAGCAGCAGAAATGGCAGCAGTAGTGGCAGCACCTCCATTTAGGGAAGAATAAAGAGTACTAGGTAAGAGAGAAGTGATTACTACCCAATCTCAAAAAAGTTGGAGACTCAATGTCATGGAGCTCAAAGTAATGAAAATGCCCTCAGAAATAAAGGCATATTGAAGATCTTATATAAAAACCATAGACAATTCTTCTTTAAACTAAACTATACTCTATATCCCCTTTATCACAGGTAAATATTTTTTACAAGCATATATCAACCTGTTTTATGGCTTGCCTGATATGTATCATCAGATAATCATTGAATAGGTTGATTTCTATGGTTACATCTTCCAAGAATTCCCAGATGATTCACACACATGGATGTAGACCTCTTGCTATTAGAGGCCCTGGAAAAGCTGTATTTTGTTCTATTTAATTAAATATTTTAAATAATAATTAATAAACATAAAGAGATCCTATATTTTTTACATCTTTCAGGCAGTTCTGAGAAGGATCCAAAACTTAAAATGACCTGTGAAAGCCTTATTGTTCCTAATTAATAACCTCATTAAGGGCATTTTCAATTTGCATATAAATGAATCATATAAAGATTTTGTATGGATGGAAGAATAGACAAGTGAGTCTGCAGCAACTAACAGAGCTACAAACATCTTTTAAAAAAAGGTCTAAAATTTGTTCCAAAACATTGTTACAATTAATTCAGATACCTTATACTTAAGTAGTCCCTCTTAAGCATAACACCTTCAGCATGAATCCCCTCTAATCATATTAATCCAATCCAACTCTGTTCCTGTCTTTTGTTGTCTCTAGTGCCTTTCTATCTTCTTAATCAGCTCCTCAGGGTGCAAGTGTCATAGTTTTACTACCTCTGATGGAAAAAAAAAAAGCTAAAATAGTTTTTGCAAATCTCTTATTTTTATCCTGTTCATGGTCATCTTTCCCTGTTATGATTAAAGATTCTTAATATGACTGCATAGCTTTATATCTTTCTAGACTTTCTTCAGTTTAGTCCTATTTTCCTTTATTTCTTTTCTCTTTATAGAGACTATAACTATTCACCATTTTTTGGAAATTTTTCAGAAGAATTATTATTTTAATGCAATATTTCTGTTAGTATTCATACATACACATATACATCCATATATATGCACACACATACATATAAACATTAGAATGTCAGTTCCTCAAGGAGGAAGACTGTTTTTTCCTTCCTTGCATTCTCAATTGTTAGCACTGTGTCTGGCACACAATAAGTGCTTAATAAATATTTATTCATTGAAGTATTTATATGTGTGTGTGTGTGTGTGTGTGTGTGTGTGTGTGTGTACGTGTGAGTGTGAGTATATTCATCAATGTGCAGAACTAGGACCTATGGGTAAAAGTGATACAGATGTTTATTTTGGCATATTAGATATATATAACTATTTCATGATACGGCACATCACATTGTATGATCATATCATTGCATCATATCATGCCATATCATATCTCATAATTTCATATGACATGACATGCCAACATACAGGTCTTCTATCCATAGGTCCTAGTTTTGCACTGGAATCAAGCAGTTTATCTTTCTTCCACAAAAAGCCCATTATCATACCATTATCATATCCATAGTTTGAAAGTAACTATCATATCACCACGAAGTCAATTTTTTTCCTTGCCTAAGCCATCTCTAGTTCTTTCAATTGATCCTCACTTGGCAAGGTTTTAAGTCCTTCACCATCCTCTTATTCACTTAACTTATTCTAGTTTCTCAAAATTAGATCCTATATGTTGTGCCCTAATTTTTTGTACCCGCTGTAATAACCAAGGAATATTCTAAAAGAGGAGAGTCCTGCAGGGCTTAACATCTCTCTATCTTTTTATGACAAGTTTTTTAATATAGTTTTATTTCATTAGATATTTCCAAATTACTTGCAAAAAATAATATATTTTTAAAATTTGAGTTCCAAATTCTCTCTCCCACCAAATTTTCCTACCTCATTAAGAAAGGAAGCAATTTTACATTGAATATACATGTGAAATTATGCAAAATGTAGTTCTATGTTAGCCATGTTGCAAGAAAGAAGACCAGAGAAAAGAAAAAAAGCTTATGTGTTCAGATTTCATCAGCTCATTCTCTCAAAGTGGATACCATAATTTATCATTGTTCAGAGTAATTGTCTTTCACAGTTGACCATTCTTACAATGGTTCTGTTAACTGTGTAACATTGTCCTAGTTTTGCTCACTTCACTTTGCAACAGTTTAAATAATTCTTCCCAGGTTTTTCTGAAACCATTCTGCTTATCATTTTTAATAGCAAAATAGTGTTCCATGATAATCATATACCATAACTTATTTAGTCATTCCCCAATTGATGAGAATCCCCTTGACTTCCAATTCTGTGCCATCACAAAAAAAGTGTTGCTATATATGTTTTTCTACAAAGTTCCTTTTCCTTCTTCTTGGATTTCTTTGGAATAGAGATCTAATAGTAGTATTTCTGGGGCAAAAGATAGGCACAGTTTTATAGCCTTTTGGGAATAGTTCCAATTTGTTCTCTAGAATGTTCTAGTTCTCAGCTCCTTTCAATTTTTCCACATCCCCGCTAGTATTTGCCATTTTCCTTTTCTGTCCTATTCAATAGTCTGCTGGGTAGTAATACCTCAGAGTTGTTTTAATTTGCAATTCTCTAATCAGTGGTGATTTGGATCATTTTTTCAAATGGTTATCCTATCAAAGCTATTAATAGCTTTGATTTCTTCTTCCTTTATCAATCAACCTCTGATTTGTATAAATTTGTCTCATTCTCTACATATTTGAAAGAAAGGAATTTATCAGGGAAGCTTGCTTTAAAATTTCCCCCCAGTTTTCTAGGGTTTTTTCTATTTTTGACTGCATTTTTTGTGCAAGAACTTTTAAATTTCATCTAAACAAAATTATCCATTTTACTTCCCATGAAACTCTCTATCTTTTCTTTGGTCCCATACTCTTCTCTTGTCTGTAGATTTGATAGGAACATTTTTCCATGTTCCACTAACTTACTTTTGACATTACTTATGATCTTACTTTATGTATAAAGTATGATATTACTTTATATCTAAATCACTTATTCACTTTGATCTTATTTTGATATGTGATATGTGATGTTGATCTATACCTAGTTTCTGCCAAAGTACTTTCCAGTTTTCTCAATGATCTTTGTCTTTATGATGAGGTCTTACTCTAAAAGTTTGGACCTTTGAGTTAATCAAGTACTAGATTGCCATAGTCAGTTTCCTTCTCTACATCATGTACCTAATCTATTCATCTACCATTCTATTTCTTTTATTTTTATTAAAAGCTTTTTATTTACAAAACATGAGTGGTTTTTCTACATTGACTTTTGCAAAACTTTTTTTTTCTTCCAAGTTTTTCCCCCACTTCCCCCCACTCCCCACCCCTAGATGACAGGTAATCTAATACATGCTAAATATGATAAATTATATGACAAATCCAATATATGTATACATATCTATACAGTTGTCTTACTGCACAAGAAACATCAGATCTATAAAGAGAGAAAAAAAAAAAAACAACCTAAGAAGGAAAACAAAATGCATGGAAATATGCACAGAAAGCATTAAAATGCTGTGTTGTGGTTCACTTTCAGTTCCCTCAGGCCTCTCTCTGGATGTATATGACTATCTTCATCGCTGAACAATAGGAACTGGTTTGAATCACATCATTGTTGAAGAGAACCATGTCCATCAGAATTGATCATCGTGTAGTCTTGTTGCCGTGTATAATGTTCTCCTGGTTCTGCTGATTTCATTCAGCATCAGTTCATGCAAGTCTCTCCAGGCCTCTCTGAAATCATCCTGCTGGCCGTTTCTTACTGAACAATAATATTCCATGACATTCATATACCATAATTTATTCAGCCACTCTCCAATTGATGGGCATCCTTTCAATTTCCAGTTTCTTGCCACTACAAAAAGGGCTGCCACAAACATTTTTGCATATGTGGGTCCCTTTCCTTCCTTTAAAATCTCTTTGGGATATAGGCCCAGTAGAAACACTGCTGGGTCAAATGGTATGCACAGTTTGATAACTTTTTGAGCATAGTTCCAGATTACTCTCCAGAATGGTTGGATCCATTCACAGTTCCACCAACAATATATCAGTGTCCCAGTTTCCCCACATCCCCTTCAACACTTGTCATTATCTTTTCCTGTCATCTTAGCCAATCTGACAGGTGTGTAGTGGTATCTCAGAATTGTCTTAATTTGCATTTCTCTGATCAATAGTGATTTGGAACACCTTTTCATGTGACTAGAAATAGTTTCAATTTCTTCATCTGAAAATTGTCTGTTCATATCTTTTGACCATTTATCAACTGGAAAATGGCTTGAATTCTTATATATTTGAGTCAATTCTCTATATATTTTAGAAATGAGGCCTTTATCAGAACCTTTGAATGTAAAAATATTTTCCCAGTTTATTGCTACCCTTCTAATTTTGTCTGCATTCATTTTGTTTGTACAAATACTTTTTAACTTGATATAGTCCAACTTATCTAATTTGATGATCTCTAGTTATTCTTTGGTCACAAATTCCTTCCCCCTCCACAGGTCTGAGAGGTAAACCATCCTATGTTGTTGTAATTTGTTTATAATATCATTCTTTGTGCCTAGATCATGAATCCATTTTGACCTTATCTTGGTATATACCATTCTATTTCTTAACCAGTACCAGATTGTTATAAACTATAAGTTTATAAGAGAGCTTGAAATCTGTTATAGGTTACATTCCTTCTACTTTTTTCATTAATTCCCTTGATATGCTTGGCCTTTTTTTTCCAAGTGAGTTTTATTATGATTTTTTTCTAGTTCTATAAAATAATTCTTTGGTAGTTTGATTGATGTCACCGAATAAGTAAATTATCATAGATAGAGTTCATTATATTGGCTTGTCCTAAATAATGAATATTTCACCAGTTGTTTAGAACTGTCTTTATTTGCATGAAAAGTATTTGATAATTGTGGTCATATAGTTCTTGTGTTTGTCTTGACAGGTAGACTTTTAAGTTCTTTATATTCTCTGCAGTGATTTGAAATGTAATTTCTTTCTCTCTCTTCCTAGGGACTTTGTTGGTATTATGTAAAAATATTGATTATTTATATGTGTTTATTTTATATCCTAATGCTTAAAATGAATGTTCAAACTATCTTCTTAGCTGATTCTCTAAGGTTTTCTAAGTACAACATCATATCATCTGCAAAGAGTTACCCTTTTTTTTCTTTTCTTACTGTTATAGTGAACATTTTTATAACAATGTTGAGTAATAGTGATAATGGGCATCCTTGCTCCAACTCTGATATTGGGAAGGCTTCAAGTTTATCTCTCTTGCAGATATATGCTTACTGATGGTGTTAAATAGATACTATTTATCATTTTAAGGAAGGTTTCATTTATCTCTATGCTCTCTAGTGCTTTTTAATAGGAATGGGCATTGTATTTCTTCAAAAGTTTTTCTCCATCTATTAATATAATTGTATGATTCTTGGTGATTTTAAAAAATTTATATAGTCAATCATATTGCAAGTGTTCCTAATATTAAACCATATTTGCATTCCTTGTATCAATCCTACCTGGTCATAATTTATGATCTTTGTGATATATTTCTATTATCTTCTTGCTAGCAATTTTTAAAAATAGTTTGCATTAATAATAATTTTAAAAATTGTTCTATTATATTTGTAACATAAAAGAAATTTGGTAGGATTTTGTTACTTTTTTTTCAAATTATTTATAGCTTACCAGGATTGATTGTTCCTTAAATGCTTGATAAAATTCACATGTAAAGGCTGATACTAGGTATTTTTTTCTTAGGAAGCTCATTTGTGGCTTGTTCAGTTTTATTTTTTTTTTAATAATGAGATATTTCAAATTTTTTCTATTTTTTGGTATTGCTTTATTGTATTTTGATTTCTCATAAAATCATTATTGTGCATTTGCTCAATTCTATTTTTTAAGGAATTATTTTCCTCAGTGAGCTTTTGTACCTCCTTTTCTAATAGGCCAAATTTGCTTTTTAAGAGATTCTTCTCCTCATTAGTTTTTTTTTTATATATTTCCTTTTCCAACACTCTCAATTCTTTTCACAATTTTTCTTCTACTTCTCTTACCCGATTTTCAAAATCCCTTTTGAGTTCTTCCATGGCCTGAGCCCAATTCTTATTTTTTTAAGGCTCTGAATGAAGGAGGTTTGACTTTGCTATCATCTTCTGAGTGTATGTTTTGATTTTCTTTGTTATCATAATAACTTTCAACAGTCAGAAACTTTTTTGTTATTTGCTCATTTTTCTAGACTATTACTCAACTTTTAACTTTGTTAAAATAGGGTTCTGTTTCCAGGGTGGAGGGTGCATTGTCCCACACTTCAGGGACTTTGTGTAGCTGTTTTCAGACTTCTTTCTAGGAACCTGACTACAAACACTCTTTTCTGCCTGGAGCTGTTAGAAGTGTCCCTGCTCCATTGTGACTGTAAGATCCAGTGTGCTAAAGCAAGAGTCCTGCTTTGCTGAAGCTGTGAACACTGGAATTGGGACCAGGGCTGTGCTGGAACTGCACACCAAACTGTTGCCATAGATCCTCTTTGCTGATCTTCTGAGTCCTCCATATTGTCTGAGACCTCCTGGAAGAGAGGTCCAGAAACCTTCAGTCATGCTGCTGATTCAGAGGTCCCACCTTGCTGATGCTGGGGTCTGAGCTGTGACTGGATCTGAGGCTGAGGCTAGGACTAGATCTGAGGCTGAGGCTGGGGCTAGGGCTGAAGCTGCACTGGCATAGTCTGTGCTGGGATTTCACACTGAGCTCCCATCCTATTTCCACAAACCTTTTCTGCTGATCTTTTAAGTCCTCTTTGATATCTCTGGGCTAAGAGATCAAGAAACCACCACACTGACATTGATTCAGAGATTAGGCTGGGTTCAGGATTGGATCTGGGGTTGTTGTACCAGGATTGCATGCTGGCCCCCACTCTGGTGTCACTGACCTTTGCTGCTGAGTTTCTAAGTTGCCCTTAGCTGGAAAATGTTCTACTCAGTCTTTTAGTGTTCTGATGCTCTAAAATTTGTTTAGAGTTGTTATTTAAAGGAATTTGGACCAGTTTGGGGGATACATTGGGGGAGTTCCTGCTTTCATTCCATGATCTTAGTTCTGCCTCCTCAATTTCTTTTTCTATAACAGAGCTATTTTCAGTATTCTATTTCTTCTTTTGTTAATCTGGTCATTTATGGTTTTGTAAATACTCATCCATTTCATTTAGATTTTCAATTTTGCTTGCACATAATTGGGCAAAATAACTCCTAATAACTGTTTTAATTTCATCTCTATTGCTGCTTTATTACCTCCTTAATTTTTGATATTGATAATTTCATTTTCTTTTTTAAAATAAAATTAACTGATGATTTGTTTAGGGTTTTTTTTTTCATAGGACCAGTTCCTAGTTTTTAATTATTTTCAATTTTATTAGTCTTGCCTTTGATTATCAGGATTTTCAGTTTGGTGTTTAATTAACAATTTTTAATTGAATCATTTAATTGGTTCATTTTAGTTGCATGCCCAATTCACTGATCTAATCTTTCTTTCATTACTATTCATGTTTAAATATAGAAATTTTCCTATATATAGCTTTGATTGCAGCACATAAATATTGTTATGTTGTCTCACATGTTATTCTCTGAAACTATTGATAGTTTCTCTGATTTCTTCTTTGACCCACTCATTTTTAGATTATTTAGTATCTAAAAATTTAATCTATGCTTTTGTTTGATGTAATTTTTATTGTGTTGTGGTCTAAAAGGGATGCATATGATATTTCAGATTTTCTGAAATTTGTTGAAGGTTTTTATGCCCTAGCATATGGTCAATTTTTGTGAAGGTGCCATTTACAAGCTGAGAAGAAAGCTATACTCTTTTCTATTCTCATTCAATTTTCTCCAAAGGTCTGTTATCTAAATTTTTCTAGGATTCTATTCACTTCCTCAATTTCTTTCTTATTTTATGGTTAGATTTATCTAGTTCCAAGAGAGGAGAATTGAAGTCCCCTACTCATAGAGCTTTACAATTTCCTTCTATAATGCATTAAATTTTCCTAATGAGAATTTCAATGCTCTCTCATTTGGTTTAGTCTCATTTGATATTGTCTATGGTGCCTTTTAGCAAAATGTGATTTCTTTCCTTGTCCCTTTTAATAAGGTCTATTTTTGCTTTTGCTTTATCTGAGTTCATGATTGCTTCCTGTACCTTTTTTACTTCAGCTGAAATATAAAAAATTTCAATCCAGCCCCTTATTTTAATTCTCATGCATATCTGTGTTCCAAAAGTGTTTCTTGTAAACAACATAATTTGATTTTGATTTCTAATTTATTCCACTGTCCACTTCTATTTAATCTCATTTACTGATTTAATTTCATTCATATTCAGTTATGATTCTTAATTGTGCATTTCCCTAAATACAATTTTCTTTCATTCTTTTTCTCTCCTTCCCTCCTTTCTCCCTCCTTCTCTCCCTCTATTTCCTCTCCCCCTTTATTTTGTCTATCCTCTAACATCTATTTTGATTCTGACCACTGCCTTCCTTTTATCATTTTCTCCTTTCCTTCTCCTCTTATTTCCCTTTTAGATAGGATTTTCTATATTCCTTTCCATTGTAAAAGCTCTTCCTTGTGTATATAGTGAAATAATTAGTCTCATTCTTCTTTTCCTTTTCCCCTTCTCCTAAGGCATCCCTCTTTCTCATCTCTCCATTTTTCCCATCTTCCCAATATAATCAGTTCATTTCCATGCTGCCTTTTTATGTAGACTTATAAGTCATAATAAATGACAAAATTCTTAGAAGTTATATGTAACTTAGAAGTCTTTTATGATTTCTTTTTTATGTTTACATTTTCATGCTTCTCTTGAGTCTTATATTTGAAAGTCAAATTTTCTAATCAGCTCTGTTCTTTTCCTCAGGAATGTTTGAGATTTCTCTGTTTAATTAAATGTCTGTTTTTGCCTTGAAGGATTTTATAGAGTTTTTCTGGGTAGGTTATGCTTGGTTTTTGAACTTTATGTTAAAGTTAGACTCTGTTCCTAATGTGAGGCAAGAAGGGGCACTGTTTCAAGCTTCAGCATTTTACAATTTTCAGAACTAGTTCTGAGAGTTTGGAATGGAGATCCTTTACAAAATGGATCTTCAGGAAGAACTCATCAAAAAGAAGAGTAGCCATATATCAATATGCCAATATATCCCAAAACTAGTAAAATAAAAAAATGCAACCCTTAAAACTTTTGCTTTTTTGTATTAATTTCAATCCACTACCTGAGCCTTTTGAGATAGTTATCTTTAATCCAAATAGCTTATCTAATATATCAACTTAGTGAGATTTATCAATCCAATGAAGATGCCTTCATATAATCATTGGATAAAAAGGTGATCAATATAAGTTCAAGATCTAAATCTTAGAATACTATACTAGATAGCTTCTTCAATGTTGCTATCAATCTACCAACACTGACTATAATCTTATGTCAGTTCTAATTCCATTTATTGTCTTATCCATGAAGATACAGCAAGTCTTTGCCAAATTTCTTATTTCAATCAAGATAAATTAACTATACCTGCAATATTCCAGTACTGTTTTTATTGTTATTGTTGAGTTGTGTATAACTCATTATGACCCCATTAGGATTTTGTTTTCATGGCAGTCTAGTCCAATTCTTTGTAACCTCATATGGGTTTCTTAGCAAAGATATTGGATTGACTTGCCATTTCCTTTTGCGGATGAGGAAACTGAAGCAAACAGGGTTAAGTGACTTCTGCAGGGTTGCACAGCTATTAAGTGTCTGAGGCCAGATTTAAATTCAATCTGGAAAACTCAGAACTCTATCCTCTATCCTATCAGAACACCACCTAGCCATCCACTAGATGGTTCACTTAAATGTTATATAATCCAACCCATATTTGTCCCCAGTTCTCTTCTACAATATCTACAATAAATGACTATCCCTGACCATCTTTTATCTTCTGGCTAGAGATTATACATGCAGGTTTCAGATCATTCAGCTCCAGAAATCTTACCCTTGAATTCGCCTGACCCACTATTATATCCTCAACCATGCTTAGTTCTGTATCCTACTCATTGGCCATCTTCTTGTAAGCTACCTGACCACTGCACCTGTACTCTTGCATCCAACCTTTACTGCTTCCAATTCAAGTTATGAAGTTATAATGAGATTGACTTTAACGCTACTGTTGAAAGGAATGAATCTATCTCTTTCTTTATGATGCCCCCTTCTTTCTGGCTCTTTCCCCCATAGTTATGTTATTTATCCTATTAACAGAAAGAAAGATCCTTGAGGACATGGTCTGTCTCAAATTTTATAACCAAGTATCCCTGGTACATAGCACATAATAAGTACTTAAGAAATACTGTCTCATTCATTCATGCATTCAAGACTTCTAGCAGGGGACACTCAATAACTCCCAAGGTTACTTCTTTCTTTTGTTTATTATTAATATTTTATTTTCCACATACATACAAAGAATGTTTTCAACATTCACCTTTGCAAATCCTTGTGTTCCAAATTTTTTCCTGTCTCTTCTCTTCTTCCCCTTCCCCAAGACAGAGGCTACTGCTTTCACTTATGGAAAGATCTAATTGTTAAAAAGGTGAAATCTAACTGAAATTTCCACCTACTCCTAGTTCTACTTTGGGGCAAAGACGAATTTAATCCCTTTTTTAAACCAGCCATCAATATAGCATAGTTGATAAAGTGCTGAAATTAGGGTCAAGGACAAAGCTTAAATGGTGGATCACAACACCATATTCAATTGTATTATTGAACGTGGAGGATTGGGTAAAATTTGGCAACATTAGAAGGCTTTTAAACATACAACAACCAAAAATTAATTAAAATCAAACAAATGAGATTGAGGTATTTCTGTAAGCACTTGTCTGTGTTGCATTGTGACAATTCACTGCAGTCTTGATTTTGAATACATGACATGCACACTTTGCACTGCACATGCATGAATGCTATCAGGAACACCTTAGCTCAGATTTGAGACAGAGTCGTGTAAAAATTTCTTGGGTGAAAATGGGTCACAGTGGAAAAAGTTTAAGAACCCCTGCTCCAGAAGATCTAGATTCAAATCAAGTTTCCATTGTTTTCTAAAAAGTGTGACAATGGGCAAATCACTCAAGTCTCTGAGCTTCTTATCTGTGAAATGTAGATTATTATACCTCTAATATCTACCTCACAGGATTGTTGTGAAGATTAAATGAAATGTTTGTGAAGAGCTAAATGAACAGACTTTGTTATTATCACTTTTCCCTTAATTTTTCTCTTCTCCAGGCTTTTCTCAACTTCTACAAAAGCCTTTTCTAACCCCTCTTAATTCCAGGGCTTTTCCTTTTTTAAATATTTTCTTAAAGTCCTATATATTGTTTCCTTCATATATATTTTGCTTGCATGTTTTCTTCCCAATTAAATTGTAAGATCCTTGAGAACATGAACTATCTTTTTCTCTCCCCAGTGCTTAGCACAGTGCCTTGTACATAATAGGAGCATAATAAATGTTTATTAATTGATTGATCCAGGCTAAAATATTCTCAATTCTTTCAAATGATATTCTCATGCTATGCTCTCGTCTTCTCATCTTGCTCCAGACATTTTACCTCACAATGTCCTTCCTAAAATGTGATACTCAGAAATTAATTCCTATCTCTGAGGTCTCACTAGGACAGAGTACAGTGAAACTATCATTTCCTATGCCTTTCTGAATGCAGCCTAGAATAGCATTGCTCATTTGGTTGTCATATCACACTCCTGAGTCATATTAAATTTAGTTTAAAAAAATTAAGTCTTTTTAAATATAAACAAGTCTAGCCATGTATCCCCATCTTGTACTTTTAAAGTTGATTTTTAAACCACATATTAGACTTTGAATTCATCTTTATTAAATTTATTACTAAATTTAATTAGATTTGGCCCATTATTCTAGTCAGGTGTATCCCAACCTGTGTACACAGACATTTTGGGAAACTGTGGAATAACTGTAAGGTAATAGAAAATCTACAAGTGCATAAATCTATCATTTTGCTACTATAGAGGTTCTCAATCATTAACACTAATGCTAGAACTACTATCCTAGGGGAGTCTCTAAAATTTTTGATGATATAAAAATGTTCTCATGTTCAAAAAAGTTGTAAACCATCATTTTAGCCTGTTGAGATATTTTTGATTATTGATGCTAACATTGAACATTTTAGCTAGTTTAATGAAATCTACAAACTTGACAACATTAACAATAATATTAACTCATTTTTATATAGCACTTTAAGTCTTCTCCACAAAACTCTGGGAGTTATCATGTTGTAAGCAGTGATATTCCCATTTTAAAAGAAGGAAAGTAAGGCTCAGAAATATTAAAAAATATTAAGATTAAGGTAAAAATAATTGCCAAAACCAGGATTCAAATCCAGTTCTTTTGACTTTCAGTCCAACATTTTTTTATGTCTGCCATATTAATAGAATGTAATACACTCACAGTCTGTCTGTACCTTCTACCAACTCATTAATGAACATGCTAACCATAATAGGTCTAAAGGTACATAAGAGCTCACCACCAGAAGCTTCTCTCCAAGTTGTCACTGACCAATTAATAATCACTCTTTAATTTTAGACAATTAATTGGTTCCAAGTCTTCTTTATACTATTCATGACCAATGTCTTTCCATTTTTGCCACTAGAACAGCATGAGACGTTTTGCCAATCGAATTCATTCAACACAGTTCCTTAAAGATGGACAACTATAGTTCAGTAACCATATCTAAAAGTGTTTTTTTTTTTTACTTCTTTGGGATATAGTTCATCTTGAGTCCCAAGTGACTCAAATTCAGTAAGGATTGCTAGGTGTTTTCTTATGTCATCCTCACTTGCAACTTCTATTTCTTCATAAAACTATTTTTTGTTTCAGTCCTTCAATGTCTGAAAACAATTCTTGGCTGAGAAAGATAGAAGCAATAGGAGCTACTTTTTCTTATATAATTCATTATTATCATCCTATCAAGCCATCCTAGGTCCTTATGTCTCCTTTATTTTCCCCTTCCTCATAACATAGTAAGTAAAGCCATTTTTGTTGTAGTTAGAATTTATTAAAAGCTACTTGTTACTCTGGGTGGTCAAAACTTCAATAACATTTTCTTTTCCTAGAGTATGACACAAGCCAGTGATCTTCATCTCTTCACTCAAAGTATACCCAACAAATATTGTTCCCTATGCCTTTGAAAATAACTTGGATTTAATAGTCATAAGAGTAACAGCCTGAAGAAAGAGTAACTTCTCTTGAATAAAATAATTCCTGTACCATTCATTAGGCCACAGTTGTAGGCTGTAGGCTGAGGTCCACAAAACAGAGTCATTTTTGGCATCCTCTCTACATAGTGTGTGCAGGCATTTGTGCCATTCATTTTATGGAATTTTTGAAAAGCTGTTCTTTTAGTACATTGTGATAGTATTTTATAATGATATTTTATATTTTAAAGAAGTAAATCACTCAAGTTGCTAATTTGCCAAAAGTATTACCTAAAACAAAAAAGCCAGTCTAAAAAAATATTGGCCATATAGATAATACCTTATACTCACTTAGTTCCTCATAATTGCATTGATGTTGTATACAAAATCTTTAATCAGTTAAGGTAGAGTACTTTTCTTTTTTTTTAAGGTAGACTATTTTTCCCTAGTAATCTCAGGTCACAAATGCAAGAACCAAAGACACAGAATGGTTGTATCTTTCTTGAAGAATTGGAAGACCTAAAATTTACACTTATAATTCTAAGATTTAGGCTTGTAGCTAACTTTTGGGGCATCATGCCTCTGATTATATGTCAAGATAAGCAGTAATCTGATTATATGTAAAGATAAGCAATAATTCAAACTGTAATCACCACCGACTGATGACAGGTCACAAGACAAAAATGGTCTCCTTAAGAAGTGATAGAATTGTTATACTGGCTATGTGATATTGTAGAAAAATAACTTTTTAAAAGTTCAAAGTCTCTAGTTAAAGTCTCAGTGCCAACATCTGCTAGATCCTGGAAATATTACTTTAATTGCTTTATGCTTCCATTTCATAATATATGTATGGAAGGAAGGAAATAAGTATTTATTAATTGCCTCCTATATGCCAGGCATTGAGCTGAGTGCTTTATAAAATATTATCTCATTTGGGGGCAGCTAGGTTGCGCAGTGGTTAGAGCACCAGCCCTGAAGTCAGGAGGACCTGAGTTCAAATCTGGTCTCAGACACTTCCTAGCTGTGTGACCCTGGGCAAGTCACTTAACCCCAATTGCCTCAGCAAAAAGCAAAAAAAAAAAAAATTATCTCATTTGATCTTCACAAAAAGCTTGGGAGATAGGTGCTGTTATTGTCCTCATTTTACAGATGAGAAAACTGAGTCAGACACAAATTAAGTGACTTGCTCAGGATCACATAGCTTGTATCTGAGGCCATCATTGTAGTTAGAGCTTCCTGACTACAGGCCTATCAATCTAATCACTGATCCACCTAACTATCTCTCTAGAATGTTAGAAATAATGATGCTTGCATTACATGCCTTTCTATGTTGTTGTAAGCAAGATACTTTGTAAAAAGTATAATATTTCTCCCACAAGTTGACTTTTAACATTTGAATTCTCATGGAATTTAAATCTATATCTACCACTCACCAGAAAATAAACAGGTTAACAAATTAAATGAACAAATGAACACAAAGATTGAACACTTCTCAATTCTGTTATTGACCCTGACATAATTGTATAGTCCATTCTGCACTTAAACTTAATCCTGCATCTTACTATATGTCAGAAGTTTAAACTAGTACCAAATCTGTGTGCTCATTTATAAACTATAAATCTTCCTATCAATATGATTTATCATCTTTGTCATCATCATCATCATCCTCATCTTCATCACCATTCGTTAATTATGCATCTTGCTCACTTTTTCACTGGAGATCAAATAAATGACCATGGGATGTTATGATAATTATGCTATTATTCCTTTATTAACCTTATAATTGCTACTATTATTAGCAGTAGTAGATCGAGACTGGACCTGGACACAAGAAGATCTGAGTCCAAATGCATCCTCAGATATTTACTAGCTCTGTGACCCTAGGTAAATCACTTGAACTCTCCCTCAATTTCCTCATCTATAAAATGGGGGTAATAACACTTACTTCCCAATATTATTGTGAGGATCAAATGAGATATTGATAAAGTACTTTGCAAATCTTGACTTGCTATATAAATGTTAATTTTTACTGTTATCATTTGGTGCCTAATTTTCTTTGAAATTCACTGAACCATCAAAGGAAATTGAGTAGCAGTTCATCTTTTGCAAACCGATGGAATGTTTTGACTAGCCTCAGTATTTGAACAAAAGGATTTTACTGAAATGATTCTTTGACTCAATCTCATTCACTAATTGATCTAGCTAAACTTGAAATCAAAGTCCTTCAAGATGTATTTCCAGGCTCAATTGTTTACTTACCCTGTTATCCACTGCAGAGATATTGTTGGGAGTGGAATTTCTTTGAGGTAAAAATTGGTCAATGATTTGAGAGGGTTCACTAGATGTTGATTATTTGTCAGTTTTTTATTTCTTCAGGAAATGCATGGTTTTAATTATATAAAAAAGCCTAAAGGTTTGGCAATCACAGAGCATACTTTTATGCATCAAAAAAATTAATAAGAAGACATCCAGTTTCCCAGGCAAATACAAGATCGTGTATTCATCCACACACAGATGGTCACAATAAATTTAATAAACAATAAAGGTTTATTTAAACTCAACTTAGTCATTAATGTAGTCTGCCCTAGCCACATCCTACTGCTTTAAAGAATAAGGAATTTAATAGCTTACCAGGATGTAATTAAGGTGAGTATTTTATTTGTGACAAGAATATAGATGTATATTTACATGTGTGTATTTATGTATATACATGTATATGTGTATACATTAGTTATATATCAGTATAAACTCCAGTAGTTGTGGAGACAACTGCATAGAGTTCAAAGTATAGTAGAGAGAATGGAAACACAAACTTCAGACAGATGCAAATACAAAGAGGCTGTCACTAAAGGTCAAAAATAGCCTCAAGGATCATGACCTCCTTGCATCAGAAAAGCCAGCCAGCTGTATATTAAGGATAACACAGTTCTTTGTGAGAAACAGAATGCAGGAGCCCAGCCAAGTAACCCACTTGAACACTATGCCCAAGAAAAGAGTTTTGTAAGCAGTTGTTGTTGGTTGTTACAGTAATGTTGACTCTTGTAGATTCTTTTTTGGATTGTTCTTAGCAAAAAAACTGGAGTAGTTTGCCATTTCCTTCTCCAGCTCATTTTGCAGATAAGAAAACTGAAGAAACAGGGTTAACATAACTAGTAAGTGTCTGAGACCAGATTTGACCTCGTGGAGATAGTCTTCCTGATTCCAAGCCCAGTATTCTACCACTGCATCACCTAACTGCCCCTTTGTAAAGAATACTCTAAAGAAAAGAAGACCAGGAAAGATTTACATGAATTAATGCTGAGTGAAACAAGCAGAACGAGGAATACATTGTACACAATTACAGCAAGAATGTGTGATGATCAACTATGAAAGGCTTGGTTCTTCTCAGCAGTTCAGTAATCTGTAGCAATCCCAATAGATTTTGGACAGAAAATGCTATCTATCTGCATCCAGAAAAAGATCTAAGGATATTGAATGTAAATCAACACATGCTATGTTTACTTCTTTTTTCTGTTTTTTTTTTTTAATATCTCCCATGTTTTTTCCCTTTGCTCTGATTTTTCTCTTCCAATATGTTTCATAGATCAATGTGTATTAAAAATAAACTTACTACAATAAATAAAGGGAGTTATACTTGGGATAAGAGAATTTTCAGTACTTCTAAGATCACATACTATAGAGAGAAATATGTTTTCTTTTCAATCTGAAGCCTTCTGACCTACATGTTTTATCATTTTAAATAAAATAATATCTTTGAAAAAATAAAGAAAAGAAAACCTTCCATGATTGGCTAGATTACTAAATAACTAAATATTACAAATAACACATAGCTTATATATGTATAGCTCATTATCATTGTCTTCTAAGTTTGTGCTTACTCTTCTTATGGATGGGAGTGATGGTAGGAGATCAAGAATGTTTTATAACTATTGGTTCTGTTTGTTTGTTTGTTCCACTATTTCATCTTAGTAAATGCCTTTTTGAAGCCTACTGGCTGTCTCTTACAGGGAAGCATAAAACTATGCATCTGAGCAACAATATCAAGAGTGCTGATCCATAAGATTACCACTAGAACCTAAAATACCAGGCATCCTCTGGGGCCCAACCTGTGAATTCAAGCATAAATTGGTGGGGGAATAACCTGAGGAAGTGCAACATATGTATGTAAAGGACTTTGCAAACCTTAAAGCACTAAATAAATATGAGCTGTTATTATTACAAACCAAAAAAAGAAAGGCTCTCCCCTGAAACAGCAATGTGTTTTCAACTATACCATGCTGCTTCAGATTTCTGTAGCAATAGCAGGGTGTCTCCTAGATATTTCACATAGAAGGCATCATACTTAATGACAAGATACAAAGCATCTTAAAGTATAAACTGAAGAATTTACATGTAATAATGTAGGAATAAAGAGCTACTATATGTCTTTCAGGAACAGAAAAATGGTGCCTTAAGAAAATTATTCTGATTGAATGCAGGTTAGCCTTAAATAAACAATAGACTGAAGGTGGGGAGCCCAAATAAAAGGCAGCTGTACTTATTTAAGTCTTCAGGGACAAGATTTTAGAGAGGATGATCATAAAAGGGATTATGGAAATTAAGAGGAAGTTTGTAATTCTAGGATTGGTACATAGGAGGGCAACAACTAGGGGAACTCTTCTGTCATAAAACAGAATACCAACCTCAGTAAGAGTTTGATTTAATTCCCTGACCCCTCCACAATCAACCCAAGGCTATTATTGTGAGTTAATGCTCTGTGTTAATTTTGCAACAAGTCGGATTGATGGGAAACTCAGCTTTGGGATTTTAAAAAGAGTAAAGGACTGTTCTATATGGCTTGAGCAAGGAGCTTCTGAGATCCTTTTGGGATTTTTTTGGAGGATGCTTTGATCCCAGAGGTATTATAGCTTGGTAGTACAGCTGAACCTGGAGTCATCAAGAACTGGATTGAACTCTAGCCTCAGACACTTCCAAACCTAAGACTATGGATAAGTCATTTAACATCTATCTGCCTCAGTTTCCTTATCTGTAAAATGGGGATAAGGATAGTACCTATTTTTCAAGGTTATTTTGATAATAAAAATGAAATGTGTATAAAGTAGTACAAGATGCTATTTATTATTATCACTGTTATCAGCAGCAACAGTAGCCTCATGAATTGCTTTCATAGTCATCAAGTGGTTTTTGACAAAATAATTATTCTTTGAATCTTCAAACTCTAAGTATTACGGGATGTGGAAAGCTCTCCTTAAATACCCTATTTACATGCAAGCATCTCAGGAATCTTTTTTTTTCATTTAATGTAATTTTTATATAAAATAATAAATCAGGACTAAATTGATACTTTCAGATTCTGTATGTTAACCTTTTACCCTCCATTCCCAATGAATCTTAGCAGTAACAATGTTTGTTAAGAAATGGAAACTAGCTGCAGTTAATTTTTTTTTGACAAATTAAGCAATACACAGGCTCTCTTTTCATCATTATTATCATCTTTAAGGATATCCTCCTAAAAAACTGCCCATCTTATTTAAATGGCCTAATTTACTTATACCATGTAATATGTGACTCAAGTAACTTAAAATGGGAAAAAATATTTCCCTGTATAGAGCTTCCCCCCACCTAAAACTTTGATGCCCAAACACCTAAAAGAATTGAATAAAACTGTTAGATCCCACAGTACTATACTGATTTGGAATAAAGAGAAAGTGTCACTCAGGATTCTTAGCTCAAATTCAAAGTATTCTGTGTATCTATTCAGAAACCTGGTTTATGAACCACTTTCTCCCCACCCCTCACTCAATGTTGGTTTTTACTAACTATAGCCAGAGGATATAGTTAGTTCCAATCAAAGATATTTAATTAAAAGTATAGTAAGAAAAGTAGCAATGGAAAATGTATTGGATTTTGCTAACTGTAGCCAGAGGATGCAGCTAGTTCAAAGAAAAAACATTTAATGAAATAGTACAGTAAGAAAAGTAGTAATAGAAAATCTACCCATAAACTGGGGCATACTTTAAAACAAATACACTTAGGATCAGTGGACAAAGAAGACAGATTTAGAGAATATACATCAAAGAATACACCTGTGAGTAACATATATAAGAACTTAGTATGCAGAGGCAGTTCACACTCATGGTGTATCAAGATGCTGCTGTATTCTGGCAATGAGAGTGTGCTCCTGACATTGAGCCTGATCTCCTTGTTCTCATGTAGCATGCCTGCTTATGGCTATATGAGCAGAATGTATAATCTCTCCCAGACATTGCACCCTGATATTTTCACAGACCCACTGCTGACTCATATAGAGCTTGCTGTCTTTTTCAGACAGACTGCCATCGAATCCTGCCTCACCCATCTTCTACTTGGAAGTTGACTCTTTGTACCAATCTAAGACTTTACATTTATTGCCATTTAATTTCATTTTATCAGATCCAGTTCAATGTTCTGACCCATCAAGATCTTCCTGGATTCTAATTCTGTTATCAAGTATATTAGCAATTTCTTCTAGCTTTGTGTCATCTGAAAGTTTAATGAGCCAACTATGCCTTTACCCAAATTATTGATAAAAATGTTAAATAGAACAGAACCAAGCATTTATCTTTGGAGCATTACATCATAGACCTCCTGACACAATGGCATTAATCCACTAATAACTACCCTTTGATTCCAGAAATTCAACCAGCCTTGATTTCATAAAATTATATTATTATATAATCTACGTCTCCCTCTTTACAAGAATGGTATCTCTTAATCACCAACTCTTTTTCTTCATATTTACCAACAATCTTTTTAATAACCAACTTTAAAATTTTTCCTTGAAACTGAAGTAAATCTCAGTAGTCTATATATTTGAAGATTTTTCCCTTTTTTGAAAAGCAGTATATTTGCTCTTCTTTCATGAAGTGATATCTCCAGGAGTGTGCTGAGAAATGTTTAATTTAAATGTTAGGCAGTTAGGTGGCACTATGAATAGAGATCTGAACTTCAAGTCAGGAAGAACTAAATTCAACACTAGCTTCAAACGCTCACTAGTTATGTGATCCTGCTTCAATTTCCTTATCTGCAAAATGGGGATAATAATAGTGCCTACCTACCTTCTAGTGGTATTGTAAAGATCAAATGAGATAATATTTTTAAGGTGCATAACACAGGGCCTGACAGGTAGTGGGTGCTATGTAAACATTAGCTATTATTATTTAATAACTTTTTTTCTATAGACATAGATAAATATAGGACAAAATAATCAATTTAATCTATATTATTAACACTTGCTTATAACTTTCTTAAATCTAATCACTGAACACAACAATATATCAAGCCCTGATTTATAACATTCACTGATTTCCAAGATGCAAATGCTCATACTAAAAATTTAACAATTTGTACTTGCCAGTTAGTTCAAACTGGCTTCAATATCCCCCTAACTAGATGCCTGTCTCCCTTTCTATAATCTTCCAATATTACTGACAGTGAATCAATAATCACATTTGTCTGTTCTTTCAGTAGCTAAGGTCATAATAGGCCAGATAACTTGAATTCCTCCAAGGCAATGACTTGCTCTTTTATTATATTCTTGCTCATCTTTATATCAATTCTCTGATAGACATTTTTTGTCCTATCAATCCCTGTGCAAATATAATTTTCCTTAGCAGAGAAAAAATAATTTTAAAAAGAAGTTTGCAATCCTCTTTCCATTATATTGCCAATTGTCTTTATCACATCCACACTAAACACCATACCTCTTTTTTGATCTCTTTTTCTTCCAATGTAGCTTTACGAAAAAAAAAGCTTCCCTCATCAACCTCAAATAATTTTGACTTCTGTAAGATGTAAATCCATTGTCTCTTACCTGTCCTTCCTTGAATCCTCTAAAATGGGGTGCTGATATCTAAACCAAGAAGAGCCAAAACAGAGAAAGAAAATTATAGACCTATCCATCTAATGAATATTGATGCAAAAATTTTAAATGAAATATTGGCAAAGAGATTACAATAACTTATTAGCAGGATAGACTATGACTAAGTGAAATTTATACCAGGTATACAGGGCTGGTTCAATATAAAGAAATCTATTGACATAATTGACCACATCAATAAGAAAACTAGCAGAAATAATATGATAATTTCAATAGATACAGAAAAAGCTTTTGACAAAATACAGCATTAAAGCACTAGAAAGTATTGGAATAAATGGTGTTTTCCTTAAAATGATACAACATCTATCTAAAACCATCAGCAAACCTTACATGTAATAGGGAGACACTAGATGCAAGATCAGTGGTGAAATAAGGATGTCCATTATCACCCCTATTTAATATTGTAGTAGAAATATTGGCTATAGCAATACGAAAAGAAAAAGAAATTGAAGGAATTAGAGTACGCTTTGAGGAGATAAAACTAAAATAGGGTCTTGCAGTAGACCACAGCACTCAAATATAGAAAACCCAGATTAAAATAAAATTGGGAAATATTTAGTAAAATAAATTAAATATATATATATATATACTTTACATTAATATGGCCTCTAGGGATCCTGATGTTCAGCTCAGAGACCTCTGTTTCTGAGTTCACCACTAGTGCTTTAGAATATGCTTTTCCCAAATCTAGGATCTGTGTCAGATTATGCTGGAATTTCTTCTCCTCAATCGCAAACTTTTGGAGACAATGATCCCATCCCCATCCTCAACTCTCCCTTACCCTCATCTTTCCTACCCTAACAATCAGACTTTTAATGTGGATTAAATTCAGAAAATAATTCCTTCTTATTTGTTCTACATTTTGAAAGATGAAATTATCAATGAGGCATGCTAAGTAGTGTTAGCTGCTTTTCTTTCTTTTGGAGGGAGACTGGGGGAATATTAAAGAAAGAAACACAAAGAGAGAGACAGTAAAAATTCTCTTGATTTGAAGGTCCCCTGTTTCTACTTTATCATTTTTCCACACCAGATATCTATTTTTTTCTTTGGTCTACACCAGGACTTCTTAAATTTTTTCACTTGAGACAGCTTTTCACCTAAGAAATTTTTAGATGATCCCAGGTATATAAGTATATGAAATAGATATGTAAATCAAACATTTAGTAAGTCAGAATTTTGAGACCTCTACATTTGGTTACAGAACCCTATATGGGGTTGCAACCCACAGTTTAAGAAGTTTTGGTCAATGCTATAATATACTTACGTGCAAAAGTTATCTAATTCATCTCATTTCTTTATTCATTTTGGGAAAAGTATTTCCATCTAGAGCCATATGTTAATCATGTTTTTTTTCCAAATAAATTTCGATGATATTTATGATTTCAAGTGATTATTCATTTGTATTGATTCTATGTTGTGGAAAAAAGGTATCAAATGCAGCAATCCTCGAATGGTAGGTTGATTTCTGGGGAAAACTAGCCAAATTTTGAAAAGATTGTGTGACTAGCACCAACTGAAAAACTCACAACCTCTGGGATTATTCAGTGGATAGGGGCTCAGCCTTCATTTGACCAAGGTAGTTCCATATATCTACAAGGTAGTTCTATATCTCTGAAGAGAAAGAAGGAGCTGGGAGAGTCACCTGGTACCGACTTTGGCAAATATAGGGAACACAGAACTGACTCAGCATTCCTGCTGTTTGGAAGCTTGCAAAAACTGCCAAATTGAGTGTATTGAGTTGACACTTTACTGAGTAGTTTTCAGTGCCATCTGGTGGTTATTTCATAGATAAGCAAATGGTTTGAGTAATTCAGTTAGGGAAAAACTGGTAACAACCACTATTAGAAATTAAATGTTAACTAAAAATAGAAGGAAGTGTCATTTGAACAAAGGACTTTAAAAGTGTTTGTGCAAGGCCATGCCCAGGTTCTTTTATATCCACACTAGCACCTTTTCCAGGATGTGCTCTGATTTCCTAGCTAATTGCAAATAGAGTATTCAACCCCAAGCACAAGAATAAAGCACAATTTTAACAAAATAGGGCATGGTTGTTAAGAATGAGAAGTGGCTTGCTGATCACACACACACACACACACACACACACACACACACACACACACACAGACAGACACACACACTAGCTAGAAGAATGACCAAAGGTACATTTCCATATAAAGCATCTCTATTTGCCCACAGAACTTCGGTTTGTCATTCTGTGTTGATTCCCATAAAAGGACAATTATAACTTGGCAGCTCTTAAAAAAGATGTGAAGGCTGAATCTGATCTGCATCTATGTATATCAGGTACAAAAAAAAACAAGATGAAAGGAAGTTCAATGCTAACTTGCAGATGTGTTTTTACTTTTATGAGCTTATTTAAGTCACTATATTTTTTAGTTTTTCCTTACCCACACGAATATTGTGCCAGTATTTTAAAACTATTAATAGATAACCAGAAATGAAAAAGCACCTTTTAATTCAATTTCCAGCCAGAAAAAGTTTTTGTAGACTTTGAAGGAAAGATGATACAGTTTCCAAAACTAAAAACAAAGCAGATTGTCCCTGAAAAGAAGAAAAAGGAACAGCCACCAGTTGGCATATGTATATAAATGTAATAATTTAATTAATCCCAATTATTAATGCAATAATTAATCCCCATTAATTCTAAACAGAGCTAAAATCCCGGAAAATACTGCAAGCTCAACTTTCCAAACACAAGTAAGATAGAGGGAAGTGATTGCCCTGAGCCAAAAAGCTCTCTTGAAAAAAATCAACAGTCACATTCCTCAAATGACAAACTGATAAGAGGACCCCAAGTAAGCAAGTCGTAGCTTTCCTTTTTTTTTTTTCCTTTCAGAGCTCTGCTTTCCTCCTGGTGTTCTGTCTGTAACAGGCTGTTACAAAGGCCCTTTACTTGGGCAGTGAGTGTTCCCTGGTGTTGGGTGATCTCCAGTTGCTGCTCTCCCAGGCCCAGTCTTTGAGCGCTTGTTCTAATCAGTGGTTTGCTCTCCTACTGAGATTTAGGACAAATTCTGCATGCAGCCTGTGAACAGTAGGGAGTAAGGTGTAAATTAAAATGAGTGTTTTGGGAGCTGACCTCCCCCTTCCCCAGAGAGCATTTGGAAAAGAGCCAATGTTAAGAGGCATTCTTCCTAGCATTGCAAAAAGCCTTGTTCAGAGGAGATTTGTTTTGTTTCATTTTGTTTGTCATAAAATTATTAAAATCATTTGCTCAAAGCGCTGGAAGGGACATCAGAGGTTATGCAATTGAACCTGCTCATTTTACAGATAATGTGGCCTTGTAAATCACACAAATTCAGGAATTATTTTTCTGTGCCCATTCTTCCTCACCTCCCTCTTGCCAATACTTAAATCTCTACATACTCTTCTGAGATTTGTTTGGTCTACCAGCCAGTAAACAAATATTTCAGCTTTAACAGAAATTACATGACATAGTGAAAAAGAAAGTAGTTTTCCCAAATTGACCAAATTTATCATACCTTGGTTTCTAACACCAAAAAATTGTGCTTTAAAAACAATTCCAAATTAATAGAATGAAAATAAATTAAACTTCCAATCTCCCTTCCCATATTTTCCCTGTTTCCTCCAGATGACATTATTTAAAAAAAAAAAATCTGGCCAGTAGAGCTAAAACACACACACAATTCAGGGTTTTTATACATAACCTGGTTGTGTTGAGAACAACAATAGTAGCAACCACTCTGGTAAGTAATGGTCTGAATTTTGGAGGGAGAGACTAAATGAAGGGCATGGGAGCCTAAGTAAGATATTTATCAGCTTTATTTTCTTATATTCTTTTCATCAAAAGTATAAAAGAAGCACTAAAATCTATGTTCACATCCCAGTTGTATCTTTTACTATATTACTGTATAATGTGACATTGTTCAGGCCATTCTATGTGCTTCAATATTCCCATTTATAAAATGAGGGGATTGGACTAGATAATCTCAACTATCCTTATCAACTCCTAAATCTAATGATCTCATTTGATTCCTGCAAAGACTCTGCTCTGAATTGAGGCAGCTAGGTGGTACAGTGGATAGTTGAACTTGGAGTAAAGGAGGCCTATGCTTTCTTGGACTCAGTTTCCTCTTTTGTAAAATAGGGATAGCAATAGTATCTACCTCACAGGGTCTTTGTGAAGATCAAATGAGATTACAAATACAAAGTATGTTGTAAAACTTCAAATGCTTTTTAAATGCTAGATTTTGTTGTTGTTATTTTCTAGCTTATGCAAGCAAACCTAGACATAACTCCCGTATGAGCTATTTCAAATTTCTTGATTATTTGGGCCATGGCTATCTTTAGCTCTGATCTGTACCCTCCATATTTGTTTGCAGTACTGCCTATCCATCCTGTAGAAGTTGTAAATATCTAAGAACCAGAAATTGATTAGGGATTAGTTAGCACAGCCATAGATTTCTTAATCCAAGGTACAATGATTCAGTTTGGGGATATTATGATACTCGCTATATGTCATTCATTATATCCATGGAAACATACACACATGTGTACACACCTTCACAATTTCCTCTTTCAGAAAGCATTCCCATCATTGAGTCTGAATTTTTCTCATTTTCAAAATAGGGAGAGTAATAATGGTATAAATTAAGGTTGTTGTAAGGAAAGTATTTTGCACACCATATAGAAAGAAAGGTAAATGTGAGTCCTTTCTAAAGTGCCCATATTTCTTATTATTCCTCCTTAAATATGTTATTTTATATTCCAGTAATTGGCTTAAAAAACTTTCTAGAGGAAATACTTTATAATTGCTTCAACAAAAGGAAATCTTAAGAGATTAATGTCTAAAAACAGACTATGGTAATCAAGTATTCATGTAATAAAAAAATGTCGTGTGAACAAAAGATTAGGAATGGCTCCAGAAAAAGTCATAAAAGGTCTAATATATTATGCTGTGCCTTGGGAGGAAAGGAGTAATCATTTGGTACAAAAATAGCTTTGTAAAGCTAAAATAATGTTTGAAGATAAACCAAAAATACTTAAGTACTAATAATGTTTCTATGATTTGGTAGATAACTAAATGGGTAGATAACCCATTATGGGTTAGCATTATCTAGACTCTATGAGTCTGTCCAAAATGTATACACTTTCATCAAAGCTTGGAGTTAATAGTCTCAGGCAGTTAGCTCCATCTGGTAAATCATGATCTATAGTACTATCTATCTATAGAACTATCTATAACTATGGTCTGTCATATAACCAATTAGTCAATCTGAAATTATGTAATCATGAGATTCAATCTTGCTAATAATTGGCTGCATTAATTTAGGGATTGACACCTCCAGGAGACCTTTCTGAATTCAACAGCATTTCAGCTGTTGAAGAGGAATGTCCATATGCATGTCTGCAACAGATTTCCCTTCTCTTTACTCTTGGGAAGCACTTTCTCCTCACAAAATCAGAGACCTAACTTATAATTCTGATATTCATGTCAAATACCTAAAGATTATTTAGGAAAAACACAAAAAGTGCCCTCAAATTAACTATTTAACACAAATTAAGATAGAATTCAGACCTGAGAAACAAAGTTCTGTGAGTAAATGACCTTAAGATATCTTGAGGTTACTACTGGGGGAAGAGACACAATAGGGATTTGTTAAGAAGGAAATTATCTGAGGTATACCATCTAATAAATTCCTTTTAAATTATTCTTGCAAATGAGATGCTTAGTTGATTCTACTTGTTGAGAGAAAGAATACATACACAAGCAGTACCTTCTAAATTTGAATGGCTTAGGGCACATCACTGATCACCCCATCCTCCTTATCACTCTATTTTGTTTTCTAATCTAAAAATAAAAAATAACTTATATTCACTAGAAGTTCAGGAACCTCTGCTATATTGTGATATATACTTTTCATATCAATATCATGACTAGCTATTCTATTTTTCTTCATAATCTAACTGTTGATGAGATTGAGTGTTAATTACTTTTTTTTTTTTTTTTTGCTTTTTGCTGAGGCAATTGAAGTTAAGTGACTTGCCCAGGGTCACATAGCTAGGGAATGTTAAGTGTCTGAGACCAGATTTGAACTCAGGTCCTCCTCATTTCAGGGCTGGTGCTCTCTCTATCCACTGCACCACTAACCTACTCCATTAATTACTTTTCAATGATTTGTTTATAAATTCATTGGATGATCTGGCATCTACTCTTCCATGGCTTTCTGAAGAGGCAGATTATAAAAAATATATTATGAAAAGAAAAAAATGTATTATGAATGAAAAGAGTCAGAAACTGAGGTAAGTTATATATTCTTTGTTTTCCCTGAGGCAATTGGGGTTAAGTGACTTGCCCAGGGTCACACCACGAAGTGTTAAATATCTGAGACCAGATTTGAACTCAGGTCCTCCTGACTTCAGGGCTGGTGCTCCAAGTGATATATTCTTTATAGGAGAGATGATACAATTCAATGTATACAATATATTTGTACATAAATTGAAATTATATAAATCAAATTATAATTGTAAATGTTGTAGAGGAGTATGCTATTCAAAATATGATGAATACTTTGATAAATTAAAGAATTTTTTTGTGCTAGAAATTTAATTTAGTTCCTTAATTTGTTTGTTTCATAAGAAACATTTTTGGATAGTAAATTTCTTAGAGCACAAAAAAGAGCAAGAGTGGGTAAGGCTATGTTGGAACCTATACATTGCCTTGGTAAATTCCTGTTCAACCTCTTCATAGGTGCAACCCCTGCTACCTCAATTTATTTAGTTTTAATACTGAACAAAAGTCCTGATGAAATGATAACCTGTTTACTAAATCCATAGTATTTATAGCATGCTTTAAAGTTCAGAAAATGGATGAGGAGGGGGTGGAGCCAAGATGGCAGGGTGAAAACGTGACTCTCTGTGTCTCCTCCAATCTTCTCTCAAATCAACAATAAAATATGCCTCTGAACTGATCTTCAAGTCAACAAATTCAGAAATACTTGGATACTGCTTGCTGATATCTCTGAAGAACTTCACATCAGGTTTGTCTAACTCAGACAGAGGGATAAAGAGTGGTGTAGGCTGGAAGTGAGGGTGGGACTCAGCTCAGCTCATTGTGGCAAAAACATCAAACTCCAAACACCTGGAGTTTATCTGAGGCACTCAGGACACTCTGCCCGGATTGAGGGCAGGTGTTCTGGCACACTTGCCTTGTTTAAGGAGTAATTCGGACTTAGTCCTAGCCCCCACCGGCCCAGCACCTTAAATTAATTCACCAAATTGCCCCAGGGCAAAGAGCTTTAGCCTCAGTTTTTCCAAACCTTAAAGAAATATACATGCTGTCTAAAAAAAAAAAAATGAAGAAGCAAAAGAGAGCTCTCACCATAGACAGCTTTTATTGAAACAGAGAAGGGCTGACCCCAGATTCTGAGGTTCCTTTAGACAAAACTTCAGAGGATGTTATTAAGGACCATCACTGGTCCCCTTTTTAAAGGGCCTTTCTGGAAGATTGCATACAGAATCTCAAAAGAGAGCTGGAGGATAAATGGGAAAATAAACTGAAGTCAGTGCAAGAAGCCCTCCAAAAGAGATATGATAAAGACACCAATTTATTGAAAAATAAAATTAGTGAAGTGGAAAAAGAGTGCAATGAGCAAATTGGCCAGTTACAAAAGGAGCTTAAAAAGGTAACTGAAGAAAACAACACTTTAAAAATAAGAATTGAACAAATGCAAGTGAATGACTCAATAAAACTTCAAGAATCAGTCAAACAAAAACAAAAAATGAAAAATTAGAAGAAAATATGAAATATCTCCTAGGAAAAACAACTGACTTGGAAAATAGATCTAGGAGAGACAATCTAAGGATTATTGGACTTCCTGAAAGCCATGATCAAAAAAAGAATCTAAACACTCTCTTCCAGGAAATCCTGAAAGAAAACTGCCCTGAGATTGTAGAATCAGAAGGCAAAATCACCATTGAAAGAATTCACCAATCACCTCCTGAAAGAGACCCCAAAATTAAAACCCCAAGGAATATCGTGGCTAAATTTCAGGACTATCGCACCAAGGAAAAGATTCTGCTAGCAGCTAGAAAGAAATAATTCAAATACCGAGGTTCAATAATTAGAATCACACATGATCTGTCAGCCTCCACATTGAAGTATTGAAGGGCATGGAACCAGATATTCCGAAGGGCAAAGGAACTTGGATTACAGCCAAGAATAACCTATCCAGCTAGAATGAGCATTATCCCCCAGGGAAGAAGATGGTCATTCAATGATATAGGTGAATTTCACCTATTTCTAATGAAAAGACCGGACCTGAACAAAAAATTCGACATCCAAACACAGAACTCAAGAGATGCATAAAAAGGTAAAAAGGAAAGGGCTCTTGAGAACTTTATTTTTACTAGGAGGATACTTAAAGTTTGGGGGTATAATTAACTAGATATTACTTTGAAAATATGAAAAAGAGAACTAGAGGGGGAAAGGTCATACTGGGGAAAAGAGGGAAAAAGTGGTAAAATAAGATCTAAAAAAAAAAGGAGGTTAAAAACAAGGTAAAATCTCTTGAAGAGGCAAAGAAAACCTAATATAATTGAGAGAAAGAGGGGAGGGAGATGAGCATTGTGTAAATCTTACTCTCATCAGGTTGGGCTCTAAAAGTGTATATCAGACACTTGATTTCACATAGAAACTTGTCTGTTGCTAGAGGGAAGTGCGAGGGAAAGGAGGAAAAGAAAGGGATAAACTAATAGAAGGAAAAATAGAAGAATCAGGGGAAAGGAGTAAAAACAGGGGGAGGGGAGCTAAAGGGTGGAGTATTGTTTGGGGGAGGGGGTCATCAAAAGCAAATTACTGAGGAGGGGGGGAAGGGAGAAAGGGGAAAGGAAAGGGGAAAACATAACTTGGGTAAATAAGATGGCAGGAAATAAAGAATTAGTTATTCTAACTGTGAATGTGAATAGGATGAACTCTCCCATAAAGCGGAAGCAGATATCAGACTGGATTAAAAATCAGAATCCTATAATATTTTGTCTACAAGAAACACATCTAAAACATAGTGACACATATAGGATGAAGGTAAAAGGCTGGAGCAGAAAATATTATGCTTCAGGTGAACAAAAAAAAAGCAGGGGCAGCAATCCTTATCTCAGATCAAGTAAAAGCCAAGATAGATCTAATCAAAAGAGATAAGGAAGGAAACTATATTTTATTAAAGGGTACCATAGATAATGCAGCAATATCTATACTAAATATATATGCACCAAGTGCAATAGCATCCAAATTCCTAGGGGAGAAATTAAGAGAGATGCAAGAAGAAATAGACAGCCAAACTATACTAGTGGGGGATCTCAACCTTGCTCTCTCAAAATTAGATAAATCAAACCCAAAATAAACAAGAAAGAAACTAGGGAGATAAACCAATTGTTAGAAAAGTTAGGTATGATAGATCTATGGAGAAAGTTGAATGGAGACAGTAGGGAGTTTACTTTTTTCTCAGCAGTCCATGGAACCTATACAAAAATTGACCAGGTGTTAGGGCATAAAAACTTCAAAATCAAATGCAGAAAGGCAGAAATAGTAAATGCATCTTTTTCAGATCATGATGCAATAAAAATCACATGCAACATAAGGCCAGGAGAAAATAAACCAAAAGTTAATTGGAAATTAAATAATCTAATCCTGAAGAATGAATGGGTGAAAGAGCAAATCATAGACACAATCAATAATTTCATCCAGGAGAATGACAATAAGGAGACAACATACCAAAATTTGTGGGATACGGCCAAAGCGGTTATAAGGGGCAATTTTATATCTCTAGATGCTTACCTACATAAAAGAGAGAAAGAAAACATCAACGAATTGGGTTTATTATTTAAAAAAAACTAGAAAAAGAACAAATTAAAAACCCTCAATTAAATACCAAATTGGAAATTCTAAAAATAAAAGGAGAAATTAATAAAACTGAAAATAAGAAAACCATTGAATTAATAAATAAAACTAAGAGCTGGTTCTATGAAAAAACCAACAAAATAGATAAGCCTTTAGTTAATTTGATAAGAAAAAGGAAAGAGGAAAATCAAATTGTTAGTCTCAAGAATGATAAGGGAGAACTTTCCTCCAATGAAGAGGAAATTAGAGCAATAATTAGGAGTTACTTTGCCCAACTTTATGCCAGTAAGTTTGATAATCTAAATGAAATGGAGGAATATCTACAAAAATATAGATTGCCCAGGTTAACAGAAGAGGATATAAATTATTTAAATAGCCCCATATCAGAAAAAGAAATAGAACAAGCTATTAACCAACTCCCTAAGAAAAAATCTCCAGGGCCAGATGGATTTACATTTGAATTCTACCAAACATTCAAAGAATAATTAATTCTAATACTACACAAACTATTTGAGAAAATAGGGACAGAAGGTATACTGCCAAAATCCTTCTATGAGACCGATATGGTGCTGATAGCTAAACCAGGTAGGGTGAAAACAGAGAAAGAAAACTATAGACCAATTTTCCTAATGAATATTGATGCAAAAATTTTAAATAAGATATTAGCAATGAGATTACAGAAAGTCATCCCCAGGGTAGTACACTATGACCAAGTAGGATTTATACCAGGGATGCAGGGCTGGTTCAATATTAGGAAAACTATCAGCATAATTAATTATATTAATAACTAAACTAACAAAAACCATATGATTATCTCAATAGATGCAGAAAAAGCATTTGATAAAATCCAACACCCTTTCCTATTAAAAACACTAGAGAGTATAGGAATAAACAGGCTTTTCCTTAAAATGATCAGTAGCATCTATTTAAAACCATCAGCAAACATCATATGTAATGGTAATGGAGACAAACTACAACCATTCCCAATAAGATCAGGAGTGAAACAAGGCTGCCCACTGTCACCATTACTATTTAATATTGTATTAGAAATGTTAGCTTTAGCAATAAGAGAAGAAAAAGAGATAAAAAGGAATCAGAGTAGGTAATGAAGAAACCACATTATCACTCTTTGCAGATGACTTGATGGTATACTTAGAGAACCCTAGAGACTCAACTAAAAAACTACTAGAAACAATTCACAACTTTAGCAAAGTTGCAGGATTCAAAATTAATCCACATAAATCATCAGCATTTTTATGTATTACCAACAAAGTTCAGCAGTAAGCGATACAAAAAGAAATTCCATTTCAAATAACAGATGATAGGATAAAACATTTTGGAATCTATCTGCTAAGGAAAAGTCAGAAACTATACAAACTTAACTACAAAACACTTTCCACACAAATAAAATCAGACCTAATCAATTGGAAAAACATTAAGTCCTCATGGGTAGGCCGAGCGAACATAATAAAAATGACAATACTACCCAAACTAATCTACTTATTTAGTGCCACACCAATCAAACTCCCAAGAAATTATTTTACAGATCTAGAAAAAATAGTAGCAAAGTTCATTTGGAAGAACAAAAGGTCAAGGATTTCAAGGGGATTAATGAAAATAAAGGCAGATGAAGGTGGCCTTGCTGTACCAGATCTAAAACTATATTATAAAGCAGCGGTCATCAAAACCGTTTGGTACTGGATAAGAAATAGAGCAGTGAATCAATGGCACAGGATAGGTTATCAGGACAACCAAGGCATTAACCTTAACAATCTAGTGTTCGATAAACCCAAAGAACACAGCTTTTGGGATAAGTACTCACTATTTGGCAAAAACTGCTGGGAAAATTGGAAACTAGTGTGGAAGAAATTAGGGCTTGACCCATACCTAACACCACATACCAAGATAAGATCTAAATGGATTCATGATCTAGATATAAAGAGGGACTTTGTAAGCAAGTTAGAGGAACGTAATATAGTTTATCTCTCAGACCTGTGGAGGTGGAACAAATTTATGTCCAAAGAAGACTTGGAACTCCTAATTGAACACCAGATGGATAATTTTGACTATATTAAGTTAAAAAGTTTCTGTACAAACAAAACAAATGCAGACAAGATTAGGAGGGAGGCATCTAATTGGGAAATCATCTTTACATTTAATGGTTCTGATAAAGGCCTCATTTCTAAAATATATAGAGAATTGTCTCATATATATAAGAATTCAAGCCACTCTTCAATACATAAGTGGTCAAGGGATATGAACAGACAATTTTCAGATGATGAAATTAAAACCATCTCTAGTCATATGAAAAGTTGCTCCAAATCACTATTGATCAGAGAAATGCAAATTAAGACAACTCTGAGGTACCACTACACACCTGTCAGATTGGCTAAAATGACAGGAAAAGATAACGATGAATGTTGGAGGGGATATGGGAAAACTGGGACACTAATACATTGTTGGTGGAACTGTGAACGGATCCAACCATTCTGGAGAGCAATTTGGAGCTATGCTCAAAAAGCTATTAAACTGTGCATACCCTTTGACCCAGCAGTGTTTCTACTGGGCCTATATCCCAAAGAGATCTTAGAAGAGGGAAAGGGACCCACATGTGCAAGAATGTTTGTGGCAGCCCTTTTCATAGTGGCTAGAAACTGGAAACTGAGTGGATGCCCATCAATTGGAGAGTGGCTGAATAAATTATGGTATATGAATGTTATGGAATATTATTGCTCTGTAAGAAACGACCAGCAGGACGATTTCAGAGAGGCCTGGAGAGACTTACATGAACTGATGCTAAGTGAAACGAGTAGAACCAGGAGATCATCATACACAGAAACAACAGTATTACATGATGATCAATTCTGATGGGCATGGCTCTGTGCAACAAAGAATTGTTTCAAACCAATTCCAATTGTTCACTGAAGAAAACCATATACACCCAGAGAGAGGGATATGAAATATGGACCACAATGTAACATTTTCATGATCTCTATTGATATTTGCTTGCATTGTGTTGCCTTTCTTTGATTCTTTTTTTTTTCTTGTAGATAGGATTTTTCTTGCATAACTTCTCAAGCATTTCAACATTATTAACATGTAGTGGACTTCCTGCCATCTGGGGGAGGGGAGGGGACTGGGGGTAAAATTTGTAATGGAAAGCTTTGTAAAGATCAGTGCTGGGCAACTACCCATACATATGTTATACAAATAAAAAGCTTTAATAAAAACAAAAAAGAAAATGGATGAGGAAAATTGTGTTGAATCAAAAAGAGACAATGAATAAACTTGTTACATTTGTTCATCGGTTTGTCATGAACTAGTGACCTGAAGTAGAGTTCTGTGTCCTTAGTTTATAGAAAATTTACAGGTTAATATTTCACAGAATCCAGCTGCAGAATAAAATTGACTTCATTTTTTAACTGACAAGAAATAGCTTATAATAGATGTGGGGGTTATTTTCGAGTTAACTGTGTACATAGATTATCTAAATTAAGACATCAAAACTAAGATTGGAATGTATAATAAGGAAAAAGAGAGGCTAATAATTAGTAAATATATAGCAAAAAGCAAATAAGTTTAATCCTGAATTATTAAACTGTTAAAAAGCAAAAATAAGTAATGGACAGCAGAAATGACATTAACACCCATTATATTAATTTCATACAAAAGTTAAATCAGGGTAAATTAATTGCTACAAAAAGGAAACCAAAAATCCCTCTAAAAAGTGCCTCATTCAGCAAATACTTGACTTAGCAATGAGAAAAGTATGAAAGGCAAAACCAATTTAAATATAAATTCATCTGTAAAAAAATTCTTATAAAGAAGTAGCCTACTATTATTATAAAAGCAAAGTCTTATAAAGAAAAGAAAAACAGAGAAAGTTAAAGCTGATATAAAGAAAATTTGGTAAGCTCTCCAACTAATAAAATGCATCTCAAAGTCATTTAAGAATAAACACAGAGAAAAAAAACAAAAATTTTAAAAAATTTTAAAAGCATAAAAACAGGATTGCAAAACAAAGAAAAATTAAAGAAATTCCCAAAAATCATTTTAAGAAACTGTTTTCCCCATCTGGAATAGTGAAACTATCATACCTGGCCCCTAACATCACATTCCCTGAGGCACTTTTTGAGGAAATGGAAATAACACAAAAGAAAACAAAAAATAGGAAAACCAGCTGGGTTTGAGCAACTATATCAAATGAGATCTATCATGAAGGAGACGTGAACATAAGGGTTTTGAGGAACTAATATATAAGGTATCAGAAAAAGGGTAAATGCAAAATTGGGGGAGGGGAAACTCAGACATTATTATCATAAAAAGTACCTGAAAAAATATAAATAACTACTGATTGTATTCTATTCTCCCATTTTTACAAAATCTTTTTGAGGGATTTTGATGTACCACTTGAGGGTACTTTTGTTGAGGATATAAATAAGAATCAAACAAGTTTTTACAAGGGATAATCAACAATGGAACACATGTTAACTGCTTCAAAATTAACTGAAAAATGAAGAGAATATAAGATATCATGAAGTCTATTGTTTGATCACAAAAAAAAACGTTCAATAAAACAAAACACTACTTTGAGAATTCTTCTCAAATATCTCCCATCTGAATATTAAGGTCATTCAGGAGTATTTGGAAATAATAACAGAAATAACCCTGTACAATGATCAAATGAATCTCAAAGTTTAAATATACCAATTTTACCAATAGTCATCACACAGTAAGCTTTTAATAAATGATTTATGTATTCCATCTAAGTGTCTGTCTATCTGTTGTAATTACAACAGCGTGTAATTTGCAAAAGAAAATCCAGAATTAAAGCAATTAATACATAGCAAAAAAATTACTCATACAGTAGTAAAGAACTGGGTTTTTTTTTTTTTTTTTTTGCTTTTGGCAGAGCTTTCTTACAGTGATTAACTCCTAAAGGACAAAGGTGGAAAACATATCAGAGAGGGATGATTGATTAGCTCAGAGAATTGAATGAATTTCTTATCTTACAGTTAGTGTTCTGATGAATAGAATGAGAAGAATCAGATTGTTTAAGAAATGTTCCTGGAACTGAAGATATAGAAGAATGGCAGAATGTGAAAAGGGGACTATGCTTAAATTCAAAAAATCTACAGCTTATTCCTGGCCATTGCTGGCAACCTCACTCAAATCAATTGGCTTCTCTGAACTTCAGTTTCCATGCCTGTAAAATAAGGGTGGAGATATTTGACCTACCTATTTTGCCCAAGTTACAATGATAGCCAAATGAGATTCTATAATATAAGACATTATTAAGAGTGAAACTGTGTTCAGTAGTGAGAAATAGAAAGACAAATTTCATTTAAAATAACTATAGACAATAAAAAGTACTTGGGAATCTACCTGCCAAGACAAACCTAGGAACTATAGGAACACAACTATAAAACACTTTTCACACAAATGAAGTCAGCTCTAAAAAGTTTGAAAAATATAAATTTTTCATGGGTAGGCTGAGCCAATATTCTGCCTAAATTAATAACCAAAATTTCTACCTAAATCTATTCATTCAATGATAACATATCAAACAAACTATAAAAAATAACAAAACTCATCTGGAAGAACAAAAGCTCAGTGTTATCAATGGAATTAATTTTTTTAAGGAAAAGAACTGCATTATAAAGCAGCAATTTAAAAAATAATAATTGCTTTTTATTTTTCAAAATACAAGTAAAGATAGTTTTCATCATTAACTCTGGCAAAACCTTGTGTTTTAAATTTTTCGCCCTGATTCTCCACCTCCCCTCTCCCCTAGACAGCTAGTAATCCACTATAGATTAAGCATGTACAATTCTTCTAAATATATTTCCACATTTATGATACTACACAAGAAAAATCAGATTAAGTTGGGGGGGAATGAGAAAGAAAAAGCAAACAAACAACAAAAACAAAAAAAGTGAAAATACTATGTTATCATCCACATTTAGTCTTCATGGTCCTCTCTCTGGATGTGGATGGCTCTTTCCATAACAAGTCTATTGGAATTTCCTTGAAACATCTCATTGTTGAAAACAGCCAAGTCCATCACAGTTGATCATCATATAATCTTGTTGCTGTGTACAATATTCTCTTGATTCTATTCCACTTCACTTAGCATCATTTCATGTAAATTAAAGTGGCAATTATTAAAACAATCTGGTATTGACTAAAAAATTAAGTGGTGCATTGGTGGAATAGATTAGGTACAAATTACACTATAGTAAATGACCATGGTAATGGTGCTTTTGGATCAAAAACTTACTATTTGTAAAAATTCTCAGGAAAACTGGAAAACAGTATGGCAGAAACTACCATATACCAAGATAAGGCCAAAATGGGTACATGATTCATACAAAAAGAGTGAAACCATAAACAAATGAATAGAGCATGGATTTTGTGATAGAGCCATCTGTATCCAGAGAGAAGATTATGGGACTGAATGTGGGTCACAACATAATATTTTTACTTTTGTTGTTGTTGTTGTTTGCTTGCTTGGTTTTTTCTTTCTCATTTCCCCCCTTTTGATCTGATTTTTTCTTGTGCAGCATGATAAATGTGGAAATATGTTTAAAAGAATTGCACATGTTTAATCTATATTGGATTATTTGCTGTCCAGGGGAGAGAAGGAGAAAAAATTGAAACACAAGGTTTTGCAAGGGTGAATGTTGAAAACTATCTTTGCATGTATTTTGAAAAATAAAAAGCTATTATTTTTTAAAAAGAGAGAGCATGTGATAGTTTATGTATGAGATTTATGGATAAGGGGAAATTAGTATAAAATAAGACAGAAAGCATTATAAAATGTAAAATAGGTAATTTTGGCTATATGAAATTAAAAAGGTTTTTACACAAACAAAATCAATGTAATCAAAATTGTAAGGTAAGAGGAAAATTGGGGGTAATTTTTTTCAACAAGTATCTCTCATTAAGGCCTTATTTTTTTTCAAATATATAAAGAACTGAGTCAAATTTATTTTAAAAAATGCATCTGAATGGTCAAAGGAAATAACCAGGAAGTTTTCAAAGAAATCAAAGATCTATAGTTATGTGAAAAAATGCTCTAAATCACTATTTATTAAGGAAATATAAATTAAAACATCACTGAGGTACCACCTCACACCTATCAGATAGTATAATTAAAAAAGGAAAATGTTGGGTGTTGGAGGGGATGTGAGAAAATTGGGACATTAATGCATTGTTGGTAGAATTGTGAACTGATCCAACCTTTCTGGAGAGCAATTTGAAACTATGCCAGCAATATCACTGCTAAGACTATATCACAAAGACTTTCAAAAAGGGGAAAAGTACCTACAGAATACAAAAGTATTTATAGCAATTCTTTTTGTGGTGGCCAAAAAATGGAAATCAAAGGGATGACTATTAATTGGGGAATGGCTAAACAAATGAGGTATTTGATTGTAAAAGGAATGTTATTGTGATATAAGAAATGAGAAGCAGATTGATTTCAGACAAATCTGGAAAGGCTTACATGAAATAGTGCACAATAAAGTGAAAAGAACCATGAGAAAATAGTAGAGTAATAGCAATAATGCTTGATGAAGAACTGTGAATAATTTGGCTATTCTCAGCAGTACAATAATACAAGACAATTCCAAAGGACTAAAATGCAACACGCTATCCCCTTCCAGAGAAAGAACTGAAGCATGCTATTTTTTACCTTCTTTCATTTTTGTTCTTTTTATTCATGTCTTCTTGTACAAAATGAATAATATAGAAAGTTTTACATAATTACACACATATAACCTATATCTGCTTACTATCTCAGGGAGAGGGGAAGGGAGGGATAAAATTTGGAACTCAAATAAATTAAATAACTTTAAATAAAAATGCTTTAAAAATTGGGGAGAGTAAAAGTATAACTCCCACTATATTTTATTTACTGATGGTAAAGGATAAGGTTCTAAATGTAGAGACTGTGTTGGTCAAGAGGACAAGGGAAACAATTTTAATGCTAGAAAGTCTTTGAATTAATTCATAAGGTTCTTTTGAATCAAAATGTGCAGCAGTCAGCAAAAAAAAATCAGTAGTCTAATAAAAATGACAGTAGGGAATTAAATACAGGAAAAGGAAATGGAAGATCAGTTAAAGTATTGGTCTGCTACTGTGTTAAGGAGATGGATAGCTGCCCAGAGATCAAATTGCTAGCAATGAAAAAGAGAAATTGGATAATGTGCAAAAAAAAAAAAGAAAAAGAAAAGAAACCACTATAAAATGATAGTATTAAGTAGACAAAACAGCAGTTCCAGCTCACATGATACAAGTGACCCTATAATGCCCTGGACCATATGGTTTTTAAAGTGAGATTGGAATTTAGAAAGTGTGTGTATGTTTTCCTAAATTTATAATAACTCATTTATATAATTTAAGGTCTTCCAAAACAGCTCTGTCCTTTATTCTCCAGACTACTTTCCCATCTTCATCCCAGCAGTCTTTTTGCAATTAAGCTGACTTCATTTCTATGGCTTCCTCCTCATATGGGTGCTTCTTCCTTGACTCTCTATTTGGAATAATGCTTACACTGGTCACATTCATTTCCAACTTATCTCAGTTCATGATTCTCCAGGCTATTTTCCCACATACCTTTTCAGCTTCTTCTTATGTTTTTCATTGTCTTTTTTTGTTTGTATTTGTATCCCAGTATTTAGTGTACACCTGGCATATAGCATAGTAAATGCTTAAGGGCAACCAGGTAGTACAGTGGATAGCGCCCTGAGCATGGAGTCAAGAACACTATCTTTCTGGACTCAGACATTTACTAGCTATGATCCTGCACAAGTCACTTAATCCTGTCTGCCTTGGTTTCCTCATCTATAAAATGAACTAGAGAGGGAAATGATAAACTATTTCAGGATTTTCACCAAGAAAATCTTAAGTGAGGTCACAAAGAGTCAAACAAAACTGAAAAATGGCAAAAAATACATCAACAACAAATGCTACTTGTCATCCATATAAAACTACCTTGAGATATAGGTGTTAGCTATATTTGAATGTGATCTGTGTGTGTGTGTTTATGTGTGTATGTGCCTATGTGTGTTTGTATGTGTGTGTGTGTACACATATAATCCTCCCTACCAGAATGTAAACTCTTTTAGGGTAGGGATTATTTTTCTTTTACTATTTTAATCCAGTTCTAGCATAGTGCTTAGAATATATTAAATATTTGATAAATACTTATTAATCATCACCATTTTAGATATGATATTATCAAGACTCCCCCCCAAAGGGGTTAATAACTGCTTAAAGACAAATTAATGGGACAGTCTCTCACAATTTCAGAATTCAAGCCCAGAACTCTTTCCATCATAATAAAAATCATATACTGAAATGTTATGCTCTGTATTTACTATAACTAATTTCATTAATTCATTGGGTCTTAACTTTAGAGTTTAGAGCAATCTTGTACATGGTCTAATCCAAGTCATCCATTTTACAGATGAGAAAACTATTGAGGTAAAATAAATTACCCAAGGTCAAACAGGGAATAAGGGGGAAAGTCAGACTTTGAATACAAGCCCTATGATCTTAAATTAATGACTTTCCACTATTGCACTGTATCAGAGCAACATATTAATAATGTTCTGAACCTGAAACCAGGAAACATAGATTTAAATCTGGTCCTAGGAATTTATGTGATTATTGCTATATCTTTTCATTAACGATAGCCTTAGTTTCTTCATTTGTAAAATGAAGGTAATAATTCTCACTGCCTATAGGATTGTTTCTAGGAAAGTATTTTGCACATTTTAGGGTGCTACACACATATGAGTTAGTATCAATCAATCAAAAGTATTTCTCAGTAGTAAAAAATTGAAGCTTTGGCCTCTTATTTAAAATAATTCCCAACAATAAAGTTTTAAAAAATGGGGAAATGTAATGTTAACAAGTAGAACAATTATTTAAAGTTTTTAAAAGGATTCTTGATTTAACTATAGTTGGCCCTTTGTGAGATTATCACTGATTTCCTTTGACATTGGACATCTGTGTCTATTCCCCTTTCATGATTGCTTTAGAAAATTAAACTTAGCATTTACTCCTACCTCTGGTCCCTTTGGGGTCTCTGCCTCTATATCAAAAAAAGAAGAAGAAGAATCTGTTCTTTTACCAAGAACTCCCTGTTTTGTTTTATTCCTTTTGTGTCTTTAGAGAAATTGAAATGACAATATTCCATTGAAATGACCAAAGCATCAAGCTTATAATAAAGAACCAACAAGCTCAGAAAGGGTATCTTTGGTTAATATAATGCCAGACAATTTTAGCCCTCCCTCACTGCTTTTCCCTAACAATAGAAAACACAATCTAATATTTGCCACATGAACAACATGACAAAAAGGGAATTTTTATATGTTGCTAATTACCTTTATGAGTTATTGGGAGAATTGGCAGAACAAAAGACATTTTTAAAAACCTGTTTGATTCCAGAAGTAGGGTCTAATTAATTCTGCTTTCATTTCTATATAACTAAAGAAACTGTAATATATGACTGCTCAAGTTATCACCTATACATTAGACTCTCTAGGAAATGGAAATACCATTCATACTATAGCTCTTTTGCTAGTTAACATTTGAAAATGGGATGTAACTGTTTTATAATTCAAGCACATTGTCCTTTAAATTATGGGTTCACTTGCATTTCTAAAATCATTGCTAATTTGCCTACCTACATTATTTTTCACTTCCATTAATTTCAGCACAGCATAGTGCCTTGCATATTATAGGGATGCAGAAATGCATGTAGAATTAAAGCAATGATGATCCTTCTGAAATTAAGTTAATGGGCATAGAAGGTAAATTTGTAAGTATTTCTTGCTAGTGGGATTTCTGTAAGCTTGAATTAGCAAAAAACACATTGTGAGTACATCTTAACTTGCAAACAGGTTGAATTTCAAAAATTCATTTGTAAGTTAGGTGTTTGGAACATGAAATTTATTTTCCCAATGTTATGAATGGTGATTAAGTTCCCAAACCAGCTTCCAAAAACCATACCAAATAAAGAGTAAGATACCTCCAAAATACCCTTCCGATGTCTTTCTCTGATATGGAAATGGCATTGGATTTTATATGGTACAATAGATAGGAGCAACAAACTTGTAATCAGTTTCTGATATCTATATTATCTTAGTGTGATATCTTAGTCCTTCTAATTTCCCTCTTACTGTTAAAGGTACCAGCAGCCTCCTACACTGACTTTCAATCCAATATAGTCCTTGGCTTTTTGAGGTTTCTTTTGCCCCATATCCAATTACTTATCAAATTCTGTTGTTTCTATTTTCATAATATCTCTCACATATTTCCCCCCTTCTCTCTCTTCTCTACCACTGATACCACCCTGGTGAAGACCCTTGTCACCTCATGCCTAGATGTTTGCAACAGCCTGGTTAATCTTCCACCTTCAAATTTCTCCTATTTCTAGTCATCCTCCAATCAGCTGTCAATCTGATCTCCTTAAAAGTCTGACCATGTCACTCCCACTCCCACCAAGAAACTCCAATTACTTTTTTTTTTAACCTCCAGGATCAAATGTAAAATCCTCTGTTTGGTTTATAAAGATTATCATAACCTGCCCCCCTTCTACCTTTCAAGACAAAGTCTTGTGTCTATAAGTCAATGATAATGACCTCCTTGCTGTTCCTAACATAAAACACTTTCATCTTCCAACTCCAGACATTATCACTGATTTTCCATGTGCCTTGAACATTCTTTCTCCTCATCTCTGCTTCAAGTTTCAACTAAAGTTTCACATTCTGCAAGAAGCCATTCCCACTCTGTAATTTTAGTGCCTTTCCTCTGAGACTATCCCTAATATATTCTGCATATATCTTATTTGTCCATAATTGTTTACACATTTTCTCTCCTTATTAGGGATTAATAGAACTGAGCTCCTTGAGCGTAGGGACTGGTGTGTGTGTGTTTCATTGTTTTCTCTTATTTATTTATTTGCTTTTTGCTGAGGCAATTGGGGGTTAAGTGACTTGCTCAAGGTCACACAGCTAGGAAGTGTTACATGTCTGAGACCAGATTTGAACTCACGACTTCCTGACTTCAGGGTCAGTTATAAACTGTATTGATGACAGAAAGACTGAACCAAAAGAAAGTGCCAATCCTTGAAGTATCAGAGTAGTACCTGAAGCATTGGATTGTTCTAATGGCATTAAATTTAAGTGTCACTTTTTCTTGTTTTAAATGTCAATTTGGAATGCTAAGAATAACAACAATGGCAATAATAATAATAGCTTTTATGTAACATCTATAGGCATTGTGCTGAGCACTTTACATTTATTATCTCAGTGGATCTTCACAACCCTGGGTAACAGGTGATATTATTATGTCTATTTTATAGTTGAGGAACTTGAGATAAATTTAAACTTAAGAGACTTACCCAAAGTCATATAGCTAATAAGTGTCTGAGATCATTTTGAACTTGTGTTTTCCTGGCTTTAAGATATCACTCTGTGTCTTTGGATCAAAGGGCATGACTAATTTGGTAATTTTTTTCAAAGCATCATTCTGAATTGCTCCCCATAATAGCTAAATCAAAGTCCCAGCTCCAAAAGCAATACCTTAGTTTTCTTATCCCCTCATTGCCCTTTCAGCAATTGTCATTTTAGCCATCTTCACCAATGTTGTGGGCCTGAATTGGAACCTTAGACATCTTTTAATTAGTATATACTAATTACTTTCTAAATGGCTGTTGATAGGTTGATTTTCTTTTTTTTTTTAGAAAATTATTTATGTATGCCTTTTGTTTTTTTTTGTTTTTGTTTTTGTTTTTTTATAAAGCTTTTTATTTACAAAACATATGAGTGACCTTTCAACATTGACCTTTGCAAAAAAACTTTTTTTTTCCCAAGCTTTTCCTTTCCTTCCCCCCACCCCTCACCCCTAGATGACAGGTAATCTAATACATGCTAGATAGGATAAATTATATGACAAATACAATACATGTATACATATCTATACAGTTATCTTACTGCACAAGAAACATCAGATCTAGAAAGAGAAGAAGAAAAAAACAACCTAAGAAGGAAAACAAAATGCATGGAAATATTCACAGAAAGCATTAAAATGCTGTGTTGTGGTTCACTCTCAGTTCCCCCAGGCCTCTATCTGGATGTATATGACTATCTTCATCGCAGCACAACTGGTTTGAATCACATCATTGTTGAAGAGAACCATGTCCATCAAAATTGATCATCGTGTAGTCTTGTTGCTGTGTATAATGTTCTCCTGGTTCTGCTGATTTTACTCAGCATCATTTCATGCAAGTCTCTCCAATCCTCTCTGAAATCCTCCTGTTGGTCATTTCTTACAGAACAATAATATTCCATAACATTCATATGCCATAATTTATTCAGCCATTCTCCAATTGATGGGCATCCTTTCAATTTCCAGTTTCTTGCCACTACAAAAAGGGCTGCCACAAACATTTTTGCACATGTGGGTCCCTTTCCCTCCTTTAAAATCTCTTTGGGATATAGGCCCAGTAGAAACACTGCTGGATCAAAGGGTATGCTATGTATGCCTTTTGATTGTGATCTCTGAAATCCCTTCTATCTGAATCTATGACTCTATGAGAACTATGAGGACATCTATTGAGAACTGCTCTTGATCATATATATTTGAATCACTTTTTATGCATCTCAAAAATGAGATCAGGAAAAAAATAAACCCTTGTAAAGATTTTCCCCAGTTAACTGTTTCCCTTCAGCTTTAACTGCATTGACTTTATTTGTATGAAATATTTTAAATTTTATATAATCAAAATTACCTATTTTAAATTTTATCTTCTCTATGTCTTATTTGGTACTGATTGCTTTTTAATAGTTGGAAAAGGTATTTCCTTTGCTGTTATAATATATGTATGATGTGACTTTAATTTCAATTCATGTATCGATTTGGAGTTTTTTTTGTTATGTAGTATGAGATGCTGGACTAAATCTAATTTTTGCCAGACTGCTTGCCAGTTTTCCAAGCTTTTTTGTTGTCAAATAGAAAATCCATACCACAGTAGCAGGGATCTCTAGATATAATGTTACTCTATTCATTTGTTTGCACATGTCTGTGTATAACTTTCTGTTCTACTCACCAACATTTCTATTTTTAATTGCTACTAAATAGTTTTGATAATTGCTGCTCTATAGTATATTTTGAAATTTGATACTTCTAGGCTCTCTTCTTCTTTATTTCACTATTATTTCATTTAAGTTTCTTAATCTTTTGTTGCTTCAGATGAATTTTATTCATTTGTTCTAGCTCTCTAAACTTGTTAGTTTGATTGGTACATAACTTTTCCCCTTTTCTCTGTGACTCACCTTCTCTTTTCTTTCTTTTTAAATACACTCTTTCTGCCTTCCCCATCTTCCTGGTATTGTTTTATTAGCTCTTATTTGCAAGAATATCTTGTGAAATGTTGGCGAATGTTTAACAACAAACTCTGAAAAACAATGTATGTCTGACATACTTTTAAGGCTACTTTCTCATTATAAATATTTTTTCCATTGCTTTCTAAAGTCCAGACAATCAATAAAACAACAAATCACACAGTGATTTGTAAAGGTTAGTGATTTCTAAGATATAAATGCTCATAATGAAAATTTAACAATTGGTTGTCTAGAGCCAGAAGTACACCCTGACATATATTCTGACAATGTCTTACATTGTCTATCTTGTGAAGCAATATAACTATATCTATTTCTTTGATCTGAGTTTATATGTATACATGCACAGTTGTTTCTGTTTTAATGTTTTCATGAATTAAGGAGCATATTTCTTCATGAAGTCTTTTTTAGGATCATGTAGAATTTAGTTATAAGAATTACATGCTTATCAGTAGTATATTACTGAAATGAAAGATTTCATACTTATCAACTTCAACATGTATAATTTTGAGAAAACACTAAACTAATTGGCTGTTTTAGAAGTCGGACTCAAGGTGTTTTAGAAATTGAACCATTGGCTATTTCTTTTCCTCCTCTCCTCACAATACTCCACCTCTGCCAAATGTTTGAGATATTAACTACAACATTAAAAAGGCAAATTATTTGAAACAAAAATAAATTATCCAATGCATTTTGTATTACTCCAGAGAAAGAAAATGACTTGTAAATGTGAATGATTATCAGTGGCAATCATATTTCTCAGAGGTCATCTTTGTACTGATCCAGTAATTACTGGAAATTTTTAGAAGGCACTGTTGCCATTCTCTACTCAGAAAAAAAAAACATACAGAACACTATCTCACTGTCAATACATTAGCTAGTTCTCTTTCTTTATCCTAAAGCCAGGGCTAGTTATAGGCTAAATGACCAAGTGCCTACATTTCAAAATACAAAACGATGTGATATGCAGTGACATATCAGAGTTATTTAATATTCAAATCTTTTTATGTTTGATATTACTATTTTAATGCCACATATATTTAGTGCCCCAAATCCCAATGTCCATTGTATGCATAAATTCATTATATGATAAGCCAATATTTATGTACTATACTAGGCTGCCCCTATACCCTCTTGGGGATTTAACCTTCTCAATTCTGTAATTCCTATAGTGGGGTCCACTACTTATAAATTTGATCCAAAAGCAATGCTTTACATCTTACCCTAATCATCTACTTGACATTCTCTCATTTGTGGGGATTATACTTTCCATTCTATTCCTTTTCATTCTCTCCTCATCTTCTCTGCTTTAGAACTATAATCAAATCAAAACTACTGAAGTCATATACTTCATCTCTTTTATGACTCCAAACACCAAACATAAAACTTTGCAAACAATTTAATTCGCCCCTGCTCACCAATCCCTCCTTTTATCTGTTGTCTCTCCTTATAAAAATAAACGGTCTTTAGAAGAGGGATTTGATTTTTTTTTATTCATGTCTACTATGCTTAGCACAGAGGAAACACATTGTATATGTTTTTTCACCCATCCATCCATTCATAGGTGAAAACTTCCTATTTAGAAACATCTAGGGGATATCATTTTTATGACGTTAACATTGCCTAGGGATGGAGCCATGGTGGCGGAGAGGAGCCATGGTGGCGGAGGTCAGACAGGAGTCTCTGT